>PGTU02000005.1:41242839-41555241 GCA_002896215.2 Cicer echinospermum | reverse complement strand
AATGATAAGACACCAATCCATACCGAGGATGACTCGAGTGGATTGTAGCGGTAAAACAAATAGATTAACCAAAGAAATCCCTATTCTGTATAGTCATCCGAACAATGTAAACATGCAGAATTTACGGTTAAGGTCTTAGCAGGTGTGGAAACAACCAAATCAAAAGGTAAAGCAGAAGACACAGATAACTTCAAGCGATTCACACAGTCCAGAGCAATGAAGGAATGGTTGCCCCGAATCAAAGAGTGCAGTTAGAGTGTTACCTGCAATCTCACAATCACGCTGAATCAGATTACCAGATGGGTTTCCCTCTTCAGCATTCACACAATAAATGCGTCCTCTAGCAGTAGGACGGGTAGCCCTAGCTACATTCACCACTGGTTCCACCTTTTGGAGCCGTGCAATCCCTTGCCATGTGCCCCGACTTCCGACAATTGTGACAGATGGGAGGTTAGTGGTACAAGCACTAGCATAGTGACCTTCTCCCCCACATCGGAAACATCGAAGCACTTGCCCCATTTGCCTTCCGAAATTCTGATTCCCCGGGCGACTCTGCCCACCGTTGTTATTCTGGGGTCGATTATAAGGTTTGGCAACTTGCTTCCCTTGTTCTGATAATTCGCCCGACTAGGGCCTCCCGAATTAAAATTCCCTATTCGGCTAGCCCTCTTGTTTTTCATATCCTCCACTTCTCTACATTTCTCCACCAGCGCTTGGAAACGTTGAATTCCCAAGGGTAAAACGGAATCTTGAATCTCATACTTCAATCCGTCTTGGAAACGATGACACATGAATGGTTCATCAATTTCTTCCCGGAAGAACCTGAAGTGTCTCGATAGTGATTCAAATTTGGCAGCATATTCGCCCACAGTCATGCTCCCCTGGTGAAGTTTCAGAAAGTCGTCACCCAATTTCGTCCTGGTACTCATCGGGAAGTATTTGTCTAAAAACTTTCTTTTAAACGATTCCCAGTTCACCTCCTCGTGGGCTGCTCCCATCAATAACCTTGCACTCCTCCACCAGTACTCAGCATCCCCCAACAGCATATAAGTGGCATAGCTGACCTTCACTCCCGCCTGACACTTTATCATATCAAAGATCTTCTCCACTTCTTGGATCCATTGATCCGCCTTCTCTGAACCCTCATCTCCCTTGAACTTAGGAGGATTGTAACGACGGAAGTCTTCTAACCCTCTTGACTCTGCAGCACGGATCTCTCTTCCCCTCTTTTCAAGATCCCGTTGAGTCTTGGCAGCAGTCTGTGCGGCGACAGAAGCAGCCATGTTATTCATAGCCTCCGCCATTGATCATTCCTATTAGCGTTGTCTCTCGGAGCGTCATTCCTTCTTGGCGGCATGGTTTCCTATAAAACCATCATCAAGTAGAGTCTTAACACTACTTCAAATAAATCCAAACTAACGTCCGACTAACAACACATAATTATATTGGACTTGACAACTCAAGTCACCTAAACCGACACATGATCAGATAACAACTCCTAACTTATAGGTCGACCTACAATCTATAACCAAGGTTCCACAGCTCCCAAAGAAAACTAAACCTATGCTCTGATACCACAATGTAACACCCCGTTTTTCAAAGCGAGGGTATATTTTTTTTTTTCAAAAGGAATTAAAATAAAACAGAGAATAAATCAGGAAATGCTTTTGGATAAATAATTGAGTCATTATAATTTACGCAGCGGAAAAGTTTCTTCAATTATAAATCCAAAACATTTTTACATAACATCAAATGGTACATGGAACCCATCCAAAGATGATATCAAACTGATAATATTTGTATAAGTACAGTTTTCCAAAACTAAAGTACTCCAAACCAAAAGAAAGGACCCCTAGTCCCTATACATCATCCTAATCTGATCATCCTACCAAAAAGCTATACACCCTGAGTAATCTCCACGCGCCCCGTGAGATCCTCCTAACGTAACAGCAGTCAAGCGTTCCCATCTCCATCCCTGTCCGTAGGGTACGAACCAGTAGGGCCGTCCTGACTCTCATCTGAGGGCAAAGCCCAGATTTCCACAATAGTGTAAAGGGTCACCAACCAGAAAAATAACAGTTAACACATAGCAATTAAGTTTTTGAATGCTCAAAACAACTTTTTAACTAAGCATGCACCTTAACAGGATTTTCAATATGCGAAAAGTTCATACAGTACATTGCCAATGAAAATGAAGGTAAAATGCAGTTCTCGATCTCCTAATTAACACATGATGAAACAAGACATGGGTAGATTCATGAGCAATTAATCATACAACTAAAAATGAGGATTTTCACTGAGCCAATCGATTGGGCAATCGATTGGGGTGAAGATTTTTAATGAAAATAGAATCCTGGGCTGAATCAATCGATTTGGCAATCGATTGACAGGATAACGGAGCCCCTGACTTAATACCAATCGATTTCCTCGATTTCCTGAGGTTTTAGTGAAATTTTGAAACTCTGGCTTGATTCAATCGATTGGACAATCGATTGACAGGATAGCTGAGCCCCTGACTTAATGGCCAATCGATTGGGCAATCGATTTCGAAAGGGATTTTCAAAAAAAATGATTACAAAATCGATTGGCTAATCGATTTTGTTCATTTGGCCAAGCCCCTGACTTCCATCCAATCGATTGGGAAATCGATTTCCCTGATCATTTTTTTCAAAAATTTCATGAATTAACCTAAGTCATTCCTAATCAAGTTCACAACTTAACACTTAGCAATTTCTACGCGATTACCACGGCAATTGGGATCTCGATAACCATCATACTTACACACAATAATTAACACATAACACTTTAGCATTCTCAACGCAATTAACACGATAAATCAAATTCAAATCAAATACGACTCGCGTGCCAAGCACCCTAATGCAATGCGTATATGCCAAAATGCATGGACTCGGAATTCCAAAACCAAAAACCCTCCTCGAAGGGCCGTAAATCATAATTGTACCGCCTATCGCAGGCCAAAGTACCAATTACCGAGGTGCCACCTATCACGGGTCAGCACGATTTACTAAAATGCGTAAATCATAAACGTACCACCTATCACGGGTCAGTACAGTTTACCGAGGTGTCACCTATCACGGGTCAACACGATTTACTAAAAGAAAAAGCGGGAATCGTAAACGTACCGCCTATCACAGACCAGTACTGTTTACCTAGGTGCCACCTATCACGGGTCAGCACAATTCACCAAAAATGTAAATCGTAAATGTACACCTATCACGGGTCAGTACAGTTTACCATGGTGTCACCTATCACGGGTCAACGCGATTTTCTAAATAGTAATTCGTAAACGTACTACCTATCACGGGTCAGTACAGTTTACCAAGGTGTCACCTATCACGGGTCAACACGAATTACTAAATAGTAAATCGTAAACGTACAACCTATCACGGGTCAATACAGTTTACCAAGGTGTCACCTATCACGGGTCGACACAATTTACCAAATGAAATGCATGAGCATACACAGACTCCATTCACAAACAATCGTTAAGCAAATGCAGATATTAAAAGATTCCCCATTTTTAATACCCATTTAACTTAAACGACTTTCAAATAACATTAATTAAATAAGTCATTAAGAGATTCCCCGTTCTTAATACCGATTTAACTTAATGATTTTCAAAACAAAACGTTAAGTTATAAGCATTCTTAACAGTCAAATTCAAGAGATTCCCCATTCTTAATATACTCATTTACTTAAACGATTTCTCGCAAAACGATAGTTAAGTAACCGAGACATTAAGAGATTCCCCATTCTCAACGCCCAGTTAACTTAAGCATTTTCCTCAAATACACATTAAGCAAACCGAGGTATTAAAAGATTCCCCATTTTTAATACTCGTTTAACTCTAATGGTTTTCAGATTCCACAGAAACAAATTCAAACATACTTTCACATTCAAACCATAATTCACAACAACCACACCAATTAACAAACATCAAGTACGAACACACCAAATACAACGAACACAAATTACGCAACATAACACCCAGATACATCCAATTTCAGTTACCACGAAACATTCATCACTATAAACAAAACCTAACTCTAAGGTTTTTACCCATAACACACTAGTTTCGTTTCTCCCCAAATCGATACATTTAACCCTAACAAATTCCTTCCCACACGACTACAGATAAGTCCCTAATGCAAGCTAGAAGTTTGAAGGAGCCCTTACCTCAACGTTAGCTTTATCGTGCGTTTCCGGTACCGCGAGAAAATTCCGGTAAAATCTCCGCTCGCAACGCCGCTTCCAAATTAGTGCACTAGCACCGTAGCACGGAGGTGAGCAACTTTTCCCTTCTATCTCTTCGAGAAATGAGGTTTGGATCTAGAAGAAACGGAGGGGTTTGTGTTTGGATCTCAAAACCGTTTTTCTTCGTTTTCGAATCAAAGAGGAAGAGTGGAGTTGCGAAACCTTGATCTAACTCACACCCGACCTTGGTCACTAGCTTTGAAGAAAAGGAAGCAACGAAAACGAGAAATGGAGAAGGATGGAATTTTGGTTTTCTTGCGTGATGTTCAGAGGAAGGAGATGGAAATTTGGGAATTTCCTTCCTTTCTTTTTCTTTCCTTTGCTTTTCCTTTCTTCCTTTTTCCTTCCTTCCTTTATATACTATTTCTTTTCCTTTCCTTCCTTCTAGTTTCCTTTCTTTTTCCCTCCAAGCAAACATACATATAAATAATAAATATAACTTAACAAATATCTCAAAATCTAGATATTTATTAAATTACCGTTTCACCCGAAACGCCTTAAATTCTCCGTAAAGGATTTTCCGCAGTTAAATTCAATTTATTATCGACGAGAAATTCTAATTGGCATCGAAATATCTTTTTGATTATAAAACTCCAAAATATTATTAACTTGGCTTAAAAGCCTCCGAGCCAAAATCCAAAATATACCAAAAAATACATAAAAATGTACTTTAAAATTATGGGTCTTACATATATCAACCCAAACTATTAGATTAATCAGATAATGCATATACATTGTATGTTTGGAAGTTATATCAAAATCATAGTCAAGGAGGCATATATCTTACAATCTCCCCCTTTTTGATTAAATGACAAACATACAATTTAACTTTGAGTTTACATTTCAAAATTAAGCTTAACTTTATAATAACTCTTATTTTAAAACTCCCCTGAATTATAGAATTCATAATTCATTTCAATTTCAAATTCAATTTTCAGTATACATGATAAGATAAGCATAA
The DNA here is from genome assembly GCA_002896215.2 of Cicer echinospermum. Taxonomy (NCBI): domain Eukaryota; kingdom Viridiplantae; phylum Streptophyta; class Magnoliopsida; order Fabales; family Fabaceae; genus Cicer; species Cicer echinospermum. The sequence goes on along the minus strand of PGTU02000005.1, from coordinate 41,550,005 downwards.
GCACAAGTTAAATACATGATAAGATAAGCATAAGCATAAGTTAAATTCATTCAAATTCTCCAAGTTAAATTCATTCAAATTCTCCCCCTTTGTCATTAAATTCAAAAAGATAATACAAGAGAGAATAATGATTCAAAAGCTATTGCAAGAGATATACTCAAAAAAAAAAATTACAAAACAACAAAGAAAACAAAAGCCTAAACAACTAATCTAGGGCTGTTCCTCATTATCACCAATGGGAGAGGTAAAGACTGCTATATTAGCCTTAGCAAGTGTCTCCTCACCATGAGGTTCAGAACTATCAAGGTTGATAGGGGTTGTTTCTTCAGTTGCTTGTGTGTCAACAACATTATTAGCAGGTTGCTCAGGTTGAACATCATTCTGTTGCAGATTAGCAGTGGGGGAATGAGGTTGATGAGAAGGAGTTCTACCACTAGAGGTTGAGGAAAAATGTAGGGAAAATGATTTTGAAGAGGATGATTGAGAAAGGAGATGGTGGTTTCTCACTTGTTTGTTTAACTCTTGCCATTAGAGCGATTTGGGAAGCTTGAGAGGTTTGAGAAGTTTGAGAAGTATCAAAGCACAGAGAAATCGAGTTTGGGGAGAGTTTGATAGTGAAAATGTGTTGAGAAATCGATTTAGGGATTTAAATGGTACTGTTCAGAGTCGATTTCTAAATTGATTTTATTACACATTTGCACACAAAACTTCGATTGCCTCCAACGGCTAGTATTTTTGCAATAGTCATATTGCAAATTGATTCCCAAATCGATTTTCTTAAGTAAATGTTCAATGGATAAATCGATGTCCAAATCGATTTCCATATCAGTTCAGGAAAACTTCTCATAACAGCATCGATTTCCAAATCGATTTCTTTAAAGATATTGACTAGTGCATGTATTCCAATCGACTTCCAAATCGACTTATTTGGCTCGCAGTTTTTATAATTTGACGAAATCGATTACCAAATCGATGCTCGTGTTTGAGTTTGGAAAATTTCTCAAATCTTTGGATTTATGGGAGACATAATCGATTATGAAATTGATTTTTTAAAACGATTTTTCATATCCTCAATCGATTCACCAATCGATTGGATTGATGTATATTTTGTCACATCGATTTTGGTTCAGCATTTATTGCTACCACAGATCACTAAATCGATTATGAAATCGATTGTCGTGTTTTATATTTTGACAATTGGGAAACTTTGTAGCATAAATCGCTTGTGAATTCGATTTTGTAATACTGATTTGAAATTTTGACACAGGATAATCGATGTGCAAATCGACTTATCTATTGTAAGTTAGTAAATTTAGAGAAAACATCAATGTCTCAATCGATTTTCTATAGAGATCATCTTTCATTTTGATCCATTATACCAAGTTTCATTCTAATATAAAAGAAACTTTCTTTGGGTAGGGCTTTGGTAAAGATATCAGCTAATTGATCAGATGTATTAATATATTCAAGCATGATATTACCATTTTGGTATTGTTCCCTAATGAAATGATGTCTAATCTCTATATGCTTTGTTCTTGAGTGCATAACAGGATTCTTTGTGATATTTATGGCACTAGTGTTGTCACACATTATTGGCACAGTTCCAAGATCAACACCAAAGTCAAAAAGGTGTTGTTTCATCCATAATATTTGTGCACAACAACTTCCAGCAGCTACATATTCAGCCTCAGCTGTTGAAAGTGCAACACTATTTTGCTTCTTGCTATGCCAAGATACAAGTGAATTCCCTAATAGATGGCAAGTACCAGATGTACTTTTTCTGTCTAATTCGCTACCAGCAAAATCAGAATCAGAATAGCCAACAAGAGTGCAAGTTGATCCCTTAGGATACCATAAACCTAGATTTTTGGTTCCTATTAGATATCTGAAAATTCTTTTGACTGCGCTTAGATGGGATTCCTTAGGATTAGCTTGATATCTTGCATACATGCAGACACTAAACATAATGTCAGGTCTACTAGCTGTAAGATATAATAAAGATCCTATCATGCCTCTAAATATGGTCATATCCACAAATTTTCCCTTTTCATCTTAATCCAAATGACAAGCTTGACTCATGGGTGTTTCAATAGATTTAAATTTATCAAAGCCAAACTTCTTTAAGAGATCATTACAATACTTGATTTGACTTAGGAAAATACCATTCTTGCTTTGATTGATTTGAAATCCTAAGAAGAAGGTTAATTCTCCCATCATGGACATTTCAAATCTTCCTTTCATCATATTTTCAAATTCTTTGCAAAGCTTACTGTTTGTGGATCCAAAAATTATGTCATCAACATAAATTTGGGACAAGCAGAATGTCTTTTCCCTTTTTCTTTATAAAGAGTGTTTTATCAACATTTCCTCTTAAAAAATTTTGCTGTATGAGGAAATTACTGAGTTTTTCATACCAAGCTCTTGGAGCTTGTTTCAATCCATAGAGAGCTTTTGTTAGTTTATAAACATGGTTTGGAAAAGCAGGATCCTCAAATCCTGGAGTTTGACTAACATAAACCTCCTCTTGGATATCTCCATTCAGAAAAGCACTCTTTACATCCATTTGATACAATTTAAAATCCATGATACAAGCATAAGCAAGCAAAATCCTAATTGCTTCTAATCTGGCTACAGAGCATAAGTTTCATCATAATCAATACTTTCCTCCTGGTTGTAGCCTTTAGCAACTAGTCTAGCCTTATTTCTTGTTATACTCCATTCTCATCCATCTTATTCCTAACACACGCATCTAGTTCCAATAATATGTTTGTTTTCTGGTTTAGGAACTAAGATCCATACTTTGTTTCTCTCAAATTGATTAAGCTCTTCTTGCATGGCAATTATCCAATCATTGTCCAAGAGAGCTTCTTTTAGATTCTTAGGTTCTACTTGAGAAACAAAAGCTGTGAAATTACAGAAGTGTCTAAGGGATTTTCTAGTAGCAATCCCTTTATAAATTTCTCCTATGATGTTGTCAATAGGATGGTTTTTGTTGAATTTCCATTCCTTAGGTAAGTCATGTTGGACTTTAGTCCTTTGAATCCTAATTTTGACATAATTAACAAACATACAATGTTCATACATCATATGATAAATCTAACATTTCAATTGAGCAAGATTTCAGGAACACCAATCCAATCCTACACACTTGGAACAAATTGCTTGGAACACAAGAAATCAACAAAAGTTGATTATTCACTGAGTAAATCGATTGGGAAATCGATTTCATAACAAGGGTGTAAGGAAATATAAATGTGTTTGTGATTGTATAATCGATTGGGAAATCGACTGACTAAATTAGAATTGAAAATTGAACAAGTCAGTGGCAACCTGATTTACAGGTTAATCGATTGACAAATCGATTGTGCATATCACAAAATGAAAACTGATTGAAACTAATCGACTGGCAAATCGATTTGGAAGTCACAGGGCATTAGGAAATTGATTGGCAAATCGATTGCTTAAAATGAAATTTCAAAAATAACATGACCCTTGACTAACACAATCGATTGGACAATCTATTGTGAGAATTTCAATCATGTTAAGTTTGGTTACAATCGATTGAACTAAACATCTGGTAAGAACTTTTCAGGCAAATACACACAAATCGATTGGCACGTCGATTAACATGAAATTAACTGAGTCACTATTTTGAAACACAATCGATTGGGAAATCGATTGAAACAAACTTTTTGAAACCAAATCGATTGGGGAATCGATTGAAACAAATGTTTTGATATCACAGTGAATTCCCAGTTTGTGGCCAAATCGATTATGCGTATTTGTAAATCGATTTATTCTGAAAAGTGCTTTAAAAGAATCGATTGGTAAATCGATTAGCTTATATAGTTTCAAGATTAAAGAAAAACAAGACACGCGATAATCGATTGGCAAATCGATTAGATCTGTTTTATTACTTTAGGAAATCGATTGGCAAATCAATTTATTAAGATGTTTTTCAGAAACTATATAAACTGTCTTCAATCATTCTCTCAACAACAATCTGAAAAACACTTTGAATATTCTTGATATACACAAGAACTCTCAATAACACTTTGTTAACATACTGAGATTGCTTTTTCAGATCACAGCCAAAGAGATTATCAACAATCAATAAGAGAGCTGGAAAAGTGATCTTGAGAGAAAAGACAAGATTCTCATGAACAATCCTTGAATATCCAGATTCGTGAGAAGAACATCGATCAAGATTGAAGACTTCTTTTTGTACTTCTTTTAATCTGTCTGTAACAATACTTTGAAACGAAACGAAAGCTAGAAATCCAGCTAGAAACTGGTGGCTACTTTCTTGGGTGAGAGGTCTCAACAAGAAAGAGTCGTACTTTGATTTTGTGTTAGACTGCTGAGTGTCTACAAGGATCAAAGGGTTGATAGAAAGCCAGCTAGAAACTGGTGGCCACTTTCTTGGGTGAGAGAGCTCAACAAGAAAGAGTCGTACTGTGATTCTGTGTTAGACTGCTGAGTGTCTACAAGGATCAGAGGGTGATCAATAGGAAAGAGATCATTAGAGATAGATAGGTTTCGGGGATGAAACTGGACAATCTGTAATTGATTCTTTCTATTGGAGAAGAAAATCTGAAATCCGATTGGATTGTCAGGACTGGATGTAGGTTGTCACGTTGACAACTGAACCAGGATAAATTCTTGGTGCAATCTTCTCTAACCCTTAACTCCTTTAATTTTCTATCTTGCAATATTTGTATGTGTGATTAATATCAGATGCATGCTAAACATATTCTGTGTTAAGTAATATTGTTTAAACTGGATATTTGACGTGCATGCATCTTGGTTAATCTCTTATCAATCTACTTGCAATTACTAATCTTGTATGCCGCAATTTAATTCCGCTGTGCGTATAATTCTGATTTAATTTCTTAAAGAACTAATACATTCTGATTATTTCGAGGTCATAATAATCAACAAGTCATCTTCCCTTATAGGTTCTATATAATCAATGTCAGTTGGAGGTAATGTTTCATTTGGTTCTTTTGGATCTAATTCTACAATTTCATCAAGAGAATCACCAACTGTAAGAGGGGTACTGTTCAAGTTTTTGGTAAACATTTCATCAAATTTTACATGAACAGATTCCTCTATAGTTTTAGTTCCTTTATTGTAGATCCTATAGGCCTTACTAGATTGTGAATATCCTAGAAAAATTCCCTCATCTGCCTTAGAATCAAATTTCCCTAGATACTCTTTTCCATTATTCAGTACAAAACACTTGCATCCAAAGACTCTAAAATAGGCAATGTTTGGTTTTCTACCTTTGTATATTTCGTAGGGTGTTTTTCTAAGGATATGCATAATTAGAACTCTATTTATCACATGAGTAGCTGTGTTTATTGCATCAGCCCAAAAGTATTTTGGAAGCTTAGAGTCATTAAGCATTGTTCTAGCAAGTTCTTCTAGAGCTCTATTCTTCCTTTCTACAACTCCATTCTGTTGTGGAGTTCTTGGGGCTGAGTAAATGTGGTGAATTCCTTTTTTTATCACAATAATTGTCAAAAGATTCATTTTGAAATTCTCCACCATGATCACTCTTAATGGAAACTATTTTCTGATTCTTCTCATTTTGAACTTGATTTGTAAATTTTTTGAAAATTGAGAAGGCATCACTTTTGTGAGACAGAAAATAAGTCCATGTATATCTAGAGAAATCATCAACTAAAACATAGTCATAAAGATTTCCTCCAAAACCTTTTACTTGAGAGGGACCAAATAGATCCATGTGAATCAATTGTAGAACTCTATTAGTTTGTACTAAGTCTATTGGTGGGAAAAAGGACTTGACCAATTTACTTTTCTCACAAGAGTCACATAATTTGTCCTTAGTAAATTTTCTGTTTGGAAGACCTAGCACTAGTTGTTTGCTAACAAGTTTGTTAAGATGGTTTATATGTATGTGAGCTATTCTCTTGTGCCACAACCAATCTTCATCAGATTTAGATAACAAACAGCAAACATTATTTGCAGGCAAAGAGTCAAGATCAATCATGTATATATTATTTACCCTTCACCTACCAATTTTATGCTATCATCTTCCTTGTGCTCAAGTGTACAAGTATGTGATGTAAAATATACCTGGTAGCCTTTATCGCAAAGCTGACTAATGCTAAGCAGGTTGTGTTTCAAACCTTTTACATAGAGAACATCCTTGATTACCGTTGTTGATTCACTCCCTATGTCTCCAAAATCAAGTATTTTGCCTTTGTTGTTGTCACCATACTTTACATATCCTCCGTCTTTTAAATTAAGATATATGAATTTTGATTTGTCTCCAGTCATATGCTTGGAACATCCACTGTCTAGGTACCATAAGTGAGTTTTGGATGTCAAGCATACCTGCAAAACATAATTTAGACTTTGGTTTTAGGTACCCAATTTAGATTGGGTCCTTGAGGGTTAGTCTCAATCACATGTTTCTTTACTCTCCAAACTTGTTTCCATCCCTTGTCAGCAAGCTTTTTCAGTTTACAATCAAAAGATATATGTCCCTTTTTACAACAAAAATGGCATGAAAAAGCAGAGGATGTACTTTGAGTTGGTTTAATGAAAACATCATGAATTGGCTTTAATCCAACAAATTTATGATTCTTTTGAGCATTCCTATTTGGTCTATAGTCAATTCCAGATTTTTCATTTGCATTCTTTTGGTTGCCAAGAAGAACATTCAGGTTGTTTCTACCACTAGTAAATTTTGCTAAATCAAATTGTAGTGATTCAACCTTTCTTTCAAGTTCAATAAAACTAGTGAGTCTATCATGTGCTTTCTTTCTCAAGAGTGCATTCATGTCTTCAAGCAACTTATGATTCTTTTTTATTTCTTCATACATCATGCACTGTTTTTCTAACATTTTATTAGTGCAAATCAATTGTTTGACTACCTTAATATGTTCATCATGCAATTCATTGAAAGCATCATGCAATTCTTCATAAGAGGGATTAGAGGTAGTACTTACATCACTATCTGAGTTAGTATTGGTCATTACACACAAGTTTGCTTCTTCTTCTTCTGAAGTTTTAGAGGATTCTTCATTATTGTCATTCCAAGCTATGTAGGCTCTTTTAGTTTTTGAAGATGGTTGATCCTTGCCTTTAGCTTTCACAAACTTGTTTCTATTTTGTAGTTGAAAACATTCAGATTTAATGTGGCCTGATTTTCCACATTCATAGCAGGTTATCACCTTGCTATCATTTGTCTCATTCTTGCTGAAGCTTTTTGTCCTTGAATTGGATGGTTTCCTTGGTTGGTTTCCTTTCTTCTTCAGAAATTTCTTGAACTTTCTGACCAACATTCCGATTTCAGGTGCTTCATCAGTTTCACTCTCAGAATCATCAGTACATGTTTCTGGTTCAGATTTTACTTTATGAGCTTGAGTTTTCAGAGATAGTCCCTTCCTTTTCCGATCAGTTTGCTCTGACTCATTCAACCAGTGCAGCTCCATTTCATGTTCTCTGAGCTTGCCAAAGAATGTGGCAATGGTCATGCTTCCAAGATCCTTTGATTCAGCTATTGCAGTGACCTTAGGTTGCCATTCTCTTGTCAAGCATGTCATTACTTTTTTTATTTGTTGCTCATTGTCAATTACTTTCCCTAGAGCATTCAGATTGTTAATGACATGTGTGAACCGTGTCTGCAAGTCATTGATTGACTCATCCTTCTTCATATTGAAGAGTTCATATTCATGCATCAGAGTGTTAGTTCTGGCCCTCTTGACATCAGTTGTGCCTTCATGTTTCTTGGAGTGTATCCCACATTTCTTTGGCGGTTTTGCAATTTGATACCCTGAAAAACTCATCAGCACTCAAAGAGGAAGTTATTATATTTTTGGCTTTTGCATTATAGCCAACTCTTTTCTTATCATCACCAGACCAATCAGATCTTGGTTTCTTGATTAATTATCCATCAGTACCAGCAAGTCTAGGCACATAAGGACCATTTTCTACTGCATCTAATATGTCAAGACCACTTGCCTCTAGAAAGATAAGCATTCTTTCTTTCCAGTACATATAAGCATACCCATTAAAGACAGGGGGTCTAGCTAAGGAGGCACCTTCGCCCAAGAATTCAGTAGAGGCCATTTTATTTTTTGAGAAATAGTCTAAAAGATTAACCTCTGATACCAATTGTTGGTGGAATGACCTCTATCCTTAGGAAGTTGTACACAATATTATTAACCAGATTATCCACATGAGATGGATCTGCGAGATATTTCCTCAACTGTGACACATGAAACACGTCATGAATATTGGACAGTATCGGAGGCAATGCAATTCGATAAGCAACAGGCCCAATTCATGCAGAAATCTGGTATGGTCCAATGAATTTCGGAGTCAACTCCTTCGATTTCAATGCCCTACCAACTCCCGTAGTATGTGTGACTCTCGGAAATACATGGTCACCCTGTTCGAATTCTAAAAGTCTGCGACGCTTGTCCGCGTAACTCTTCTGACGACCTTGTGAAGTCTTCATTTTCTCCTTGATTTTCATTACCTTAGCTGTAGTCTGTTGCACCATCTCTGGTCCGACGATCATATTTTCACCGTCCTTATACCAACACAAGGGCGTTTGACACTTGCGCCCATATAAAGTCTCATCTGGAGCCATTCCAATACTTGCGTGGAAACTATTGTTGTAGGTGAACTCAATCATAGCTTCGTTCCGAATGCTTCGTGCAATGCTCCCAAAAATGTGATGTGAACTTCGGATCACGGTCTGATACAATACTCGATGGTACTCCGTGTAATCTCTAAAGGTTGCAACACCCAGCAGGTCGCTGATGTTCCACCTTGTAGGGAACATCCATCTAGTACCAAACCTAAACACTAAGTATGACGCCGACACATTGAGTACAATGTATCATTACCTAATGATAGGGCTTCCCATCCATATCAAGAATGATCTTGGGTTATTGTAGAGGTAAACAATCAAATAAATCGAGAAGTCCCTATTCTGAATGGTTATTTGACAAAGTAAACATGCATAATTTACCGTCAAAGTCTTAGCAGTAAAGTAGACACGGACAACTTCAAACGATTTACATAAACCATAGCAATGAAGGAATGGGTTGCCCCTGAATCAGAAAGTGTAGTTAGGGGGTTACCTGTAATCGCACAGTCATATTGAATCAGATCGCTAGATAAATTTCCAACTTCAGCGTCGACGCAATAAACATGTCCTCTAGCAGTAGGAAGAGTAATCCTAGCTACATTCACCATTGGTTCCACCTTCGGAGCCTTGCAATTCCTTGCAAAGTGCCCTGGTTTATGGCAATTGTAGCAAGTAGTACTGTTAAAGGTACAAGCATAAGCATAATGTCCTTCTTCTCCACATCGGAAACATCGTATACCTTGTCCCACTTGCCTCCCAAAGTCTTGGTTCCCTGGGTTATCCTGTCCACCCCCGTTGTTATCATGTGGTCGATTATAAGATTTAGCAACCTGTTTTCCCTTGTTCTGATACTTCGCCCGACTAGGTCCTCCTGAGTTAAAATTCCCTCCTCGGCCAGCTCTCTTATTCTTCATATCCTCAACTTCTCTACATTTTTCCACAAGAACCTGGAAACGTTGAATTCCCAATGGTAAGACAAAGTCTTGAATCTCATACTTTAGTCCGTCTTGGAAACGATGACACAAGAATGGCTCGTCAACCTCTTCACGGAAAAATCTGAAATGCCTTGATAGTGATTCAAACTTAGCAGCATATTCGCCCACGGTCATGCTCCCCTGGTGAAGTTTCAGAAAGTCGTCACCCAATTTCGTCCTGGTACTCATCGGGAAGTATTTGTCTAAAAACTTTCTTTTAAACGATTCCCAGTTCACCTCCTCGTGGGCTGCTCCCATCAATAACCTTGCACTCCTCCACCAGTACTCAGCATCCCCCAACAGCATATAAGTGGCATAGCTGACCTTCACTCCCGCCTGACACTTTATCATATCAAAGATCTTCTCCACTTCTTGGATCCATTGATCCGCCTTCTCTGAACCCTCATCTCCCTTGAACTTAGGAGGATTGTAACGACGGAAGTCTTCTAACCCTCTTGACTCTGCAGCACGGATCTCTCTTCCCCTCTTTTCAAGATCCCGTTGAGTCTTGGCAGCAGTCTGTGCAGCAACAGAAGCAGCCATGTTATTCATAGCCTCCGCCATTCGATCATCCCTACTGGCATTGGTTCTCGGAACGTCATTCCTCCTTGGCAGCATGGTTTCCCTATAAAACCATCATCAAGTAGAGTCTTAACACTACTTCAATAATTCTAAGAATAACTTCCGACCACAACCGCACATAATAATTATTATGAACTTGACAACTCAAACCACATAAACCGACACATGATCAGATAACAACTCTCAAACCTATAGGTTGACCTACAATCTATAACCAAGGTTCCACAGCCCCCAAAGAAAACCAAACCAAAGCTCTGATACCACAATGTAACACCCCGTTTTTCTAAGCGAGGGTATATTTTTTTTTTTTAAAAGTAATTGAAATAAAAAAGAGAATCAAGCAAAGTAATACCTTTGGATAAATAATTGAGTCATTATAATTTACAAGCAGCGGAAAAGTCACTCCAATTATAAATCCAAACCATTTACACAACAACAAATGGTACATGTAACCCATCTAAGATAACATGTCAAGCTGACAATATTAGTATAGGTACAGTCTTCCATTTTAAAATAAATACAATACAAAAGAAAGACATCTGATCCCTCTATGTCAACCTAATCTGATCATATTTCAACACAACTAAACACCCTGAGTAATCTCCACGCGCCCCGTGAGATCCTCTTAACGTAGCTGCAGTCAAGCGTTCCCATCTCCATTCTCGTCCGTAGGGTACGAATCGGTAGGATCGTCCTAACTCTCATCTGAGGGCGAAGCCCAGATTTCCACAATAATTGTAAAGGTCACCAACCGAAAATAACAGATAACACATAACATTTAAGTTTTAAATGCACAAAATAACCTTTCCACTAAGCATGCACCTTAAAAGGATTTTCCATATGCTAAAAGTTCATATAATGCTTGCCAATTAAAAATGAACTCAAAATGAAGTTCTCAAACCATCAAGTAATACATAACTGACCAAAGCATTGATAAACCAATTGAGCAATCGATTATCTAACTCAAAATAAGGACTTTTGCTGAGCCAATCGATTGCCAAATCGATTTGGTCAGTTCTGCTGAGTTTCTGCATGACCAAATCGATTTCTAAGTCGATTTTGTCAGTTCTGATGAGTCCCTGTGTTGCCCAAATCGATTTCCAAATCGATTTTGGCAGTTTTGCTGAGTTCCTGCCTCTCTGCCAATCGATTTCCAAATCGATTTCTTAAAAGATTTTGAAAGACATTTTTATACAATCGATTGGCAAATCGATTAGGTTAAAATAGTGAATTTCCTGCAACTCATCCAATCGATTGGGAAATCGATTTCCCTGTGTATTCTTTCAAAAATTCATAACTAACTCAATCACATTCATACATAATCTCATATCCTAACGCTTAGCACTGATAACGCAATCGCTACAACATCATTAGTTTCGAAATAGTATTGCAACCAAACATGTTATCACCAAATTCCAAAATATAACACTTAACATTTTTAACACAATTAATACAACATCATGGGTTTTGAAATGGTATCGCAAGCAAACATGTTATCACCGAATTCCAAAACATAACACTCATAACACAATTAATACACATACCAAGTGAACCAACAATTCACAATTTAACAGGGTGTAGTCTCTCACGGACAAACACCTGTGCAGTCTCTCACGGACAAACACAATTCCCTCAGGAACGTAAGTCGTAAACGTACTACCTATCACGGGTCCGTACCGTTTACCGAGGTGCCACCTATCTCGGGTCTGCACAACTTACCAAACGTAAATCGTAAACGTACTGCCTATCACGGGTCCGTACCGTTTACCAAGGTGCCACCTATCACGGGTCTGCACGATTTACCAAAACATACATAAGTAAACGAGACATTAAGAGATTCCCCATTCTTAATTCTCATCTAACTTAAACCAGGGCGTAGTCTCTCACGGACAAACCCATGCGCAGTCTCTCACGGACAAACGCAATTCCCGCAGGAACGTAAGTCGTAAACGTACTACCTATCACGGGTCCGTACCGTTTACCGAGGTGCCACCTATCCCGGGTCTGCACAACTTACCCAAACGTAAATCGTAAACGTACTGCCTATCACGGGCCCGTACCGTTTACCAAGGTGCCACCTATCACGGGTCTACATGATTTACCAAAACACACATAAGTAAACGAGACATTAAGAGATTCCCCATTCTTAATTCTCATTTAACTTAACGATTTTCAAAACAAAACATTCAGTAAATAAGTCATTAAGAGATTCCCCATTCTTAATACTCATTTACTGAAACGATTTTCAAAAACAAACATTAAGTAACCGAGACATTAAAAGATTCCCCATTCTTAACGCCCAGTTAACTTAAACGATTTTCAAAACAAAATATTAAGTAACCGAGACATTAAGAGATTCCCCATTCTTAACGCCCAGTTAACTTAACAATTTTCAAAACAAAATATTAAGTAACCGAGACATTAAGAGATTCCCCATTCTTAACGCCCAGTTAACTTAACAATTTTCAAAACAAAATATTAAGTAACCGAGACATTAAGAGATTCCCCATTCTTAACGCCCAGTTAACTTAACAATTTTCAAAACAAAATATTAAGTAACCGAGACATTAAGAGATTCCCCATTCTCAACGCCCAGTTAACTTAACAATTTTCAAAACAAACACACATTAAGTAAACAAGATATTAAGAGATTCCCCATTCTTAATACTCATTTAACTTAATGGTTTTCAAATTCCACACAAAACAAACTCAAACCATACAAGTCAAATTTCATCAGTAACAATCCAGAACACGTCAAATACGACGAATACAAATCAAACACAACGACATTCAAATACATTAGATTTCATTTACTCAAAATCATACATAAAAGAGTTTAAATTCATTTTCCACAAAACATACATCAATATAACCAAAACCTAATTCCAAGGTTTTACCCATAACGCCTTAGATTCATTTTTCCCCAAATCAATACTCAAACCCTAACAAGATCCTTTCCACACAATCACAGATAAGTCCCTAAATGCAAACTAAAAGTTTGGAAGGAGCCCTTACCTTCGCGTTAGCTCTAACGTGCGATTATGGCACCGTGAGTAAATCCGGTAAAATTTCCGCTCTCAACGCCGCTTCCAAAATTGGTCCACTAGCACCGTAGTACGGAGGTGACCAACCTTCCCTTCTATCACTTCTTGAAACAACGTTTAGATCTAGGTGAAACGGGGAGGTTTGTGTTTGAATCTCAAATACCGTTTTTCTTCGTTTTCGAATCAAAGAGGAAGAGTGGAGTTGCGAAATCCTTGTTCTATCACTCACCCAACCTTGGGTTAGTAGTTTTGAAGGAAAGGAAGCAACGAAAATGAAAAATGGGAGAAGGAGGGAAATTGGTCGCGGGTGGCAGAGGAAGAAGATGGAAAATCAGATTTTCCTTCCTTCCTTTTTCCTTTCTTTGTTTTTCCTTCCTTTCTATTTCCTTATTTCCTTTATATAACCTTTTCTTTTCCTTTTCCTTCCTTCTAATTTCCTTTCTTTCTATTCTCTCAAAGCAAACATATATATATAAATATATATTAAATATAACTTAACAAATATCTCAAAATATCTAGATATTTGTTAAATTACCATTTCGCCCGTAACGCATTAAATTCTTCGTAAAGGATTTACCGCACTTAATTTAAATTTATTTATCGACGAGTAATTCTAAATGGTGTCAAAATAACTTTTTGATCCTATAAACTCCAAAATATTATTAACTTTGGCTAAAAAGCCTCCGAGCCAAAATCCAAAATATATAAAATACATAAAGTGTACTTTAAAATTAGGGGTCTTACAATAATTGTTTTGTTCAAAATGCGAGATCAAACAATCGATTACTCAGTCGATTCACTTTCATTAACATAATCGATTTGGCAATGGGCTAATTTGTCCCTGTAACTCAGATACTTAATCAAATCGATTTGCCAATCGACTGATTTGTCCCTGTAACTCAGATATTTAATTAAAATCGATGTGCCAATCGATTATGCAATATGTTTCTGATAAATGATGAACTAATTCATTCATGCAATCGATTAACTAATTGATTAGTAGAAAGCTTGTAACTTAAGAAAAGTATATCAATCGATTTTCCAATCGATTTCTTTTCATCATAGAACACATGTCTGATAAAAACATTTAAGTAATCGATTTGCTAATCGATTAACTCAGTGAAAACTTTGTTCTATGAATCAGAAAATCGATTAACCAATTGATTTACCAATTGATTGATTAACACACTTATTTTATGATTTCAGTTTTAATTGGAAAATATTAGATGTGTGAAATCATAATGATGAATCTAACTAATAAGCACTATGAACAATAGACAAATTTATACATAATCTTCAAGCATTGTATGATATGATCAATCTTTGCTTGATTGCTTGAGATCCAAGATTTGTCAAAGTGTAGTGTTTGATTCTTTCCTGAAATGTATCTCAACCCAAACTATTAGATTAATCAGATTATGCATATACATTGTATGTTTGGAAGTTATATAACTTGCATATATCTTATATTTACAGCGGTTTTCAATTTTAAAACGCGTTGTATAACTTGCATAAGAATGCACCTATTACACCGCTTTTTTGAAAAAACGTTGTAAAACTAGTACAACAAGCAGCACGTTTTTAGAAGGGATTTACAACGCTTTTTTATTTTAAAGCGCTAGATACTACAACGCTTAATTGTTTGAAAAAGCGTCGTAAATGGCTTAAAAAAAGCGCTGTAAAATATACTAATTTTTGCGTAGTGGTACTCTATATGCGAGGACGATAGAGAGAATCAAGTATAAAAATTGCAGTTTGATTTTTTCTTTTTCTTGATCTTTTGATTTTATGATTTCTATTCATGATAATGTAATTGTGGTGTTTTTAGGCGCTAATACTATTTTAATATATAAAACTTCTAAATGTGAAAATTCTATTTTCGACAATTTTATGATTGTGATTGTTATTATTGCAAGTTGTTTTTGAGAAATATGAACAATCGCGAAATGTGTTTAAATTGAATTTTATGTTTTTCTATTATTGTTGAAATCTATTAAGTGAAAATTATACGTTCACTTCACTTGATTGAATAATCAATGAAGGTGTTGAAAAAACACAAGAAATTTGAGGTTTGAATTGTATTGACTATTTTAAAACTATTTTATTTTTGAAACTTTAATTGTTTTCTTTATCAAAAACATTCAACTTTGATTCTAAAACAGTTTGAATATAAGTTGAAGTTGAACTATAAAGAACTAGTTAAATTAAAGAGATGAAGAAAAAGAAGAAGGACACGGGTATTTTTATACTAGTTTTACAACAAGTTGTTGCTACATCTAGTCCCTCTCTTACAGAGATATTTTGACTCAATACAGTCAATAACTTAATCCACTTTAATTCAATAGCAAACAAATAATATTTACTTTACCTTTTTAGACATTGGGTACTTTTCTTCTTACTCTCTTGGTTGTACCACTAGAAATCTTTCTGGTCTTCTCAATATAATGGCAAAATGTTGTTGACGATTATACGTATTCTTACACTTCTTCAAATACCTTTTTCAAGTTAAAGAGTTGTTGCACCTATCAGGCTTTCCAACATAAAATGTTATAAGGATTCTTACTCTCATTAATGTAATTAATCATGTATCAATTAAAGTGTATAAAACAACTTGATTGAGTTATATAAATTTCTAATAACTCTCATCAAAGAGTATTTTTCATTCAATCTTTCTTTTGATGTGTTTTAGGCTTTTGCAGAGAACATTGCCTTTTTCTTCTTTGATTCTTTTTTAATGATCAAATATCAGATGATTAATATCTGGTCGTTGAATAATAATTTGTCTTTGAATAGTCATTTGATCATGGATGATGAAGGTCATCATCATATTTTATAGCTTCAAATTGTTTGTTTTTAATACTAAAAAATATATTCGTTGGGAATAGAGCCGTTGGACACTTGACACATTGCTATAGTAAATTGGGTCATTGAAAGATATATATCATGCATAGTACTATTTAAGGTTGTTATTGTACTATTAAAACATTTGTATTGTACTAACAACTAGAGAATGTTGGTGAAATAGATGTTTGTATTGATTCTAAAGGAATGTTGATGTTCAAATGTCAAGTCACATGTACTATTTATTATAGGATAAAATTTTATCCCTTAGGAATTTTGTCATGAAATGAATAATAATTCTTCGTGGACTTCAACGTTGACTTGTTGACTCAGAGGCATTGACCTCTTTAGATGATGCCTTTACCAGAGAAATAGTTTTTGTAGATAGATGTTCTAGATTCCTTGACTTCTTCAGATGATTTGACTTTTATCAAAGCATTGATTTTTCTAAAGGTGTTTCTTATCAAAAAATAGTGTGACTTAAATATCACATATTTTTCTTCTTAGAATCTTGCTCAGATGATCATAAAAATTCTTGACTTACTATTGACTTTTCCTAGAGGTAGATGACCATAATAGTGCTATTTTTCTTTGTGATCAGAGGAATGTTGATTGACTTTTCTCCATTGGCTTTTAAATCTTGACTCAGAGTATAAGTTATTAGATGTTCATTGAAAAACTTCTTGTTAATATTACTTAAGTGAATCATCTGTTGCGACTAGATGGAGATTCACTATTCAACATTTTGAAGGACTTTCTTAATCTAATAGATTGTGACTTACTCTATTAATAAACATAATTACTTGTTTATCATATAATATTCATCTTTGTGTTAATAATATTCAAATTATTATTCCTAACTTACTCATATTTGATGCTACCTTAAAACAAATATTCACTAAGATAAATCTTATCTTCTAACTTAACATGCACACTCATCAAACATAATTATGAGATAGTTGTTCTATTGTTTATGTTATCATCAAAACATAAATCAGAAGATTCTAATTAAACTCAATTTTTTCATATACAACATCCCCCTTTTTATGATGAAAAACAACTCTACAATTCATAAACAATTTTTTCTTCACAAAACAAAATTTAAAAATACTTCCTCTAAGTGTTAGCTTTCAAAAAATTTGTTCGACTTAATTATCTTATAAAATTCATAAGAAAAATGTTTTAGATCAATATTTTGGAACTCCCCCTAAATATGATAAGTGTACTTTCTAAGAGTTTCAGACTTATTAAATTATTTCATATTTTTGATACATAAGGGTTTATCAAGTAAGAACTAAAAATATAAGATAAAATAAAACAAAAGTAAGTAGATATGAAATTTAGGTAGAAGCAAATATGTCACACATATTTTATCATAACTTTTGTAACAATTTTCAATGGATACATAGATCATTTGGATGGTTAGTTCCTTTTTGATACATATGAATTGTGTAGATTGACAGTTCTCAACCTCCTCATAATGTGAATTATTTGGACTCTTGTCCCTCTTAGGATTTAAGGTTAATGCAACAATCTATCTTTTTGAAGGATGTTAAGCTTACCAAAACAAGTGTATAGTGCAAGTAACTATCAAAAAAATGATACATTAGATGATATTGTTGGAAATGATGATGCCTTTAATGAAAAATGCATTGGAAATAATGATGGCATTTATGAGAGCTAGTGATGTTGTGAATTGAAAAAATTGAGTAGTCCCACATTGGAGGGATACCACACACTAGTAGGGTATAGAAGGTGGAGGTAATGAACTTGGGATGGGCCCCAAGGGGCACCCCAATTTTGTGAAGGAGGGAGAACGCAAGCTAATTGACCACCACACACGCGCGTCCGGCCTGGCCTGGCCCAGTTCGGTTCGGCTCGGCTTGGCTTTGGCTTTGTGGTGTATTATTATTTTGCCTGAAAATTAATTAATCAATTTTAATTAATTATCTGATTATATGCGTTTCATCTCTAATTGAAACGTTAATTACGTAACTGTCCTCCACCTAGTCATATCTGATCCAGTCATCATCCCTGATTTCGTGCGTCTGTTTTGCCCGGTAAAAACCCTAATTTTGGTCTCACGTTTCTTTGTTGTCCGGTCAAAAGTCAGAGTCAATATTCCTAATTTTGGGGCGCACGATTTGTGGTCTTGGAGCGCACGTTTCTGAGAGCACTACTTGGAGCGCACGTTCTGGTGATCCATGAATCTCTCAGATCCAGTTGTGATTTTCTTCTATAAATAGAGGGTTCTCCCCAGTTGGAAAATCACACCAAAAGCACTTCGCATATGAGGCTTTTCTCTCTTCTCCCCTTTCTTACTGCTTCATCTCTTTCTTCCTTTTCGAGTGGCCATTGTGCCATATTACGAGTGTCAGTCGTAAGACTGCCATACCACGAGTGTCAGTCGTAAGGCTGCCATATTGAGGGTGTAATTCTAGAACGGTTTTCTACAGAGCAGTAGAACTCCGAATATAGAGTATCTGGGCTGTTTTATCCTAGGGACTTCGTGGTTGATAGTCTGCCTTGCACAATTTTGGGCAGTGCCTCAAAACTTCTTAAAGAGAGCGACCTAGTCCGCGACTCAACCCAGTAATACTTTCGGTGGCATAAATTGTTTTCAATTGTTATTTTCGATTTTCAAAAATAAAAATTTTAAGACGTTTCCAAACTGCCATGTTTGCCGACGGAATTACTGGGTCAGGTTCTTCTGCTTCTGACTACAACAAACTATTTCGGTTTGAGGGAAGTCACTTCAAACGATGGCAACAAAAGATGCTGTTTTTTCTAACCACGAAAAACCTTGCCAACGTTTTGAAGGATGACATTCCTGTTGTACCAGAAGAAGGTGAACAATCTGAAAAGGATAAAATAGTTGCTGAATTAACCCAATGGGAAAATAATGATTACTTATGTAAGAATTATATTCTTAATGGACTTGCTGATGATCTGTATGATTACTACAGTTCCGACAACAATACTGCTAAACAGGTTTGGGATGCTTTAAAGAAGAAGTATGATACTGAGGAAGCTGGAGCCAAGAAGTATGCTGTTTGCCGCTACCTCAAATTTCAGATGACAGATGACAGATCAGTGGAAGCTCGGTCTCATGAAATCCAGAAAATAGCTCACGAGATCATCACTGAAGGTATGTCCCTAGATGAACAGTTTCAGATTGCTGTTATTATTGACAAACTGCCCCCTGCTTGGAAAGATTTTAAAAATTCTCTTAGGCATAAAAACTAAAGAATTCTCTCTAGAAAGTCTGATAACCCGCCTTCGAATTGAGGAGGAATCTCGCAAGCAAGACCAGAAAGATGAAATTCTTCTTGTGGCAAATAACAAGAAAAAGAAGTTCATCGGAGCAGTTCTGAAGCCAAACGGCAAACAACTGAAGAATCATAACCGCACTTCGAAGAACAGCAACAAGAATGGGAACCATCAAAGGGTCCCAATTTCCAGGCAGCCACCACCTCCTAGAAATGGCCCTCTCCCCTTTCTCTGTTACTATTGTGGGAAAGAGGGTCATATGGCACGCAAGTGTAGGTACAAGCCAGGCGCTGTAAATCAGGCCAACTTGACTGAAGAGCAATTCGTTGCAATGATAACTGAGATCAACCTAGTTGGTGGATCAGATGGATGGTGGATAGACACTGGCGCCTCACGCCATGTCTGCTATGATCGTGCTATGTTTAAAACATACACTGCTGCTGAAGATAAGAAAGTGTTGTTGGGAGACTATCACACCACTAATGTTGCTGGAATTGGAGATGTGGAACTAACATTCACATCTGGAAAGACCTTAATTCTGAAGGATGTCATGCACACTCCAGAAATAAGAAAGAATTTGGTCTCAGGGTTTCTTCTCAATAAGGCAGGGTTTACTCAGTCAATAGGGGCATATTTGTACACCATTTCTAAAAATGGTATCTTTGTTGGGAAAAGGTACGCCACTGATGGCATGTTTAAATTGAATGTTGAAATGAATAAGATGTCTCCTTATGCTTACATGTTGTGTGATTTTAATATTTGGCATGCTAGACTCTGTCATATAAATAAACATGTGATTTCAAACATAAGTAATTTAGGCTTGATTCCAAAAATATCCAAAAAGGATTTTGAAAAATGCGATTTTTGCAGTCAAGCCAAAATAACTAAGAAATCCCATAAATCAATTGTTAGAGAATCTGAACCTCTAGAATTAATACACTCTGACATATGTGAGCTTGACGGAATGCTAACCAGAAATGGAAAACGTTATTTCATCACTTTTATTGACGATTGTTCTAATTTTACTTACGTATATCTCATGAAAAATAAAAGTGAAGCGCTTGACATGTTTAAAATATTTGTGACTGAAATAGAAAATCAATTTAACAAAAAGATTAAGAGGTTTCGTAGTGATAGAGGAACAGAGTACGATTCCGGCTTATTTATTGAGTTCTATAAAACCCAAGGAATTGTACATGAAACAACTGCGCCATATTCACCTGAAATGAATGGTAAAGCTGAAAGAAAGAATAGAACTCTTACTGAATTAGTTGTTGCTATAATGCTTAATTCTGGTGCTGCATCTCATTGGTGGGGGGAAATTATTTTGACTGTTTGCTATGTTTTGAATAGAGTTCCTAATTCTAAAATCAAAACATCTCCTTATGAGATAATGAAGAATAGACAACCCAACTTGTCTTATCTTCGAACATGGGGTTGTCTGGCTTATGTCAGAATCCACGATCCCAAGCGAATCAAACTCGCTAGTAGAGCCTATGAATGTGCATTCATTGGGTATGCAGTAAACATCAAAGCGTATAGGTTTTATGACCTAAACGCGAAATTGATCATAGAATCAAATGATGCTGACTTCTATGAAGATAAATTCCCTTTCAAATCAAGAAATAGTGGGGGCAGCGGACCAAGTCAAGTTCCTGTGACAACGAGCACTGAAAGCAACAAACAAGATGAAACGGAGACTCGAAGGAGTAAGAGAGTAAGAGTTGCTAAAGATTATGGACCAGAATACATGGCCTACAACTTAGAAGAGGATCCTGCGAACATTAAAGAAGCTCTGTCATCCTTAGATGCAGATCTATGGCAAGAAGCTATAAACGATGAAATGGACTCTCTAGAATCTAACAAGACATGGCATTTGGTAGACTTGCCTCCTGGTTGCAAACCAATAGGTTGTAAATGGATCTTGAAAAAGAAACTGAAACCCGATGGATCTGTTGATAAATACAAGGCTCGCCTTGTAGCCAAAGGTTTTAGACAAAGAGAGAATATAGATTTCTTCGACACTTTCTCACCAGTCACTAGACTAACATCCATTAGGGTGCTTATATCACTTGCGGCTATTCATAACCTGGTGATACACCAGATGGATGTCAAAACAGCCTTTTTAAACGGTGACCTGGAAGAAGAAATCTACATGGAACAACCTGAAGGTTTTGTAATTCATGGACAAGAAGACAAGGTCTGTAAGTTAGATAAGTCTCTGTATGGTCTTAAACAAGCTCCTAAGCAATGGCATGAAAAATTTGATAACTTGATTATGTCGAATGAGTTTAAAGTAAATGAAAGTGACAAATGTATTTACTACAAATATGAAAATGACATTTGCACTATCTTATGTCTCTATGTAGACGACTTACTCATATTTGGTTCAAACATTCATGCTGTGAATAATGTGAAATCATTGTTGAGCAACAACTTTGATATGAAAGACCTCGGAGAAGCAAGTGTAATCCTCGGAATCAAGATTACTAGGTCAGAAAAGGGAATTTCTTTGGATCAATCTCACTATATTGAAAAGATCCAAAAGAAATATGATTACTTTGACTGTAAACCTGCTTGCACACCATATGATCCAAGTGTGAAACTTTTCAAGAACTCTGGTGAAGGTGTTAGACAAACTGAATATGCGAGCATCATTGGCAGCCTCAGGTATGCCACTGATTATACTAGACCCGACATTGCCTATGTCGTGGGATTGTTGTGCAGGTTTACTAGTAGACGTAGTATGGAGCATTGGCACGCTATCGAAAGAGTCATGAGATACCTTAAAAGGACTATGAGTCTCGGATTACATTATCAAAGATTTCCTGCCATTCTTGAAGGATACAGTGATGCTGATTGGAACACCTTATCAGATGACTCCAAGGCAACCAGTGGCTATGTTTTCAGCATAGTCGGTGGTGCTGTATCATGGAAATCGAAGAAACAGACAATATTGGCTCAGTCCACTATGGAGTTTGAAATGATAGCACTAGCTAATGCCAGTAAAGAAGCAAGTTGGTTGAGATGCTTGCTAGCAGAAATCCCTTTATGGGATAAGCTGTTACCAGCTGTGTTGATCCACTGCGATAGTACCGCGGCTATTGCAAAAATTAAGAATCGTTATTATAACGGTAAGAGACGACAAATACGTCGTAAGCACAGTACAATTAGAGAATTTCTTTCTAAAGGAGCTGTTATTGTGGATCATGTACGCACTGATGAAAATTTAGCTGATCCTTTGACGAAAGGATTAACTAGAGAGAAAGTCCAAAATACATCCAAAATGATGGGACTATTGCCTATAGATCAATGAGTCACTTATGATGGTAATCCGACCTAAAAGACTGGAGATCCCAAGAATTAGGTTCAATGGGTAATAACAAGTCATAGTGATATGAGATGAACATGCTATGTTTTATATGAGAAGCATGATTCCTTAAGCAAAAAAAGGATGAGATAATAGAAACTCTTAATGAGATCTATACTCTATGTGGACTGGGGTACTTAGCTACATGAGTACTCTTGATAGACTCACCTACGTGAATGTGGAAGTGGGGGCCGCTTCCTATGGAATTTCGAGGCAGAATTCCTAGAGCGTTCACTAGATTGGGACACACGTGTGTGGCCCTAAATGCACGGGCTTTTTAGAATACACCTAATGAAAAGGTTGTGTGTGGGTTTGATGTCAGAGATAGAGTTCAAGACTACGAGTCACTCTTGTTGAATCTGAATCTTACTCGCTATGCAAAGGTTCAAGTTGAAAGACACCTTTGTTTATGCACAATCTTATAGAAGCGTTTGACGCTATTCAAAAACATATTTTTTAAATTCAAGTGGGGGATACCACACACTAGTAGGGTATATAAGGTGGAGGTAATGAACTTGGGATGGGCCCCAAGGGGCACCCCAATTTTGTGAAGGAGGGAGAACGCAAGCTAATTGACCACCACACACGCGCGCGCCGTCGCCGCCGTCCGTCCGGCCTGGCCCGGCCCCGTTCGGCTCGGCTTTGTGGTGTATTATTATTTTGCCTGAAAATTAATTAATCAATTTTAATTAATCATCTAATTACTTGCGTTCCATCTCTAATTGAAACGTTAATTACGTAACTGCCCTCCACCTACTCCACCTAGTCATATCTGATCCAATCATCATCCCTGATTTCGTGTGTCTGTTTTGCCCAGTCAAAACCCTAATTTTGGTCTCACGTTTCCTTGCTGTCCGGTCAAAAGTCAGAGTCAATATTCCTAATTTTGGGGCGCACATTCTGGTGACCCATGGATCTCTCAGATCCAGTTGTGATTTTCCTCTATAAATAGAGGGTTCTCCCCAGTTGGAAAATCACACCAAAAGCACTCTGCATCTGAGGCTTTTCTCTCTTCTCCCCCTTCTTACTGCTTCATCTCTTTCTTCCTTTTCGAGTGGCCATTGTGCCATATTACGAGTGTCAGTCGTAAGACTGCCATACTACGAGTGTCAGTCGTAAGACTGCCATATTGAGGGTGTAATTCTAGAACGGTTTTCTACAGTGCAGTAGAACTCCGAATACAGAGTATCTGGGCTGTTTTATCCTGGGGACTTCGTGGTTGATAGTCTGCCTTGCACAATTTTGGGCAGTGCCTCCAAACGTCTTAAAGAGAGCGACCTAGTCCGCGACTCAACCCAGTAATACTTTCAGTGGCATAAATTGTTTTCAATTGTTATTTTCGATTTTCAAAACAAGTGTATAGTGCAAGTAACTAAAACAATATGTTAGATGATATGAATGCAGTTGATGTATATATGACAATGAGATGCATATGCATGTGATACAGATGCACGCAATTAGATGCAAGATGATGCATGCAAATGGTTTTTCTTATTTTCTCCACCTTGTTATTATAAAAAAGGGTGGAATAAAGATGTAAATAAAATTATGTCAAGCATATTAAAAACGCTCAAAACAATCACAAGAAAATAAACACACCAGACGAATAAAAATTTAACTAAACATCACAAGGAGATCACAAACACAAAATCGAAGAATAAAATCAGCACTCAATCAACTAAAAAGTAAATACAAACACACAAAGATCCATTCATCTTAACCAAAGACAAGACATTCAGACAAATAAATTAAACATTCATATTAACAGACACATCCTCTAGATACGATGATCTAGGAATTCATGAGGATGAGTACTAATGTTCATGATGGTTACATAGTTGAGAACTATCCCAACAAGGATCGACAATGATTGTCTAATAAAGTAATTTGGAGATTTTTGAAGGTGATTTGGAATTTCATAAAACTCTATACAACTGAAAATTTCTCTTCCAAAAAGGGTATAACATTTGGTCTCTTTCTTCTTGAGAGTTTAACTGCCTCGGAAATGACATCAAGAATAATTGCACGAAGATTTAGTTTGATCTTTTTGAAGAAATTCCAAAAGATTAACTCATGTGTCTTTTGCAATTATTTGAAAAGATTTAGTTTGATCTTTTTGAAGAAATTCCAAAAGATTAACTCATGTGTCTTTTGCAATTATTTGAAAAGTGTTGTTGTTGAGACTGACACATCCTGTTTAAGACTTTGTTCTTGGGATAGAAGTTTGTATACCTTCTCCCATTGAAAACTTGATAACTATTTACCGTATGCATATTTTTAAGTGTCTTTTAAGTATTTATTTATTTTAATTATTGTAGTTTTTAGCTAAATTTAAGAGTTATTAAAATAAATTGTTTCCTTGTAATTCTTGGATCAATTATGTATCTGTTTAGGAGTTATTTAAGTATTTGTTTTATTTATTTGGTTCAGCGGAACATGTTGACGGTTTGAGTGGAACATCACTACTAAAGCTATGAAGTTATTATTGCATTGTCTAGTGATGAAAGGATTGCAAATAATATTTCTTTACTGAAAGTTAAATAAGTTTTAATCTCTATAAAATTTTAAAATTTTGTTTTTAGTTGTTTAAAAGAAATTATATTTTTTTTTATTTTTTAAAAATTATTCTATGAGTTGTGTTAGTATTTGGTGGAACGAAGCATTCTTTAATTTTTAAATGATATTTTACATGTATGTTTAAAATATTATTAAAAGTTTATCTACAATTTTAATTTTTTTTAACTTAAAATGAATTAAATATGAATTTTTTAAATGTTATATGTTCAAGATAAAAGTCCTTAAAATATGGATCTATAAATCGAATTTAAGCTTATTTTTGGTTGAGTAAATTTTTATAGTAATGTAAACATGTATATATATATAAAAAATATTCAAGAATATATGTTGATTTTCCAATCGGGACTAAAAATGTTTGCATAATAATCCTGTAAAGGCTAAAAAGAATGTAATTTTTTTTACAAGACCTAAAAATAAAAATTTCTAAATTTTATAGGACTAAAAATTTATTTAACTCTATATAAAATATAATTATTATATATAATAAAATATAGACTTAATTACCGCTTTAGTTCCTCTATTTTTATCAATTCACAGTCTCTTTATTTTAAAAGTTGATAACTTTAGCATCTCTAGATTTTGTAACTAAAAAATTGTTGGTTTTAAATATTTTTAGTGACATGACATAAAATATTTCATAAGTTGAAATTGAAGTTTTTAGAGGATCTTATTATAATTTTTTAAATATTAATAATTTAATATCGTTATATCATATACCACCACGTCTATTATAATATGTACATCATTAATTTTAATTAAAAATATAAGAGAGATCAAAATTATTAAATTTTAAAATAGTGATCAATTTCATAAATTATTAAAAATATCAACAATAAAGTCTAAAACATATAAATAATATTGTATATATATTAATGATTGGCCAGGTGTTGAATAAAAATGCTTTATGCCGGTGGTCCAATTAAAAGCCCTTAAGCTTGTGTTTTTTAAAAGTAAAATATGCAGCATAGGAGACAATGTAATTTGGGAGGGAGGCGGAACCAGAAGAAAGAAAGAAAGCAAGAACTAGAAGCAGGAGAGGACGAATAACGGCAACGAGGAGGAATAAAAAATAAGTAGCATTGCCGGCGGTATCGAAAATCTTTCATGAACACGAGTAGTTAATTTTTTTTTTATTAGAGATGAACTTTTTTCAGTTTATGTAATTTTGATTATATAACCAAAATAGATATTCATATTTCAACTTGCTATAATAATATAAAATATTAACATGTGTCTAAGAAATTAACGTTTGTATATATTTTGTATAATAAGTCTGATCACATAAAGAGTTAAAGTTTGTTGTTATTATAAAAAGATTGAGTCAAAGAATTAATCTAATTTGAGTTTGTGAATTTGAGATAATAAAAAAAGTTAAATTGTTGACATAGTGAATTAATAATTATATAGTAAAACTATGGTGATTTGAATTCTCTAATTTTTTTTTTTCTATTATTGAGTTTTGTCTATTTAATTTTACATTTGTTAGAAGTTATAAACTCACTTATAAAATCTTTTGTTATCAAAGTGTTTACGAATTTATTGAATTATTAAATTAATAGCAATTATTGAAGAGACGGTTATTATTTATCATTATTATTATTTGAACGGTTTGATACACTGCCAAAGAATCTTGAAAACTTGGAACATAGTAGGATGAAGTTCTTTTCTTGTTCTTCAGGGAGCAAATAATCAAAACGGAAGATTTCCATATTCTGGAAATTTGAGCACACATAGAATTTCCTTAGAAATTATGAGTTTCCGACGTTGAATGAATCCAATTATACCTATATTGCTTGTATAAGCTATAAGGCGTAATTTTATTGCAAGTTGGGCGAAAACTAGTTTTTCAAACAGCCAAATATTTAAAAAGACTTATAGCCTTGAACTCATCAGAGAAGTCATATCCATAAATGGAAAGATTATTTATGTCAATTTTGGGTTCAAGATGAACAATAATATCATTTGCTCAATGTTGAATTATTGGATAATCATCCATGATCACGGAGATGAAGAGATATCATGAATATGAAAAAGGAGATTAAACAGAAGGAAGAAGATAGGTTTAAGAAAAACTGAGAAAAAATGAAAGGTTTAAATTGAGTGAGTGAAGTGTTCATAATAACTTTGTTAAATTGAGTGAGTGAAGTGTTCATAATAACAAGTTAACTTTGTTAAAAATGAAGGTACTAGAAAACTACATGGGGAGTTGAATTATGTTGACAATTTTTAAATTATTTTTTTTAAGAATTTTCAATAGTGTTTTTAAGAAAAACATTCAATTTTGATACTAAATCAGTTTGAACATAATTTGAAGTTAAACCATAACGAACTAGTTAAATTAAAGAAATGAAGAAAGACAAGAAGGACACTAGTATATTTATACTAACTTACAATCAATTGTTGTTACATCTAGTTCTCTCCTTACAATGAGATTTTTCTTTAATACAATTGAGAACTTAATCAACTATAATATAATTACAAACAAGTATTGATTACTTTGACTCTAGAAGCTTTGAATATTCTTCTTCTTCCTCTTCAGGTTGTACCTCTATAAATTTTTATAGTTTTCTCAACATCCCAGCAAATTGTCGTCAAGGATTACAAATATTCTTACACCTCTTCAGGTACCTCTTTTGAGTTAAAGAGTTGTTGCCACTATCGAACTTGCGTACATTAATTCAAGTATGTGTCTAAATTGACACAAAATCTTCTAATAATTCTTATTCTCATTGAGAGGATAATACAATTCAATCATTTTTTTTTATGTGTTCAAGGCTTTTTCAGAGAACATTGCCTTTTTGTTGTTTGATTCTTTTTTAATGATCAAATATCAACTGATTAATAATAGGTCGTTTTTCAAAGACCTATGAACTCATTTATCTCTGAATAATCATTTGTTCATGGACGATGAAGGTCATCGTTATCTTCTTTATTTTTAAATTTTTTTTTTTGTTTACTGAAAATTATATTCATTGAGAACAGAGCCATTGCATATTTTAACAAGTTGTAATAGTACATTGAGTCGTTGAAAGATATGTCCCATCCATAGTATTATTCCAAGTTTTTGTTGTACTATTTAGACGGTTGTAATAGACTAATGAGATGTTGGTGGGATAGTTGTTTGGATTGATTCCAGATGATTGTGGATGTTCTGATGTCACATCATATATATTATTTAGAGGATCAAAATTATGTCTCAAAGGAATTTTGTAATCATACAAATAATAATTCTTCGTTGACTTCAACGTTAACTACTTGTCTCAGAGGATTTGACTTTTATCAGAAAATTGAATTTTCCAAAGGCTTCTCTTATTAGAGAATTGTGTGACTTAAATATCACATATTTTTTAAATTAGAATCTTGCTAAGAGGGTCATCAAAAGTCTTGACTCATGTTCTCTTTTACTAGAGAAAGATGATCATAGTAGCTCTTTTGCTTCGTGATGAGAGAAATGTTGATTGAGTTTTCTCCATTGGCTTCTAAATGTGTACTCGGAGTATAAGTTATTAGATGTTCATTGCAAAGCTTTTAGTTAATATTACTTTAGTGAATCATCTGTTGTGACTAGATAAAAATTGACTTTACAACATTCTTAAGGACCTTCTTAATCTTATATATTAGTATTTATTAGTAAAAATAATTAATTGTTTATGAGATAATAATATTCTTTGTCTTAATAACACTCATATTATTAATTCTAACTCATTCTTAATTTATATTAGCCTAATATATATATATATATATTAACTTAATCTGCACACTTAACAAACATAATTATAAGATAATTATTCTATTATTTGTATTATCATCAAAATGTCAATCAAAGGATTGTAGTTAAATCACTTTTACATTTACAATCAAGTGATTGTTTATATCAATCAAACCAATTATATCTTGTTTAAAACTTTCATACATTAATTGTGATTGATTTCAAAATCTCTGAGTTTTTCTTAGCGAATATTCCTATACAATTAGCCTAAACAGACACGTTTTCAACAAACTTTCGTTGTATTTTAAAAATATCTAAAAGTTTAGGGACTCTACTCGACTGCCACTTCTACAGTTTTGTGACTATCTCAACTAAATGTGGCATCAAGAGTGTGATCTCTTAGTGTTACAAGTATAATAACTCTAAGATTAATTGAGATGGAATCTAATGTGATTCTATAACCTAAGGGAGTACTAATAGAGCATCAATTATCAAAGGTGGTGGTTATTCTTATTGGAAAGAACACACGAAAATCCATTTCATTATGATTTGGTTGTATGAAAAGCTACAGAAAAATTGTTCTGACAGTTGTCCATGATGGTGTTGCAATTAATAAATGTGAAATGGATAGGAAAAATTTCGACATGAAAAAAAATAAAATACGATTAAAAAGATAAGAATATCATCACATCTTCTATTGGACATGATGAATATTATAGACTTTCTTATTGTAAAATTTTCCAACAAATGTGAGGCACCTTAAAGGTCACAAATGAAGGCACAAGTGAAGTTAAGTGTTCTAGAATTCATACACTTACATAAGAGTATGAATAGATTCGTATGAAGCAAAGGGAAACCATTGCTGAATTGCATAAATAGTCCAGCCACACATACTGTACATCATTTGGATGCACTAGGAAGAACATTTTCAAACGAAGATTTAGCAAATAAGGTTTTAAGATGTCGTAGAGGGAATGATAATCAAAGGTAGCAACTATTGTTGAGTCAAGAAATTTGACAACAATGACCACAACTATCTTATTTGGCAAGTTGTCAAAACATAAACAAGAACCCAATTTTTTAATTGTGTAGAGAGTAAAACACCAGAAAATAAGGTATGAATTGTGTTTTGTTTCAAAAACTTAATTAAAAATAATTTACAAAAAATTGGTTATGTTGAAAGCAAGAATAAGTAAAACAAAAAGTAAGAGATAAGGAAAGAAGCATAAGCCAATTTATCATAGTTTACTACCAACATAATAGCTACGTCCAATCCCTTCAAACAGAATAATTTAATCCAATATGCACCAATAGAATCAAAAGTTCATTGAACATCTTCTAGTCAACTTGGTTGTGTTTAAGTCTTCTCAACCTTTTAGCTTAGTACAGTCAAGTTGTTGAGGATATCAACCACCACAATGCCAAGTTACAAAATGTTTAGATTGGGTTTGGAATGATTTCTCACACAAGAGCGTTTACATAGTTTGCTATCAAAAGATTTTTTGATTACTCAACACTTTTAAATCTTGTGACAAGAGTCTGCACACCTAAATAAATTATTAGCATAATAAATTATGCCAATAAAATAATTTATATTATCATTAAAACAATTAAGGATCATTGTTCTTCAAACTAACTTGGTTCTAACAATCTCTCCCTTTTTATGATGAAAAACATCTATTTTTGTGAATAATTTTTCTTTATAATAAGATAACATTTTGAAAGAAAAAAATATTGGAGTACAACATTCTAACAAGAAATTGTTCTTACAAAATATACTCCCCTTTTGTCATTAAACAAAAAGAGCAATACATAGTCATAAAACACACGAAACATATAAGAGTGAAAGCCTAAAAAAATCTATTAAAGAGTGCATAGTACATGAAAAAGTGAAAACAATACACACACACCAATAATAACTAAGGGTGAGGATTGGTCAGTCAAGCTAAGATCAGTCATAAGGTATTCTGAATGGACTCTTAATTCTTGGTTATTTTTTCCATGAACACCTCAATTTTAGCTTCAAATCGATCAAAGTCTTCCTTCTTGACAAAGTCAAACGCAAGTGTAGAACGAATAAAAGAATGACCTTCAAAGGAAGACATTACAGATCCTGAAGAAACAATAGGAGCAACATCCAATAAAGGTAACTCAACACGTGGAATGATAAATGGAAACTGCAATGGCGCCAAGGGAGCAATCAGTTGTGATTCCAAATAAACATATCCCACGAGAAAGTTGTTTGTGCTAGATGGACCTTCTGAAGTAGCAGTTAGTTTCTATCTTCATTGGTCTTCTTGAGCTTTTTGAAAAGGCAAGACCCAAAGGTAGCAAATCTCAATAGTATGTTTGAAAGCACTAGAGTTCTAAGCGGCCAAATGCATTACATGCTCCATATTTTCCTTAATATAGGTTATGACAAAAGAATGGACATTGTTCGATTGACCAAAGACTTTACAGGATCCAAACTTTGAGCAATAAAGTTCCTAATCTTGGTAGTTTTAGAAATAAGAGAGGTAATGAATGAATCAATGTTTGGAAAGCCAAAGGGAATGAGGGGAATAAAATGGGCTAGATCTAGAGGTATGGAAGCATTAGGTGTAGAATAAGCTTGTGTGGATTCAAATCAAGTGAGTCGTTTGAGGATGTTTTAGAGATTAAATTTGTTGCAATTTGAGTTTCCATATTAGTGACTATGTGGATATGATCCACATTTATAGGTGATTGAGAGTCAAACGCAGGTATGGAAGGGATCAGTGAGGTTGGATTCGTTTTACGATAGGTGTTTGTGGAAGGTTAAAGTGGGAAGGTAATGGAGAGGTGGTGGAAAGTTATGTATTTAAATAGTATGGGTTTGATCTATACCTAAGAGCTACAAGATTTTCAGCTAGAGTTGCCTTAAACATCTCATCTGAGGTGTCGGTATCTGAATTTGCGCTAGAATACACGGTAAAGATTTGAGGGGTGGATTTGGTTAAGGGTGCAGAAAGGATAAGATTATGGTTTTCCATTTAGAAAGAAGTTCAAATGGTGTTGCAGTAGTTTTAGGTTCAGGTGTTTCATTACCACTACAACCACCATGATCACTAGGAAAATGAATAAGCTCAGTAGATGAATTCACCTTATGTCTCTTCCACAAATTGAGGCTTGCTTCATCCCCCATTAGTACTTTCATCATCTTCTTCTTCTTCTAACAAAGAAGATACCCTGACTGCCATTTTTCTTTTCTTCTCAAACTTTTGAGATGCCCATGGCAAAGGGAAGCATACTATAGGCATTTTTTTTTACTATAGTGGTACATCCTTAGATATTCTTGAATTACCTCTTTATTGTCTTCCTTAAATATTGGAGCGAATGAATCTCCATCCAAGCTAGGAGTGTCTTGAGATCCAATGGACCGTTCTAATAGTTGGTTAACATCATTGGTTGATTTTATGTAGTCCTTTGTAGCAATGAGTTTCATTTTGATGACATTCTTAATGTTAAACAATGGTGCAGATGAGGATACCAAGTGTTCTTCCTGAACTGCTCCTCCTAGTTCCTCTAGGGCCTTAATGAGAAGGGTTCTCATAAGCATAATTGTGATAAGTCTTAAGAAATGGATAGTCTTGATTTTTTCTGATATGGAGTTGACAACACAGGACTGTTGAAACAAACTCTCAAATTAAAGTTTTGATGAAAATAAACAAAGGTTAATTAAGAATGTTAATTATGATTCTAAAATGTTATGTTAATTTACCTTGTGCTTTTGAGTGAATTAATTCAAAGATAGGAATCAAGCAAAGCAAAGAAAACAGTTAAAAATTGAACAAACAAAGAAACAAGACCAATCTGGACAAAATGGAAAATGATCTTCAGACTCAAGACTGATCATCACAACATCATGACCAATCAATCTCCACTATTTCAACAAAGTTTTTGCCTCTAAATTTTATACAAAAGTCAACAGTACATGGCAAGGAACAAATTAGTCTCATCTCAGTCAAAGAAGGCTTTCGAATCACTAAGATAAAAGGTCTCAGGCCAATTAAAACAGATTGAAACCCATTCAGTCAAATTGTCAAGAAAGTTCAATCAATCTTGATCTATACAAAGACATTAGGAAGACATCCAGAATGATCAAAACAGAATCTCCAGATTGATCATCAATCTCATGAAAGTTCAAACTGTCAGAACCAGATTAATATTCAATCTCCATTTCAGCAGAATTTTAGTTTTGATCTCCTTACTTCTGTAGAGGTTTGTAATCATTCACCAAATTGTTTTGGATTGATTCAAGGATCCAGATCGAAGTTGTATCATCAATGATTAAATGAGAAGCTTCAAAGCTTTTTATACTCAAAGGCAAACAATTTAAAAAGGACTGTAACAACATCAGTCAAAAACAGATTTAAAATGTTCAAAGATTGGAATATTTTTAATCACAAATATTGGTTTTGGTCAAAATTGACAGAGCACTACCAACAACTCTTTTGACCATTATTAAATGCTCCAAACGCCTATAAAAGAAAGGCAAAAGTCTAGGAAAACAGCAGAACTTCAAGTGATATCAAAGACTCGAAAATCATTCACAATCACATACTTGAAATTCTCATTTTCACAAAGAAGAATCAGTATGAACTTTTATATCAATACTGTGTTATTACTACTGCATTCTTTGTAAGGAATCGAATCCCAAACAAGAGTTGAGACATCTTGGATTCTATCAAAACAATCTCACCATTATTGTAAAAACTCAAACTATAAGAGTTTAATTATAGTTTGAATAGATTGTAACGAATCCTATCAAGATCGATAGGTGGTTAATTTGCTTTCTGGGTAGAAAGTAATAGAGCTTGTAAACGATCAAAGTTGATCTAAGCTAGGTGCTATAAAACCAATAAGGTTCTTTATTTTGAACACTTAGTGGAAAATCTCACGATTGTGAGGACTGGACGTAGCCCCAGTTGGGTGAACCAGGATATATTCTTGTGTGGTATTCTTTCTCTTATCTCTTTATTTATTAAGCTTAATTGATTAATTGAGATAAAACATAAACTGAATTTCTGTTTTTAAGCTAACTAAGAACGTTTTCCTTTTTCTGGTAAAAACCAAAAACGTTATCTGTTTTGTGTTTTGTTAACCAAGATCATTCTTGAGTTAAATCTTAAGTGTTTTTTAGGAATTTTTAAATAGGTACATTTACAATTCAAACCCCCTTCCTTGTAAATCGACATTGTCACTTCAATTGGCATCAGAGCACGATCTCTAGAAAAGATTAAAAACACCTAACAAGTGCTAGAGAAAAGATCCAGAAGAAAAAATGTCGAAAGCCAAATACATTGTTGAAGGAGAATCTTCTAACATACCACTATTCTTTGATGGATCGGATTATTATTTCTGGAAGAATAAGATGCAGTTGTTTCTGAACTCTCATGATACAGGAATATGGTGCATCATTACAGATGGAGATTTCATATCAAGAGTTGATCAAGATGACTCAACCTCTATTGCGAAGAAGGAAGCAGACTGAACAACTGATGATAAAACTAAGGTACTACTAAACTCTAAAGCTCAATTATTCTTATCATGTGTCTTAAGCATGGAAGAGAGTGAAAGAGTAGATGAATGCACAACTGCAAAAGAAGTATAGGATACACTGCAAACTCATCATGAAGGAACAAGCCATGTCAAAGAAACAAGAATAGACATTGGCATAAGGAAATTTGAACTGTTCAAAATGCAAGAAGGAGAAACCATTGATGAAATGTACTCAAGATTCATAACAATAGTAAATGAAATGCGTTCTCTTGGCAAAGCTTACACAGTTCAAGAAAGAGTAAGAAAAATCATGAGATGTCTTCCAATCACATGAAGACCAATGGTAACAGCTATAAGCCAAGCCAAGAATCTTGAATTACTTCCCCTGAAAGAACTAATTGGAACTTTAAGAGCACATGAAGTACTGTTACAAGAAGACAAACCAATCAAGAAAGGAAAGGCAATAGCACTAAAAGCATCTCAAGAAAACATCACAATACAAATAGAGGAAGAACTAGAAGAAACTGAACAAGAGGATGCTTATGAAATTGCTCTTCTCACCAGAAGAATAATAGAATGATGAGAATAAGAGATCAAATCAAAAAGGGATTTCAAAACAAAAATCCCAAAACAGAAGTTGACAAAATCCAAGTCACATGCTTTGGATGTAATAAATTAGGACATTACAAAGCAGAGTGTCCCTTAAACAAAAATCCACCAAAGCGATTTCCCTTCAAAAAGAAAACAATGATGGCAACATGGGATGATTCAGAAATTGAAGAATGAGAGAAAGCTAACATATGCTTGATGGCAAAAACAGAAGAAGATGAGGTAATAAATCCGGAATCTTGTTATTTATATGAACAAATGGGAAAAGAATTTGATAACTAGTTAAATGATTCAAATCTTCTTATTCAAAAATGTAGTTTCTTGAAAGAATAATTTCATAAAGAAAAAGAAGAAAAAGAAAAGAGTCAAGATAGGAATAATGTTCTCACAAATATCATTCAAGAATTAAAAGAAACACTGAAACAAAATTTTGAAAAACAAGAAGGTCAAGAACGATATGCATTAAAAATAGAGAACATTTTCCTTAAAAATGAAAATGAACTTCTTAAAACTAATTTGTTAAATTTCATTAAAGCCACTAAAATTTTCCAAAAAATTATGGGATCTCAAATAGGAATCTTTGATAAAGCTGGTCTTGGTTTCAATCAAACTCAAAAAATAAAAATGTATGAGATTCTTTTTGTCCCAGAAAGAAAGGAAGAAAGATGCAAAACTAGATGCTCATATTGTAAAAAACTTGGACATCTGGAATTTCTTGCTATTTTAAAAAAAGAGATGAAAAGATTGAAAGCAAAAAGTTGATTAAAAAATAAAATTGTTCTGCTAAACCAGGGTTTAAAAAAACTGCAAAAAGGAGAACATTCTCCAGGCTACTTGCAAAACGGTGAAAGCTCCAAAACAAAAGCTGAACTTTCTTCAGAAAATCTGGGAAAAAGAGAACGATCTAGAACCACTTCAAAATCAAATCTAAAATATTTTGAAACCCAAATTATCAAATCAAATCCAAAATCAACAATTAAATGTTTAGTTTGTTTCAAAACCGGTCATGAAAAAACGATGTCCTATCTTAGGAAAAAAGAAAATTTCAAAACTAACTCTTAAGGACCCAAAACAAAGTGGGTACCTAAGACTGAGATAACATCTTATGCAGATTGGATTTCCAAATATAAAGAGAAAGCCTTGGTTCTTGGACAGTGGTTGTTCAAGGCATATGACATGTAATAAAAATTGATTTATGACATTCATCAAGAAGGATGGAGGATCAGTTACTTTTGGAAACAACAACCAAGCTCAAATTAAAGGTAAATGAACTATTGGTAAGACAAACTCTACTCAGATAACTGATGTTCAATATGTTGAAGGTTTAAAAGATAATCTCTTAATCATAAGTCAGCTATGTGACAATGGATGTGAAGTTATTTTCAAACCAAAGGTATGTAAAATCAGAAAAACTGAAACTGGAGAAACTTTGTTTTCTGGAAATAGAAAGAAAAATTTATATGTTTTATATCTTGAAGAACTACCTGATGAATCTTGTTTTATGTCAATCAATAAAGATAAATGGATATGGCATAAAAGAGCTAGACATATCAGCATGAAAATAATTTCAAAAATCTCAAAGTTAGATCATGTTAGAGGATTACCCAAACTCAATTTTGATAAAGATAAAATATGTGAAGCATGTGCAAAAGGAAAGCAAGTCAAGAGTAGTTTCCATTCAAAAGATTTTGTAACCACAAACAGAACTCTTGAACTACTTCACATAGATCTTTTTTGGGCCCATCAAAACAACAAGTCTAGGAGGAATGAAATATGGTTTTGTTGTTGATGATGATTTCTCAAGATTTACTTGGGTATTATTTTTAAAACAAAAAGACGATGCTTTTGATGCATTTAAAATATTTTGCAAAAAAGTACAAAATGAAAAAGAATCCAGCATCTTTTCTCTAAGAAGTGATCATAGAGGAGAATTCATAAATGTCTCTTTTAAAACCTTCTTTGATGATTTTGGTATTTCTCATAATCTATCATGTGCAAGAACTCCACAACAAAATGGAGTTGTTGAACGAAAAAATAGAACATTACAAGAAATGGCAAGAACAATCTTGGAAGAGTCTAATGTTGAAAGGTATTTTTTGGTTGAAGCCGTAAACACATCTTGTTATATTCTAAACCTTGTATCCATAAGAAAAATCATCAACAAAACCCCATATGAAATCTGGAAAAATAGAAAACCAAACATTTCTTACTTTCATATTTTTGGTTGTTATTGTTATATTTTGAACAACAAAGATATCTTTGGAAAATTTGATGCAAAATCTGATAAAGCAATTTTTCTTGGTTACTCAACTGATTCTAAAGGATATAGAGTATTTAATCTAAGAACTAAAGTTGTAGAAATCAGTATGCACATATTATTTGATGAGTTTGATGACTTCGATATAAGTAAAGAAGATGAGGAAGAACAAACTCAAATTGTTTCACAACAGCAAGACAATCTGTAGAAAACAGAGATTGATCAACAATCTCCATTTCATTCTCCACCAAAAAGCTGGAGAACGATTGAAGATAATCCTCAAACACAAATCATCGGAGACACGACTGATGTGATTAGAACAAGAAAGTCATTTAAGAATGATGAAAATAACATGGCAATGATATTCCGGATTGAACCAAAATCAATTAAGGAAGCCATAATTGATCAATCTTGGATAGATGCCATGAAGGAAGAACTTATGCAGTTCGAGAAAAACGAAGTCTGGACACTGGTACCTGATCCACTAGATCAAACAATCATTGGTACACTTCTTTAGAAATAAACTGGATGAAGAAGGTAAGGTCATCAAGAACAAAGCGAGATTGGTCGCTCAAGGATACAATCAACAAGAAGGTATAAATTAAGATGAAACTTTTGCTCCAGTTGTAAGGTTGGAAGCTATTCGAATACTTCTTGCATATGCATCTAATAAGCTTATTAAATTGTTTCAAATAGATGTTAAAAGTACATTTTTTAATGGATTCTTAAATGAACAAGTTTATGTGAAACAACCTCCAGGATTTGAAAACCAATCAAAACCAAATCATGTTTTCAAACTTACCAAAGGTTTATATGAATTAAAACAAGCCCTAAGAGCTTGGTATGAACGGTTAAGTTCATTCCTAATCAAAAATGGATTTTCAAGAGGAAAAAATTGACACCACATTATTTAAGAAAATAGAGAAGATTGATTTACTTATTGTTCAAGTATATGTTGATGATATCATTTTTGGATCAACAAATGAAAAATTATGTGAAGGATTTTCAAAACTTATGCAAAGTGAATTTGAAATGAGCATGATGGGAGAACTAAGGTATTTTCTTGGATTACAAATTAAACAATATGAAAACGGAATTTTCATTTGTCAAGAAAAATACATTAAAGATATGTTAGTCAAATACAAAATGAATGAATCAAAGATCATGTCTACTCCCATGCATCCATCCTTTTCTTTAGAGAAAGACGAAAAGGATAAATCTGTTTCTGAAAAAGAATATCGAGGAACGATTGGCTCTTTGTTTTACATAACTGCTAGTAGACCTGATATAATATTTGCAGTGGGATTACGCGCTCGATTTCAATCAGCACCAAAAGAAACTCATTTAATAGCAGTAAAATGAATCTTTAGATATCTTGTTGGAACCACTAATCTTGGTCTTTGATACAGAAAAGGTTCACATTTTGATCTTATAGCGTATTGGGATGCTGATTATGCTAGAGATAAAATCGAAAGAAAAAGCACAAGTGGAGCATGTCAGTTCTTAGGAGAAGCATTGATAAGTTGGTCTTGCAGAAAACAAAACACAGTAGCTTTATCAACCATTGAAGCTGAATATGTCTCAGCAGCAAACTGTTGCTCACAAGTTCGTTGGATTAAAAATCAACTAGAAGACTACTCAATAAGTTATTCCAACATTCCAATTTACTGTGATAACACTAGTGCAATAAACTTGTCTAAAAATCCAATACAACATTCTAGATCAAAACATATCGAAATAAAGCATCATTTTATTCATGATCATGTCAATAAGAAAGATATTGAATTAATCTTTGTTGATACTCAAAATCAACTTGCTGACATCTTTACAAAGCCTCTTGTCGAGGATAGTTTCAATTTGATCAAAGAGAAACCGAAAATTATGAAAAATCTAGAAAATTCTGGTTAAAATCTGCTTATGCAGAAAACGGAAAACGTTTATCAATCTCCGTTTTTCCATACACCAGTCTCCGTTTTTCAACCAACATTCTGCTCTATGTCATCACTTTCCATCTCAAACCAAAAAGGGAAATCTTGGCATTTAATGCATGTGTCTCTTTCTCTGCAAAAGAGAACTGACACAAAGCACTCTTGCCCCTAAAATTCTCACCTCATTCCCAAGGTTCAAAATAATCATTGATCTTTCTCTCAAAATGTTTGACTCATTGTCAACCACTCCATCTTCTTTTCCTAAAAAAACAGCAAACAAAATCCTCAACTTCTCATCTTCTTCCTCAAATCTCTCTCACTCAAACTTCTCAACTCCCAAACAATGGCGCGCACAAAACAATCTGCAAGAAATAATGCATATCCTTGTTCGTCATCCTCATCATCCCCATCATCTGAATCAATTCAACGCTCACCCTCCCACCACCACGACCAACTCCACCACACGTCTCCTTTGATACCTCGTTTTCTGACTACCTCTCATCGTCCCCAGAAAATAACCCTAATCTCCCTATCAATCTGATGACTCTTCATCATATGCATACTTTTCCACTATTTTAGTCTTATTTATCCTCAATCATTAGTTAAATTAAGGATTTATTTGATATATTTTGTTGATTTTTGTTCTTTGAGTTAATAAAATGTTTTGTGTTTTATTTCATTGATTAAGTAGGAATTTTTTGTAATTTTACATTGCGTTGTGTTTTAGTGCAGTGCTGAATTTTGGTGAGAAAGCAACATGACATATGTAGAGTATTTCAGCCATATCTGGAGTTTTAGATGTCCATTTAGAGTCAAACCAAGTGCAAATGAAAGCTACGATCCATAGCTACAACCTTCACGAAGACACCGGAACCAAATGCATATTACGCCGGACAGCATATGCTGAGCGCTTGGAGCGCGCTGGACGCGCTTGGGGAGCGTTTCCAGCCATCCAACACTATCCAGGCGCGCCTGGGGCGAGCGACGCGCACTTGCAACCATAAAAACGTAATTTTTTCTGTGTTAGGGATCTTTTTGACTCTTGGGAAGTTGGGAGACTTGTGCCCTAGCATAGAAACTCAAAGACGGCCGTTTCTAACATCATTGGAGCAGTTTTATCAAGAATCATTCATGAATCCTTCTTGTAATTTTTCTCTAATCTCTATCTCTTTTATTTCTGTCATGAGTAACTAAACCCTATTTGTTAGGGATGAGTGTAACAAGATGAAACCCTTATTTTTATGATTTGATTTCTAGTTATATGAATGAGTTTATTGAATTATTTTTCTCATCTCTGTGCTTAATGTTTTTTATTGTTTGATCAACATTAAAATGTTCTACAATTTGTATTTTGAAACGGAAGTGGACATTACTAATGCTTGAGATGAGAAATTCATGAATTTGTAGTCTAGACATAGGTGCAGGTCATGAAACCAATTAAATTAGTTGCAAAGCAATAATTTACAAGAGAATTTCTATACGGTAATGCTTAATTCTAATCTTAAATCTACTAAGGAATTAGGGGTTACTTTGGAATTAAAGGTTATGTCACTAAGACATTAGGGCAAGAATAATAAAGAGAATTCGGTAAAAATTCAATAAAGGAATTCAATAACTAGGATCAAGTTAGACATCAAGGTTGGATTCGAAGTGAAACTCATCCCTAACATTTTTCTCAATTTATAAAGGATCAATTTTACTACTGTTGTCAATTTTAAATATTATTTCAATCAACTTGGGAACTTTTTGTTCAATTTTAGTAACTAAATATAATTCAATAGTAAAACGCAATCCTTGAGTTTGACATTCGGTACTACCGTTTTATTATTCCTTGC
The DNA here is from genome assembly GCA_002896215.2 of Cicer echinospermum. NCBI lineage: Eukaryota > Viridiplantae > Streptophyta > Magnoliopsida > Fabales > Fabaceae > Cicer > Cicer echinospermum. The sequence continues at coordinate 41,508,857 of PGTU02000005.1, read as the reverse complement.
AACGATTCAGTACACTTGCTGAAACGCTATCAAGTTTTTGGCACCGTTGCTGGGAATTGCCATATCACTATTGAATTTAATTTATTTACTTAATTGAAATTTATTGCTTTGCAATAAAAATTTCTTCTTTTATTTTATTTGAAAAAAAAAATTTGTTTTAAAACTGTTTTGTTTTTACTTAATTATTTATTTTTCTTTATTTTAAACTCTTTATTACTCACAATCTGTCTAACCTTGTATGCAAGGCCAGTCCTCAGTTGAACTACCAGAATGTACTCTCGGCGAGTATGGGAATTGAAATAGAAATCGTGCTCGATTGCCCATCCATAACCAACCAGTTACAGTCAACAAGTTTGAAATAAGTCCCGCTCTATACCGAGAGTTGAAGGAGATTCATTTTGCCGGTAGACATAACGAAGACGCCAATAGACATCTCACAAATTTCTTTGAATTATGTGAAACAGTGAAGTTGGATGGTTTGTCTGAGGAAGGCAAGAGAATGAAACTGTTCCCATTTTCATTGACAGATGATGCAAAGGAGTGGCTTCATTCCTTTCCTACTGACAGCATCACCACATGGGATGATCTTGAAGATAAGTTCTTGGAACAGTACTTTTCCCCAGCTATGTTTGTTAGAAAAAGGCAAGAGATTTCCAGTTACAAACAGAAAGAGGGAGAATCTCTCTGTGACACTTACAGGAGATTTAGAAACTTACTAGCAGGATGTCCTAATCATGCTTATGATGACGCTGCCCAAATGCAAATATTCTGCAATGGTTTGAGACCAAGCACTAGAATTATGTTGGATGCCACAGCAGGTGGTTCTTTGAATTACAAGACTGCAACAGAAGCAAAGAAGATTATTGAGATTATGGCATCAAATGAACAAATGATGTTGTATGACAGAGGTGGTGTATTGGAGTTGAATGTTATGGATGGATTGGTCCCAGGCAGGTTATTCTCAAAACAATAGAAGATGTTATTGCCACTAAGATAAAGAAAGGAATAGCAGCTCTAAATATACAACCCCTGGTAGCCCCTTTCAAATTACTAAAGCAGACTAGCTGTAACCTTTGTGGATGAGCACATAAAACTGGAGCCTGTGAAATACTGGATGACAATGAGTTAGAAGAACTAGAACAAGTGAATTTTGTTAGTAATAACAGGAGGCAGAATAATCCCTACTCTAGTACGTACAACCCTGGTTGGAGAAATCATCCAAATTTTTCCTGGAGAGATCAGCAAAGTGGTTCTCAGGGTCAGCAAGGATCTCAAACGAACCAATTTCCACCTAGAAAGGTTGCTTGGGAGAGTGCTATGGGAAATTAGTGACAACCACAAATTCTTTCATTGAAGAGTCAAGAGCTATCCAAAAAAATCACTCTGCATCCATAAAGAATCTAGAAACTCAAGTGGGTCAACTTGCTCAACAAATGGCACAAAGAACGACTGGAAATTTGCTTAGTGACACGGTTCCGAATCTGTGAAATAATGTCAATGTCGTGATAACAAGGAGTAGCAAGGTAAGTGAACAAGTACCGCTTAAAGTCAAACAAAGTGTAAGTACTTCAAGCTCGACCCACTCAGAAGAAACATTCACACCGACCTTAGTGGAGGAGCACACCACTCTTGATAAGGAGGAAGAACCTGTGGTACAAAAAAGGGAACCACAGCCAAAACCAGAAATTCGACTTCCGTTTCCTCAAAGGTTAAAAAAGGAAGAAATAGAAAAACAATTCGGTAAGTTCCTTAATGTTTTTTAAAAAATTACAGATTAATATTCCTTTTGCATAGGCACTAGAATAGATGCCAAGATACGCCAAGTTCATGCAGGAGATTCTATTGAAGAAAAGAAAAATCGGCGGCGAAACAGTGATGCTTACGGAACAATGTAGTGCTATACTACAGAGAAAACTGCCGCCGAAGCTCAAGGATCCTATAAGCTTCTCAATCTCGTGCGCTATTGGAAATAGAACTTTTGGGAAGGTGTTGTGTGATCTTGGGGCTAGTGTGAGTCTTATGCCCCTTTCCATATACAAAAAACTGGGCATTGGAAAAGTCAAAGACGCACAACTAATGCTACAATTTGCGGATCACTCAATGAAACACCCATATGGAGTGGTGGAAGATGTGTTGGTTAAAGTGGACAAGTTTATTTTTCCAGTGGATTTCGTGGTACTAGACATAGAGGAAGACAATGACATTCCTTTGATTTTGGAGAGACCGTTCTTAGCAACAGGGAGAGCTACGATTGATGTAGCAGATGGCACCTTAACCTTAAAAGTAAATGAGGAAACCGTCACTTTTAACATTCTGAAAGTCATGGAACACTCAAAAGAAAGAGAAGGGTGCAATCGAATCGAAATCTTAGATGAGATAGTCAACGAAGAAATAGAGCATCAAACACCCAGTTTGCCGTTAGAAAGAGTGTTATGCCTACCCCAAGATGTTGTCAAAGAAAGTGAAGATCCAAAGATGAAAGAGGTTTTGGCAATGTTGGAGGCATCACCATCCTACTACCCCCGTTTTCCTACAAGATGGGAGGAGTTGAAAGGGAATGAAGATAAGCCCTCAGAGAAAAAGACACCACTGATTGAACTCAAGCAGTTGCCTCGTCATTTGAAATATGTAATCCTAGATGAAGAAGATAAGAATCCAGCCATAATTAGTGCAAGCTTGAGTGAATTGCAAGAAGAAAAGTTGTTGAGAATTCTACAGAATCATAAGGGGGCCATCGGTTGGTCCATTGAGGACTTGAAGGGAATAAGTCCGACTTTTTGTATGCACAAAATCCTAATGGAGGACAATCACAAACCGGTAGTACTACCCCAAAGGAGATTGAATCCGGCAATGAAATAAGTGATTAGGAAAGAAGTGGTAAAGCTCTTAGAAGTCGGTCTCATTTACCCCATTTCAGAAAGCCCTTGGGTGAGTTCCATCCAAGTTATACCAAAAAAGGGTGGAATGACTGTCATCACAAATCAAAAGAATGAGTTGATTCCTACACGAACGGTTACAGGATGGGGAATGTGTATTGACTATAGAAGGTTGAACAGCGCTACGAGGAAGGATCATTTCCCACTCTCTTTCATTGATTAGATGCTTGAGCGGCTAGCCGGACATGAGTATTACTGCTTCCTAGATGGCTATTCGGGATACAATCAGATAGTTGTGGCACCCGAGGATCAAGAGAAAACTGCATTCACATGTCCGTATGGGGTGTTTGCATATCGGTGAATGTCGTTTGGGCTGTGCAATGCACCTGCCACATTTCAAAGGTGCATGATGTCCATATTCTCCGATATGATTGAAAAACATATCGAAGTATTTATGGACAACTTTTCTGTATTTGGTTCATCTTTTGATAATTGTTTGAGTAATTTGTCTCTTGTATTAGAAAGGTGTAAAAAATCCAACTTGGTCCTAAATTGGGAAAAATGTCATTTTATGGTACGAGAGGGAATTGTATTAGGCCACCGAATCTCCCACAAGGGGATTGAGGTAGACAAGGCCAAAGTTAAAGTTATTGAAAAACTTCCCCCTCCTACCAACGAAAAAGGCATTAGAAGCTTTTTAGGCCATGCTGGATTTTATAGAAGATTTATAAAAGATTTTTCAAAAATTGCAAAACCACTCACAAATCTACTTGTGAAGGACACACCCTTCAAATTCAATGAGGATTGTTTGCATGCTTTTAACAGTTTGAAAATAAGTTGATAACTGCTCCCATTATCACTACACCTGACTGGTCACTACCTTTTGAAATCATGTGTGATGCAAGTGACAGTGCTATTAGGGCAGTCATGGGACAAAGAAATGATAAAATGTTGCATGTAATCTACTATGCTAGCCATGTTTTAAATCAGGCCCAACACAATTATGCCACAACTGAAAAAGAATTATTAGTTGTAGTTTATGCTTTTGATAAATTTCGATCTTATTTACTAGGATCGAAAGTTATTGTTTACACTGATCATGTTGCCTTGAGGTATTTGTTTACTAAGCAGGAATCAAACCAAGATTACTTAGATGGATTCTATTACTACAAGAATTCGACATTGAGATCCGAGATAAGAAGGGATCAGAGAATACTGTAGCAGACCACCTATCTCAATTGGAGAATGTCGAGGAGGATGAGGACATTAGACCAATTCGAGACCAGTTTGCCGATGAGCACATCTTCGCTATGGTCATGGCACCTTGGTTCGCCGACTTTGCTAATTTTAAGGTAGGTGAGACAATTCCATCTGATTTCACGTACCAACAACGAAAGAAGTTCATCCATGATGCCAAATTCTATGTATGGGATGAACCCTTCCTGTCCAAAAGAGGAGTGGATGGTTTGTTGCGAGGTGTGTGCCCGAGGAGGAGCAAGAAAAGGTATTGTGGTACTACCACGACTCTGATTATGGGGGTCATTTCAGTGGTGATCGGACTGCAGCAAGAGTTCTCCAATCGGGATTATTTTGGCCTTCATTGTTCAAAGATGCATTCAACTACGTGAAGAAGTGCGATCGATGCTAGTGCACTGGTAATATTTCAAAACAGGATGAGATGCCGCAAAATCCTATATTAGAAGTAGAAGTGTTCGACGTGTGAGGTATTGACTTCATGGGTCCATTCCCATCCTCATATAAAAAAGTCTATATTTTGGTGGCGGTAGATTATGTCTCCAAATGAGTTGAAGCAGTTGCTACTCAAACTAATGATTCAAAACAAGTCATCATATTTCTCAAGAAGAACATATTTGCCTGTTTTGGCGTACCTCGAGCTTTGATTAGTGACGAGGGCGCTCACTTTCTAAACCGAAAAATGGAATACCTTCTGAGGAAATATAATGTGCGTCATAGGGTGGCAAACCCATATCACCCACAAACCAGTGGGCAAGTTGAAGTATCCACCAGACAGCTCAAGCAAATTCTTGAAAAAACAGTGAATGCCTCACGAAAAGATTGGTCAACGAAACTTGATGATGCACTTTGGGCCTACCAAACAGCTTTTAAAACCTCCCTTGGTATGTCGTCGTATCAAATCATGTATGGTAAAGCTTTTCATTTTCCGCTCGAACTGGAGCATCGAGCATTTTGGGCGACGAAATACTTGAATTTTGACTTGGTTAAGGCAGACGAATCAAGAATTCTGCAGCTTCACGAGTTAGAGGAGTTCCGGAATTTCGCATATGAGAACACTAAAATATATAAAGAAAAAACCAAGAAATGGCATGACAACAAAATTAAATTCAAGGAATTCCAAGAAGGAGAGATGGTTCTTACAGAGTAATCTTGAAGTTGGTTCTTGATCCACAAAACTTGTGAACAGCAGTTTGCAGCTGACACATATTCAGCCTCAGTTGTGGATAGTGCTATGGTGTTCTGTTTTCTGCATGACCAACTGATTAATGCTTCACCTAGGAACTGACATGCTCCACTTGTGCTTTTTCTTTCAACTTTATCTCCAGCAAAATCAGCATCACAGTATGCTATAATATCAAAATGGGAACCTTTTCTATACCAAAGACCAAGATTAGTTGTTCCAACGAGATATCTAAATATGCGTTTAACAGCAGTTAAGTGGGATTCTTTTGGCGCTGATTGAAATCGAGCACATAATCCTAATGCAAACACAATATCTGGTCTGCTAGCAGTTAGATATAGCAGAGAACCGATCATCCCACGATATTCTTTTTCAGAGACAGATTTGCCATTTTCATCTTTTTCTAAGGAAGTGGATGGATGCATGGGAGTTGTCATAATTTTTGACTCATTCATTTTGTATTTGATCAACAGATCTTTGATATATTTTTCTTGACAAACAAAAATGCCTTTTTCGTATTGTTTGATTTGTAAACCAAGAAAATATCTTAATTCCCCCATCATGCTCATTTCAAATTCACTTTGCATAAGTTTTGAGAAATCTTCACATAGTTTTTCATTTGTTGATCCAAAAATGATATCATCCACATATACTTGAACAATGAGTAATTCATTTCCTTCAGTTTTCTTGAATAAAGTAGTATCAATATTTCCTCTTTGAAAATTGTTCTCGATCAGAAATGAACTCAGTCTTTCGTACCACGCCCTTGGTGCTTGTTTTAAGCCATAAAGGGCTTTGGTAAGTTTGAAAACATGATTTGGTTTTGCTTGGTTTTCAAAACCTGGGGGCTGTTTTACATACACTTGTTCATTTAAAAAACCATTTAAGAAAGCACTTTTTACATCCATTTGAAACAGTTTGATGAGTTTATGAGATGCATATGCAAGAAGTATTCGAATAGCTTCTAACCTTGCAACTGGAGCAAAAGTTTCATCATAGTCTATACCTTCTTGTTGATTGTAGCCTTGAGCTACTAATCTTGCTTTGTTTCTCACGACCTTACCTTCTTCATCAAGCTTGTTTCTGAATACCCATCGAGTGCCAATAACAGTTTGATCTAAAGGATCTGGTACTAGAGTCCAAACTTCATTTTTCTCAAACTGTAGTAGTTTCTCCTTCATGGCGTTAATCCAGGATTGATCAGTAATAGCATCTTTGATTGACTTTGGTTCAATCTGAGATATCATTGCCATGCTGTCGTCATCATTTTTGAATGATCTTCTGGTTCGGATTCCATCAGCTGTGTCTCCAATGATCTGAGTTTGAGGATGATCTCCAATAGTTTTCCAGCTTTTTGGTGGAGAATGAAACGGAGATTGTTTATCAATCTCTGTTTTCTGCATACTTGTTTCCTGCTGTGTTTCATTTTGAGTTTCTTCTTCCTCATCCTTTTTACTTATATCTAGATCATCAAACTCATCAAACAATATATGCATACTAATTTCAACAACATTAGTTCTTAAATTGAACACTCTATAACCTTTAGATTCAGTTGAGTATCCAAGAAAGATCGCTTTATCTGATTTTGATTCAAATTTTCCAATAGAATCTTTGTTGTTTAGAATGTAACAGTAACAACCAAAAATATGAAAGTAAGAAATGTTTGGTTTTCTGAGTTTGATTGAAACCAAGACCAGCTTTATCAAAAATTCCTATTTGAGATCCCATGATGTTATGAAAAGTTTCAGTGGCTTTAATGAAGTTTAGTAAATCAGTTTTGAGAAGTTCGTTTTCATTTTTAAGTTGAACGTTCTCTCGTTTGTAGCGCAGAATGTTCTTGACATTCTTCACTTTCAAAAAACTCTTGTTTCTTTCAATTCTTGAATCATCTTTTTTAACAAATTATTTTCAGTCTGATTTCTTTCCTTTTCTTCTTTCTCTTTATAAAACTATTCTTTCAGAGAACTACATTTTTGAATAAGAAGATTTGAATCATTTAGCAAGTTATCAAATTCATTTCCCATTTGTTGACATAAATGACATGGTTCAGAATTCATTACCTCATCTTCCTTTGTTTTTGCCATCAAGCATATGTTGGCTTCTTCTTCCTCTTCTTCTGTTTCTGATTCCTCTGAATCATCCCATGTTGCCATCATTGATTTCTTTTTGAAGGGAAATCGTTTTGGTGGATTTTTGTTTGATGGACATTCTGCCTTGTAATGTCCCAATTTGTTGCAACCAAAGCATGTGACTTGACTCTTGTCAATCTCTGTTTTAGGATTTCTGTTTTGAAATCCCTTTTTGATTTGATCTCTTCTTCTCATCATTATTTGAATTCTTCTAGTGAGAAGCGCGATTTCATCAGCATCTCCTTGTTCATTCTCTTCTGATTCCTCTTCAACTGGTACTGTGATTTTTTCTTGAGAGACTTTCAGTGCTATTGCCTTTTCCTTTCTTGATTGGTTTGTCTTCTTGCAGTACTATCTCATGAGCTCTTAGAGTTCCAATTAGTTCTTCCAGAGGTAGTGACTCAAGGTTCTTGGCTTGGCTTATAGCTGTCACCATTGGTCTCCAAATGATTGGGAGACACCTCATGATTTTTCTTACTCTTTCTTGCACAGTATAGGCTTTGCCAAGAGAGCGCATTTCATTTACTATTGTGGTGAATCTTGAGTACATTTCATCAATGGTTTCTCCTTCTTGCATTTCAAACAATTCGAATTTCCTTATACCAATGTCTATCCTTGTTTCTTTGACATGGCTTGTTCCTTCATGGTGAGTTTGCAATGTATCCCAGACTTCTTTTGCAGTTGTGCATTCATCTACCCTTTCACTTTCTTCCCTGCTTAAAGCACATGATAAGAATAATTGAGCTTTAGAATTTAGAAGTACCTTAGCTTTATCTTCTGTTGTCCAATCTGCTTCCCTTTTTAGAGCAGAATTCGAGTCATCTTGATCAACCCTTGGTGCGAAATCTCCATTTGTGATGATGCGCCACATTCCTGTGTCTTGAGATCTTAAGAACAACTGCATTTTGTTTTTCCAAAAAATAATAGTCTGATTCATCAAAGAATGGAGGTCGATTTGAGGATCCTCCTTCAACAATGTATTTTGCTTTCGACATTCTTCTAGATCTTTTCTCTAACACTTGTTAGGTGTTTTTGAACTTTTTAGAGACTGAGCTCTGATGCCAATTGAAGTAACAATGTTGATTTACAAGAAAGGGGGGTTTGAATTGTAAATATGCCTTTTAAAAATTCCTGTTAAAACTTAAGAAAAATAACTCAAGAATGATCTTGGTTATAAAACGGAAAACGGAGAACGTTCTTGGTTTATGTTATAAAAAAGAGAACGTTCTTTAATTAGCAGAAAAAACAGTTTATACTTTATCTCAAATGATTAACGCAGTATAATAAAGAAGGAGAAAGGAAAGAGAATACCACACAAAGATTTATCCTGGTTCACCCAACGTGGGTTACGTCCAGTCCTCACACTGTGAGATTTTCCACTAAGTGTTTAAAATGAAGAACCTTCTTAATCTTACAACACCTAGAATAAATCAACCTTGATCTATTTCTTTCTTAATTACTTTCCACCCAGAAAGCAATCACAACACCTATCTAACCTTGATAGGAAGCAATCTTAAACAAACTATAAAGAAACTCTTATAGTTTGAGTTTTTACAAATGATTGAATTTGACAGAATCTGATATTGCTCAACTCTTGTTTGAGAATAGATTCTTTACAGAGTATCTAATGACAATTTCGCAGCTGATATGTGAATGTGCAGCAGTGGCTGTTTCGCGAATTGCAGAAAGTGATGTTGCCTCTGTTTTGCAGAATTTCAAGCTTAAGTGTGATTGTATATTGTTGATTACTTAGCACTTGAATTTCTTACTTAGAACTGAGATAATGGCCTTCTATTTATAGGTTGGAGATGTACGAAATAGCTGTTGGAGAGGCCATGCTTTTTTGACTAAAACATTATTTTTAGAATAAAAATAATGCTGCTTTGAAAACAGCTTTTTGACTTTTGATGTTTTAGCATTGAAAGCACTTCTGTCCTTTCTTTGACATTTATTCATTGATCTTGGATGGTACATTATCTGTCTTGAGTCTTGAGTGTAGCTAGAGGAGGTTGGAGAAGATTTGAAGCGAATTGCAGACTGAAACAGAGAGGATGCAAGGCTGCTGTTGATGTGCAGAAAACGGAGAATGATTAACGTTCTTGGTTTTGTCAGTTTGAACGTTCTTGAGCTTCAATAATCATTCTGGAGATCCCGTTTTGAATGTTCTGTATTTCCTTTGTTCTTGTCTTGTCATATACCCAGTTTGATCAAGTTTTCTTGACATTTGAATTTTGGAGTTCTTAAGCCGTCATGACTTTTGTCCATGTTTAAACTCTTTGATCTTTGCGATCAAATATCCTTTTTGAGTCTGGATTATTTGTATTTGTTCCTTGCCATGTACTTGTTAGATATGCATGATTTCCAGAGCAGATTCTTTGTTAACAATGTAGATAAACTTTGAACAACATGCTGTGATAGATAGTTCGGTGAAGCTGAGGATCATTCTCTGTTTATGATGCAGAATGATCTTGTTGTCTTTTCTTGTATTTGCTTGATTCTGCTCTTAATTAAAACCACTCAAGAACACAAGTTAAATTAACATAACATTTAGAATCATAATTAACATTCTTAATTAACCTTTGTTTATTTTCATCAAAACTTTAAAATAGAGAGTTTGTCTCAACAATCTCCCCCTTTTTGATGATGACAAACATGTTAATTTAGATTTTAATTTGATTCTAATATAAGGAGCTGTAACAGCTCCCCCTCAATTAGTGCATTTGTTATTTCAACATTAAATAAAATATTTAAATGCAATCAGAAAGAATTTCTTTAAAGATAACAAAAGTTCATTAATTTTTGGCAAAGATACATCAAAAGAGGAAGAACTACAATAAGATAGCAGTAACAGAATAAAAGAAAATCTAACTTAATTCTCCCCCTTTGTCATTCAAAAAGACACAAGGGATAGACCTAAGATGCTAGGGAGGGAGAAGATCCTTCGGAGGAGGAGGATTTTCCAGCAGGAGGGATCTGAGAGGGAGGAGGCACCGGATGAGGAGGCGGAGGTGGAATTCCCAGCTTGGGAGCAAGATGATCAGCCATCCAAGTTCTGAGTAGAGCAGTCTCTTGATCATGCTGAATTTGTCTTGTCATGATGATCTGGAGAGCGGCCATGATATCAGAGTTTGAGGGTGCAGCTAAGGTGTCAGTGGAGGGAATGTGAGCGGAGGGTTGAGAAGAGGTAGCGACAACTGTGTTGGAGGGAATAGGCATGGCAGATAAGGATGGGAGAGAGGCAAAAGAAGATGAAATAGATGGTAGAGGACCAACAAATGAGGTAGAGTGGTCAGCAGGAGCGGGAAAGTTCAAAAACTGACTTATTCCAAAAATGGAAGAACTGGTTTTCTGTGGTGAAACAAATAGTGGAGACATGGTGGACAGAAGAGGATTAGATAAGAGAGTACTAAAGTCATGTGTAGGGCAGTGAGGTGGTTGAGAAAAAGAGGGAATATGTGAAGGGATAGCGCCAGATGTTTGAGCAAAAAGAGTGGGATGTGATGGGATATGTTCTGGAGAATGTTCTGGAGAAGGTGGAGAACGTTCTGGTGTAGGAGTTTTGTCTGAGATTTCCTTGGGATCAGTAAAGACAAAACTCCTTCTACTGATCCAGTTGTCTGAGATTTACTTGGGATCAGTTTTGTCTGCATACCAGTTGTCACCAAAGTGATGGCCCTTCTGTTGGAAGCTGGAGAATGTTGACCAAAATGTCTGGAGTCAATCTGATTTCTACTCCCTTTATTTTTGAGATAAAAAGAGATTTGTCAGCAAAGGTTTTGGCATTGCAATAGAAAGCACGAACGACTTCTGGGAAAAAGGATTCAGAGATCTTTAAGAAAGAGGTCCATCCAAGAGCATCCGCATGGTGCTGAACAGCATTACCATCCACAACCAGATTATCAAAAACAAAAATCTTCCTATCCCAACTGGGCGTTGAGCCCATTTTTCATTGAAGAGTTTTGATTTTGCAAGGGAGATTAGAGGAGGAGCATTCTGTTTAGGTTTCTTAGTTGGGGGGGATGGTTCAGAATCAGAGGATGTGGATATAGGAGAAGATCGTTTGGAAGTCTTTTGTGGAGAAGATTTTGGTGGAGGGACAGCTGGAGAATGTTCTTGTGATGGTGAACGTTCTTGTGGAGGAGCAGTTGGAGAACGTTCTTGTTTTGGAGAAATTGGTTTTTTGACTGGTTTTTAGGTTTTGTTTTGGGGCAAGCGTTTTCTTTCTTTGAGGATTTGGGAGATTTTTTCGAGCAAGAAACTGAGCAATAGTGATTGTGTTTTTGGTTCTCATGGGTTTAGATGGTGGTTTTGGTTGAGAGAGTGGTTCTTTTTGGTTTGGAGAAGGAGAAACAATGTCATTTAACGATCTCCGTTTTTGATGAGGAGGAGTTGCGTGTGAAGGTTTAGAAGAGAAAGCCGATTTTGAGGGTGTCGAAGGGTTAGTAGTCGTTGGTGGATTTTGTGGTGGAGGTGTTGGTACTGTAGGCATCGGGTGTCTTTGTGGTTCAGATTGTGTTGGAGATTTTTCTACCGGAGGACACGATTCAGAAGAGTCATCACTCTCAGAGTCTGAAATGATGAAGTAGAAAGGTTTAGGGTTCATGGACTTTGATGTACCAATGCCAGACTGGACGCGCATGGAGCGGCGTGGAGGGGGTGATTCTGGTGCGAAGATGGGGAGGCACTTGACCGTAGTTTGGTGTAGGTCGAGTGTATAGTGGTGGAAGAAAGGTAGACAGAGGCATGAGGTTTAGAACTTCTTGACTGTTTTGAGGAGATGGAGAGGCGGAAGATGAGTGTGGTGGTGAAGGGCGAGGTGGTGGAGAGGGAGAACGCTCTCTGGATTGGTATGAGGACGATGAAGAGGGTGGTGTAGAGATAGATGCATTTTTTCGTGCAGACTGTTTGGTTCGAGCCATTTTTGTTTTTCTGGGAGGAAGATGATGAAGAAGATGAACAGTGAATGTGATATAGATAAAGAGAGATGATTCCAGCTTTTGGGAAAAGAAGGTGGGAAGAGGAGCAGTTTCCTGACTTGAGTGGATGGAGAGAAAAAGGTGGAGTAATGATGAGTTTGTACCTAGGAAAATGGGAAAAGCATTTTGGGGATTTGGAGAGAGTATGTGTCAGCATTCTAACACCAGACACAAGGGCACGTGTAATAAATGCCAAGATTTGCCTTTTTTACTTTTGAGAGGGAAAAGCAGACTGTTGCTTTTTCTAGAACGGAGAATGATGAATCGCGAAACGGAGACTGATAAACGATCTCCGTTTTCTGCAGAAGCAGATTTCAACCAGAATTTTCTGGATTTTTCATGATTCTCAGTTTTTCCTTGATTGAATTAAAACTATCCTCCACAAGAGGCTTAGTGAAAATGTCAGCAAGTTGATTTTGAGTATCAACGAAGATTAATTCAACGTCTTTCTTATTGACATGATCACGAATGAAATGATGTTTTATTTCAATATGCTTTGATCTAGAATGCTGAATAGGATTTTTAGACAGATTTATAGCACTCGTATTATCACAATAAATTGGAATATTGGAATAGCTTACAGAGTAATCTTGAAGTTGGTTCTTGATCCACAAAACTTGTGAACAGCAGTTTGCAGCTGACACATATTCAGCCTCAGTTGTGGATAGTGCTATGGTGTTCTGTTTTCTGCATGACCAACTGATTAATGCTTCACCTAGGAACTGACATGCTCCACTTGTGCTTTTTCTTTCAACTTTATCTCCAGCAAAATCAGCATCACAGTATGCTATAATATCAAAATGGGAACCTTTTCTATACCAAAGACCAAGATTAGTTGTTCCAACGAGATATCTAAATATGCGTTTAACAGCAGTTAAGTGGGATTCTTTTGGCGCTGATTGAAATCGAGCACATAATCCTAATGCAAACACAATATCTGGTCTGCTAGCAGTTAGATATAGCAGAGAACCGATCATCCACGATATTCTTTTTCAGAGACAGATTTGCCATTTTCATCTTTTTCTAAGGAAGTGGATGGATGCATGGGAGTTGTCATAATTTTTGACTCATTCATTTTTGTATTTGATCAACAGATCTTTGATATATTTTTCTTGACAAACAAAAATGCCTTTTTCGTATTGTTTGATTTGTAAACCAAGAAAATATCTTAATTCCCCCATCATGCTCATTTCAAATTCACTTTGCATAAGTTTTGAGAAATCTTCACATAGTTTTTCATTTGTTGATCCAAAAATGATATCATCCACATATACTTGAACAATGAGTAATTCATTTCCTTCAGTTTTCTTGAATAAAGTAGTATCGATTTTTCCTCTTTGAAAATTGTTCTCGATCAGAAATGAATTCAGTCTTTCGTACCACGCCCTTGGTGCTTGTTTTAAGCCATAAAGGGCTTTGGTAAGTTTGAAAACATGATTTGGTTTTGCTTGGTTTTCAAAACCTGGGGGGCTGTTTTACATACACTTGTTCATTTAAAAAACCATTTAAGAAAGCACTTTTACATCCATTTGAAACAGTTTGATGAGTTTATGAGATGCATATGCAAGAAGTATTCGAATAGCTTCTAACCTTGCAACTGGAGCAAAAGTTTCATCATAGTCTATACCTTCTTGTTGATTGTAGCCTTGAGCTACTAATCTTGCTTTGTTTCTCACGACCTTACCTTCTTCATCAAGCTTGTTTCTGAATACCCATCGAGTGCCAATAACAGTTTGATCTAAAGGATCTGGTACTAGAGTCCAAACTTCATTTTTCTCAAACTGTAGTAGTTCTTCCTTCATGGCGTTAATCCAGGATTGATCAGTAATAGCATCTTTGATTGACTTTGGTTCAATCTGAGATATCATTGCCATGCTGTCGTCATCATTTTTGAATGATCTTCTGGTTCGGATTCCATCAGCTGTGTCTCCAATGATCTGAGTTTGAGGATGATCTCCAATAGTTTTCCAGCTTTTTGGTGGAGAATGAAACGGAGATTGTTTATCAATCTCTGTTTTCTGCATACTTGTTTCCTGCTGTGTTTCATTTTGAGTTTCTTCTTCCTCATCCTTTTTACTTATATCTAGATCATCAAACTCATCAAACAATATATGCATACTAATTTCAACAACATTAGTTCTTAAATTGAACACTCTATAACCTTTAGATTCAGTTGAGTATCCAAGAAAGATCGCTTTATCTGATTTTGATTCAAATTTTCCAATAGAATCTTTGTTGTTTAGAATGTAACAGTAACAACCAAAAATATGAAAGTAAGAAATGTTTGGTTTTCTGTTTTTCCAGATTTCGTATGGAGTTTTGTTGATGATTTTTCTGATAGATACACGATTCAAGATATAGCAAGAAGTGTTTATGGCTTCTGCCCAAAAATATCTTTCAACATTTGATTCTTCTAAATAGTTCTTGCCATTTCTTGTAGTGTTCTATTCTTTCTTTCAACAACTCCATTTTGTTGTGGAGTTCTTGCACATGAAAGATTGTGAGATATACCAAGTTCATCAAAAAAACTTTTGAATGAGGCATTTATGAATTCTCCTCCATGATTACTCCTTACAGAGATGGTGCTGGAGTCCTTTTCATTCTGCACCTTTTTACAAAATGTTTTAAATGATTCAAATGCATCATCTTTTTGTTTCAAGAACAGAACCCATGTAAATCTTGAGAAATCATCAACAATAACAAAGCCATATTTCATTCCTCCTAGACTTGTTGTTTTGACAGGCCCGAATAAATCTATGTGAAGTAGTTCAAGAGTTCTATTTGTTGATACAAAATCTTTTGTATGAAAGCTACTCTTGACTTGCTTACCTTTTGCACAAGCTTCACAGATTTTGTCTTTCTCAAAATTAAGTTTTGGTAAACCTCTAACAAGATCAAGTTTGGAGATTTTTGAAATAGTTTTCATGCTGATATGTCCAGCCCTTTTATGCCAGATCCATTTATCTTTATTGATTGATATAAAGCATGATTCATCAGGTAATTCATCCAAATATAACACATATAAATTTTTCTTTCGCTTACCAGAGAACATAATTTTTCCAGTTTTGGCCATCTTGATTTCACATACCTTTGGCTTGAAAGTGACTTCGCATCCATTGTCGCATAACTGACTTATGCTTAATAAATTGTGTTTCAATCCTTCCACGTATTGGACATCATTTATTTGAGCAGAGTTTGTCTTACCAATTGTTCCATTTCCCTTAATTTGAGCTTGATCATCATTTCCAAATGTGACCGAACCACCATCCTTCTTGCTGAAGGTTATGAAACAATTTCTATCTCCTGTCATGTGCCTTGAACAGCCACTGTCCAAGAACCAAGGCTTTCTCTTTGTATTTTGAAAACCAACCTGCAGGTGATATCATTTCAGTTTTAGGTACCCACTTTGTTTTGGGGTCCTTGAGAGTTAGTTTTTAAGTGGTATATCATTCTCGTTTTGGAAACAGCTGTGTTGTTTGTTGATTTTGAAATGGGTTTAGCAATATATGATTTAGGAGAGTTGAACTTTGGTTTAACAGATTTTTTGAAGCGTTCAGCTTGTAATTTTGAACTTTCTCCGTTTGAGGGACAAACTGGAGAACATTCTCCGTTTTGCTGTTTTTTTGAAACGATCTTGACAGGATGATCCTCATGTTTAAAAAGCTTCTTTCTTTTGATTTTTTTCATCCTTTTCCTGAAGTAGCATGCAAATTCTAGATGTCCAAGTTTTTACAATATGAGCATCTAGTCTTGCATTTTTCTTCCCTTCTTTCTGGAACAAAGAAGTTTTCATAAAGTTTGGTTTTTTGAGTTTGATTGAAACCAAGACCAGCTTTATCAAAAATTCCTATTTGAGATCCATGATGTTATGAAAAGTTTCAGTGGCTTTAATGAAGTTTAGTAAATCAGTTTTGAGAAGTTCGTTTTCATTTTTAAGTTGAACGTTCTCCGTTTGTAGCGCAGAATGTTCTTGACATTCTTCACTTTCAAAAACTCTTGTTTCTTTCAATTCTTGAATCATCTTTTTTTAACAAATTATTTTCAGTCTGATTTCTTTCCTTTTCTTCTTTCTCTTTATAAAACTATTCTTTCAGAGAACTACATTTTTGAATAAGAAGATTTGAATCATTTAGCAAGTTATCAAATTCATTTCCCATTTGTTGACATAAATGACATGGTTCAGAATTCATTACCTCATCTTCCTTTGTTTTTGCCATCAAGCATATGTTGGCTTCTTCTTCCTCTTCTTCTGTTTCTGATTCCTCTGATCATCCCATGTTGCCATCATTGATTTCTTTTTGAAGGGAAATCGTTTTGGTGGATTTTTGTTTGATGGACATTCTGCCTTGTAATGTCCCAATTTGTTGCAACCAAAGCATGTGACTTGACTCTTGTCAATCTCTGTTTTAGGATTTCTGTTTTGAAATCCCTTTTTTGATTTGATCTCTTCTTCTCATCATTATTTGAATTCTTCTAGTGAGAAGCGCGATTTCATCAGCATCTCCTTGTTCATTCTCTTCTGATTCCTCTTCAACTGGTACTGTGATTTTTTCTTGAGAGACTTTCAGTGCTATTGCCTTTCCTTTCTTGACTGGTTTGTCTTCTTGCAGTACTATCTCATGAGCTCTTAGAGTTCCAATTAGTTCTTCCAGAGGTAGTGACTCAAGGTTCTTGGCTTGGCTTATAGCTGTCACCATTGGTCTCCAAATGATTGGGAGACACCTCATGATTTTTCTTACTCTTTCTTGCACAGTATAGGCTTTGCCAAGAGAGCGCATTTCATTTACTATTGTGGTGAATCTTGAGTACATTTCATCAATGGTTTCTCCTTCTTGCATTTCAAACAATTCGAATTTCCTTATACCAATGTCTATCCTTGTTTCTTTGACATGGCTTGTTCCTTCATGGTGAGTTTTGCAATGTATCCCAGACTTCTTTTGCAGTTGTGCATTCATCTACCCTTTCACTTTCTTCCCTGCTTAAAGCACATGATAAGAATAATTGAGCTTTTAGAATTTAGAAGTACCTTAGCTTTATCTTCTGTTGTCCATCTGCTTCCCTTTTAGAGCAGAATTCGAGTCATCTTGATCAACCCTTGGTGCGAAATCTCCATTTGTGATGATGCGCCACATTCCTGTGTCTTGAGATCTTAAGAACAACTGCATTTTGTTTTTCCAAAAATAATAGTCTGATTCATCAAAGAATGGAGGTCGATTTGAGGATCCTCCTTCAACAATGTATTTTGCTTTCGACATTCTTCTAGATCTTTTCTCTAACACTTGTTAGGTGTTTTTGAACTTGCCGATTTGGAGGGTGTCGAAGGGTTAGTAGTCGTTGGTGGATTTGTGGTGGAGGTGTTGGTACTGTAGGCATCGGGTGTCTTTGTGGTTCAGATTGTGTTGGAGATTTTTCTACCGGAGGACACGATTCAGAAGAGTCATCACTCTCAGAGTCTGAAATGATGAAGTAGAAAGGTTTAGGGTTCATGGACTTTGATGTACCAATGCCAGACTGGACGCGCATGGAGCGGCGTGGAGGGGGTGATTCGGTGGCGAAGATGGGAGGCACTTGACCGTAGTTTGGTGTGGTCGAGTGTATAGTGGTGGAAGAAAGGTAGACAGAGGCATGAGGTTTAGAACTTCTTGACTGTTTTGAGGAGATGGAGAGGCGGAAGATGAGTGTGGTGGTGAAGGGCGAGGTGGTGGAGAGGGAGAACGCTCTCTGGATTGGTATGAGGACGATGAAGAGGGTGGTGTAGAGATAGATGCATTTTTTCGTGCAGACTGTTGGTTCGAGCCATTTTTGTTTTTCTGGGAGGAAGATGATGAAGAAGATGAACAGTGAATGTGATATAGATAAAGAGATGATTCCAGCTTTTTGGGGAAAAGAAGGTGGGAAGAGGAGCAGTTTCCTGACTTGAGTGGATGGAGAGAAAAAGGTGGAGTAATGATGAGTTTTGTACCTAGGAAAATGGGAAAAGCATTTTGGGGGATTGAGAGAGTATGTGTCAGCATTCTAACACCAGACACAAGGGCACGTGTAATAAATGCCAAGATTTGCCTTTTTTACTTTTGAGAGGGAAAAGCAGACTGTTGCTTTTCTTAGAACGGAGAATGATGAATCGCGAAACGGAGACTGATAAACGATCTCCGTTTTCTGCAGAAGCAGATTTCAACCAGAATTTTCTGGATTTTTCATGATTCTCAGTTTTTCCTTGATTGAATTAAAACTATCCTCCACAAGAGGCTTAGTGAAAATGTCAGCAAGTTGATTTTGAGTATAACCGAAGATTAATTCAACGTCTTTCTTATTGACATGATCACGAATGAAATGATGTTTTATTCAATATGCTTTGATCTAGAATGCTGAATAGGATTTTTAGACAGATTATAGCACTCGTATTATCACAATAAATTGGAATATTGGAATAGCTTACAGAGTAATCTTGAAGTTGGTTCTTGATCACAAAACTTGTGAACAGCATTTGCAGCTGACACATATTCAGCCTCAGTTGGGATAGTGCTATGGTGTTCTGTTTTCTGCATGACCAACTGATTATGCTTCACCTAGGAACTGACATGCTCCACTGTGCTTTTTCTTTCAACTTTACTCCAGCAAAATCAGCATCACAGTAATGCTATAAATCAAAATGGGAACCTTTTCTAACCAAAGACCAAGATTAGTTGTTCCAACGAGATATCTAAATATGCGTTTAACAGCCAGTTAAGTGGGATTCTTTTGGCGCTGATTGAAATCGAGCACATAATCCTAATGCAAACACAATATCTGGTCTGCTAGCAGTTAGATATAGCAGAGAACCGATCATCCCACGATATTCTTTTCAGAGACAGATTTTGCCATTTTCATCTTTTCTAAGGAAGTGGATGGATGCATGGGAGTTGTCATAATTTTTGACTCATTCATTTTGTATTTGATCAACAGATCTTTGATATATTTTTCTTGACAAACAAATGCCTTTTTCGTATTGTTTGATTTGTAAACCAAGAAAATATCTTAATTCCCCCATCATGCTCATTTCAAATTCACTTTGCATAAGTTTTGAGAAATCTTCACATAGTTTTTCATTTGGTTGATCCAAAATGATATCATCCACATATACTTGAACATGAGTAATTCATTTCCTTCAGTTTTCTTGAATAAAGTAGTATCGATTTTCCTCTTTGAAAATTGTTCTCGATCAGAAATGAATTCAGTCTTCGTACCACGCCCTTGGTGCTTGTTTAAGCCATAAAGGGCTTTGGTAAGTTTGAAAACTGATTTGGTTTTGCTTGGTTTTCAAACCTGGGGGCTGTTTTACATACACTTGTTTCATTTAAAAAACATTTAAGAAAGCACTTTTACATCCATTTGAAACAGTTTGATGAGTTTATGAGATGCATATGCAAGAAGTATTCGAATAGCTTCTAACCTTGCAACTGGAGCAAAAGTTTCATCATAGTCTATACCTTCTTGTTGATTGTAGCCTTGAGCTACTATCTTGCTTTTGTTCTCACGACCTTACCTTCTTCATCAAGCTTGTTTCTGAATACCCATCGAGTGCCAATAACAGTTTGATCTAAAGGATCTGGTACTAGAGTCCAAACTTCATTTTTCTCAAACTGTAGTAGTTCTTCCTTCATGGCGTTAATCCAGGATTGATCAGTAATAGCATCTTTGATTGACTTTGGTTCAATCTGAGATATCATTGCCATGCTGTCGTCATCATTTTTGAATGATCTTCTGGTTCGGATTCCATCAGCTGTGTCTCCAATGATCTGAGTTTGAGGATGATCTCCAATAGTTTTCCAGCTTTTTGGTGGAGAATGAAACGGAGATTGTTTATCAATCTCTGTTTTCTGCATACTTGTTTCCTGCTGTGTTTCATTTTGAGTTTCTTCTTCCTCATCCTTTTTACTTATATCTAGATCATCAAACTCATCAAACAATATATGCATACTAATTTCAACAACATTAGTTCTTAAATTGAACACTCTATAACCTTTAGATTCAGTTGAGTATCCAAGAAAGATCGCTTTATCTGATTTTGATTCAAATTTTCCAATAGAATCTTTGTTGTTTAGAATGTAACAGTTAACAACCAAAATATGAAAGTAAGAAATGTTTGGTTTTCTGTTTTTTCCAGATTTCGTATGGAGTTTTGTTGATGATTTTTCTGATAGATACACGATTCAAGATATAGCAAGAAAGTGTTTATGGCTTCTGCCCAAAATATCTTTCAACATTTGATTCTTCTAAAATAGTTCTTGCCATTTCTTGTAGTGTTCTATCTTTCTTTCAACAACTCATTTTGGTTGTGGAGTTCTTGCACATGAAAGATTGTGAGATATACCAAGTTCATCAAAAAAACTTTTTGAATGAGGCATTTATGAATTCTCCTCCATGATTACTCCTTACAGAGATGGTGCTGGAGTCCTTTTCATTCTGCACCTTTTTACAAAATGTTTTAAATGATTCAAATGCATCATCTTTTTGTTTCAAGAACAGAACCCATGTAAATCTTGAGAAATCATCAACAATAACAAAGCCTATTTCATTCCCCTAGACTTTTGTTTTGACAGGCCCGAATAAATCTATGTGAAGTAGTTCAAGAGTTCTAATTTGTTGATACAAAATCTTTTGTATGAAGAGCTTTTTAGCATTGAAAGCACTTATGTCCTTTCTTTGACATTTCTTCATTGATCTTGGATGGTACATTATTTGTCTTGAGTCTTGAGTGTAGCTAGAGGAGGTTGGAGAAGATTTGAAGCGAATTGCGACTGAACAGAGAGGATGCAAGGCTGCTGTTGATGTGCAGAAAAACGGAGAATGATTAAGTTCTTGGTTTTGTCAGTTTGAACGTTCTTGAGCTTCAATAATCATTCTGAGATCCGTTTGCATGTTCTGTATTCTTTGATTCTGTCTTGTCATATACCCAGTTTGATCAGTTTTCTTTGACATTTGAATTTTGGAGTTCTTAAGCCGTCATGACTTTGCATGTTTTTAAAACTCTTTGATCTTTGCGATCAAATATCCTTTTTGAGTCTGGATTATTTGTATTTGTTCCTGCCATGTATTGTTAGATAGCATGTTTCAGAGCAGATTCTTTGTTAACAATGGAGAGATAAACTTTGAACAACATCTGTGATAGATAGGTTCGTGTAAAGCTGAGGATCATTAAATCTGTTTATGATGCAGAATGATCTTGTTGTCTTTTCTTGTATTTGCTTGATTCTGCTCTTAATTAAAACCACTCAAGAACACAAGTTAATTAACATAACATTTAGAATCATAATTAACATTCTGAATTAACCTTTGTTATTTCATCAAAACTTTAAAATAGAGAGTTTGTCTCAACAATCTCCCCCTTTTTGATGATGACAAACATGTTAATTTAGATTTTTATTTGATTCTAATATAAGGAGCTGTAACAGCTCCCCTCAATTAGTGCATTTGTTATTCAACATTAAATAAAATATTTAAAATGCAATCAGAAAGAATTTCTTAAAGATAACAAAAGTTCATTAATTTTTGGCAAAAGATACATCAAAAGAGGAAGAACTACAATAAGATAGCAGTAACAGAATAAAAGAAAATCTAACTTAATTCTCCCCCTTTGTCATTCAAAAAGACACAAGGGATAGACCTAAGATGCTAGGGAGGGAGAAGATCCTTCGGAGGAGGAGGATTTTCCAGCAGGAGGATCTGAGAGGAGGAGGCACCGGATGAGGAGGCGGAGGTGGAATTCCCAGCTTGGGAGCAAGATGATCAGCCATCCAGTTCTGAGTAGAGCAGTCTCTTGATCATGCTTGATTTGTCCTTGTCATGATGATCTGGAGAGCGGCCATGATATAGAGTTTGAGGGTGCAGCTAAGGTGTCATGGAGGGAATGTGAGCGGAGGTTGGAGAGGTAGCGACACTGTGTTTGGAGGGAATAGGCATGGCAGATAAGGATGGGAGAGAGGCAAAAGAAGATGAAATAGATGTAGAGGACCAACAAATGAGGTAGAGTGGTCAGCAGGAGCGGGAAAGTTCAAAAAACTGACTTATTCCCAAAAATGGGAAGAACTGGTTTTCTGTGGTGAAACAATAGTGGAGACATGGTGGACAGAAGAGGATTAGATAAGAGAGTATAAAGTCATGTGTAGGGCAGTGAGGTGGTTGAGAAAAAGAGGGAATATGTGAAGGGATACGCGCCAGATGGTTTGAGCAGCAATAGAGATGGGATGTGATGGGATATGTTCTGGGAGAATGTTCTGGAGAAGGTGGAGACGTTCTGGTGTAGGAGTTTGGTCTGAGTTTCCTTGGGATCAGTAAAGACAACACTCTTCTACTGATCCAGTTGTCTTGAGATTTACATTGGGTCAGTTTTTGTCTGCATACCAGTTGTCACCAAAGTGATGGCCCTTCTGTTGAAGCTGGAGAATGTTTGACAAAATGTCTGGAGTCATCTGATTTCTACTCCCCTTATTTTGAGATAAAAAGAGATTTGTCAGAAAGGTTTTGGCATTGCAATAGAAAAGCACGAACGACTTCTGGAAACAAGGATCAGAGATCTTTAAGAAGAGGTCCATCCAAGAGCATCGCATGGTGCTGACAGCATTACCATCCACAACCAGATTATCAAAAACAAAAATTCTTCACTATCCCAACTGGGCGTTGAGCCCATTTTTCATTGAAGAGTTTTGATTTTGCAAGGAGATTAGAGGAGAGCATTTGTTTTAGGTTTCTTAGTTGGGGGGGATGGTTCAGAATCAGAGGATGTGGATATAGGAGAGATCGTTTGGAAGTCTTTTTGTGGAGAAGATTTTGGTGGAGGGACAGCTGGAGAATGTTCTTGTGATGGTGAACGTTTCTTTGTGGAGAGCAGTTGGAGAACGTTCTTGTTTTGGAGAAATTGGTTTTTTGACTGGTTTTTAGGTTTTGTTTTGGGGCAAGCGTTTTCTTTCTTTGAGGATTTGGGAGATTTTTTCGAGCAAGAAACTGAGCAATAGTGATTGTGTTTTTGGTTCTCATGGGTTTAGATGGTGGTTTTGGTTGAGAGAGTGGTTCTTTTTGGTTTGGAGAAGGAGAAACAATGTCATTTAACGATCTCCGTTTTTGATGAGGAGGAGTTGCGTGTGAAGGTTTAGAAGAGAAAGCCGATTTTGAGGGTGTCGAAGGGTTAGTAGTCGTTGGTGGATTTTGTGGTGGAGGTGTTGGTACTGTAGGCATCGGGTGTCTTTGTCGGTTCAGATTTGTGTTGGAGATTTTTCTACCGGAGGACACGATTCAGAAGAAGTCATCACTCTCAGAGTCTGAAATGATGAAGTAGAAAGGTTTTAGGGTTCATGGACTTTGAATGTACCAATGCCAGACTGGACGCGCATGGAGCGGCGTGGAGGGGGTGATTCTGGTGCGAAGATGGGGAGGCACTTGACCGTAGTTTGGTGTAGGTCGAGTGTATAGTGGTGGAAGAAAGGTAGACAGAGGCATGAGGTTTAGACTTCTTGACTGTTTTGAGGAGATGGAGAGGCGGAAGATGAGTGTGGTGGTGAAGGGCGAGGTGGTGGAGAGAGGAGAAACGCTCTCTGGATTGGTATGAGGACGATGAAGAGGGTGGTGTAGAGATAGATGCATTTTTTCGTGCAGACTGTTTGGTTCGAGCCATTTTTGTTTTTCTGGGAGAAGATGATGAAGAAGATGAACAGTGAATGTGATATAGATAAGAGAGATGATTCCAGCTTTTGGGGAAAAGAAGGTGGGAAGAGGAGCAGTTTCCTGACTTGAGTGGATGGAGAGAAAAAGGTGGAGTAATGATGAGTTTGTACCTAGGAAAATGGGAAAAGCATTTTGGGGGATTGGAGAGAGTATGTGTCAGCATTCTAACACCAGACACAAGGGCACGTGTAATAAATGCCAAGATTTGCCTTTTTTACTTTTGAGAGGGAAAAGCAGACTGTTGCTTTTTTCTAGAACGGAGAATGATGAATCGCGAAACGGAGACTGATAAACGATCTCCGTTTTCTGGCAGAAGCAGATTTCAACCAGAATTTTCTGGATTTTTCATGATTCTCAGTTTTTCCTTGATTGAATAAAAACTATCCTCCACAAGAGGCTTAGTGAAAATGTCAGCAAGTTGATTTTGAGTATCAACGAAGATTAATTCAACGTCTTTCTTATTGACATGATCACGAATGAAATGATGTTTTATTTCAATATGCTTTGATCTAGAATGCTGAATAGGATTTTTAGACAGATTTATAGCACTCGTATTATCACAATAAATTGGAATATTGGAATAGCTTACAGAGTAATCTTGAAGTTGGTTCTTGATCCACAAAACTTGTGAACAGCAGTTTGCAGCTGACACATATTCAGCCTCAGTTGTGGATAGTGCTATGGTGTTCTGTTTTCTGCATGACCAACTGATTAATGCTTCACCTAGGAACTGACATGCTCCACTTGTGCTTTTTTCTTTCAACTTTATCTCCAGCAAAATCAGCATCACAGTATGCTATAATATCAAAATGGGAACCTTTTCTATACCAAAGACCAAGATTAGTTGTTCCAACGAGATATCTAAATATGCGTTTAACAGCAGTTAAGTGGGATTCTTTTGGCGCTGATTGAAATCGAGCACATAATCCTAATGCAAACACAATATCTGGTCTGCTAGCAGTTAGATATAGCAGAGAACCGATCATCCACGATATTCTTTTTTTCAGAGACAGATTTGCCATTTTCATCTTTTTTCTAAGGAAGTGGATGGATGCATGGGAGTTGTCATAATTTTTTGACTCATTCATTTTGTATTTGATCAACAGATCTTTGATATATTTTTCTTGACAAACAAAAATGCCTTTTCGTATTGTTTGATTTGTAAACCAAGAAAATATCTTAATTCCCCATCATGCTCATTTCAAATTCACTTTGCATAAGTTTTGAGAAATCTTCACATAGTTTTTCATTTGTTGATCCAAAAATGATATCATCCACATATACTTGAACAATGAGTAATTCATTTCCTTCAGTTTTCTTGAATAAAGTAGTATCGATTTTTCCTCTTTGAAAATTGTTCTCGATCAGAAATGAATTCAGTCTTTCGTACCACGCCCTTGGTGCTTGTTTTAAGCCATAAAGGGCTTTGGTAAGTTTGAAAACATGATTTGGTTTTGCTTGGTTTTCAAAACCTGGGGGCTGTTTTACATACACTTGTTCATTTAAAAAACCATTTAAGAAAGCACTTTTTACATCCATTTGAAACAGTTTGATGAGTTTATGAGATGCATATGCAAGAAGTATTCGAATAGCTTCTAACCTTGCAACTGGAGCAAAAGTTTCATCATAGTCTATACCTTCTTGTTGATTGTAGCCTTGAGCTACTAATCTTGCTTTGTTTCTCACGACCTTACCTTCTTCATCAAGCTTGTTTCTGAATACCCATCGAGTGCCAATAACAGTTTGATCTAAAGGATCTGGTACTAGAGTCCAAACTTCATTTTTCTCAAACTGTAGTAGTTCTTCCTTCATGGCGTTAATCCAGGATTGATCAGTAATAGCATCTTTGATTGACTTTGGTTCAATCTGAGATATCATTGCCATGCTGTCGTCATCATTTTTGAATGATCTTCTGGTTCGGATTCCATCAGCTGTGTCTCCAATGATCTGAGTTTGAGGATGATCTCCAATAGTTTTCCAGCTTTTTGGTGGAGAATGAAACGGAGATTGTTTATCAATCTCTGTTTTCTGCATACTTGTTTCCTGCTGTGTTTCATTTTGAGTTTCTTCTTCCTCATCCTTTTTACTTATATCTAGATCATCAAACTCATCAAACAATATATGCATACTAATTTCAACAACATTAGTTCTTAAATTGAACACTCTATAACCTTTAGATTCAGTTGAGTATCCAAGAAAGATCGCTTATCTGATTTTGATTCAAATTTTCCAATAGAATCTTTGTTGTTTTAGAATGTAACAGTAACAACCAAAAATATGAAAGTAAGAAATGTTTGGTTTTCTGTTTTTCCAGATTTCGTATGGAGTTTTGTTGATGATTTTTCTGATAGATACACGATTCAAGATATAGCAAGAAGTGTTTATGGCTTCTGCCCAAAAATATCTTTCAACATTTGATTCTTCTAAAATAGTTCTTGCCATTTCTTGTAGTGTTCTATTCTTTCTTTCAACAACTCCATTTTGTTGTGGAGTTCTTGCACATGAAAGATTGTGAGATATACCAAGTTCATCAAAAAAACTTTTGAATGAGGCATTTATGAATTCTCCTCCATGATTACTCCTTACAGAGATGATGCTGGAGTCCTTTTCATTCTGCACCTTTTTACAAAATGTTTTAAATGATTCAAATGCATCATCTTTTTGTTTCAAGAACAGAACCCATGTAAATCTTGAGAAATCATCAACAATAACAAAGCCATATTTCATTCCTCCTAGACTTGTTGTTTTGACAGGCCCGAATAAATCTATGTGAAGTAGTTCAAGAGTTCTATTTGTTGATACAAAATCTTTTGTATGAAAGCTACTCTTGACTTGCTTACCTTTTGCACAAGCTTCACAGATTTTGTCTTTCTCAAAATTAAGTTTTGGTAAACCTCTAACAAGATCAAGTTTGGAGATTTTTGAAATAGTTTTCATGCTGATATGTCCAGCCCTTTTATGCCAGATCCATTTATCTTTATTGATTGATATAAAGCATGATTCATCAGGTAATTCATCCCAAATATAACACATATAAATTTTTCTTTCGCTTACCAGAGAACATAATTTTTCCAGTTTTGGCCATCTTGATTTCACATACCTTTGGCTTGAAAGTGACTTCGCATCCATTGTCGCATAACTGACTTATGCTTAATAAATTGTGTTTCAATCCTTCCACGTATTGGACATCATTTATTTGAGCAGAGTTTGTCTTACCAATTGTTCCATTTCCCTTAATTTGAGCTTGATCATCATTTCCAAATGTGACCGAACCACCATCCTTCTTGCTGAAGGTTATGAAACAATTTCTATCTCCTGTCATGTGCCTTGAACAGCCACTGTCCAAGAACCAAGGCTTTCTCTTTGTATTTTGAAAACCAACCTGCAGGTGATATCATTTCAGTTTTAGGTACCCACTTTGTTTTGGGTCCTTGAGAGTTAGTTTTTAAGTGGTATATCATTCTCGTTTTGGAAACAGCTGTGTTGTTTGTTGATTTTGAAATGGGTTTAGCAATATATGATTTAGGAGAGTTGAACTTTGGTTTAACAGATTTTTTGAAGCGTTCAGCTTGTAATTTTGAACTTTCTCCGTTTGAGGGACAAACTGGAGAACATTCTCCGTTTTGCTGTTTTTTTGAAACGATCTTGACAGGATGATCCTCATGTTTAAAAAAGCTTCTTTCTTTTGATTTTTTCATCCCTTTTCCTGAAGTAGCATGCAAATTCTAGATGTCCAAGTTTTTTACAATATGAGCATCTAGTCTTGCATTTTTCTTCCCTTCTTTCTGGAACAAAGAAGTTTTCATAAAGTTTGGTTTTTTTGAGTTTGATTGAAACCAAGACCAGCTTTATCAAAAAATTCCTATTTGAGATCCCATGATGTTATGAAAAGTTTCAGTGGCTTTAATGAAGTTTAGTAAATCAGTTTTGAGAAGTTCGTTTTCATTTTTAAGTTGAACGTTCTCCGTTTGTAGCGCAGAATGTTCTTGACATTCTTCACTTTCAAAAACTCTTGTTTCTTTCAATTCTTGAATCATCTTTTTTAACAAATTATTTTTCAGTCTGATTTCTTTCCTTTTCTTCTTTCTCTTTATAAAACTATTCTTTCAGAGAACTACATTTTTGAATAAGAAGATTTGAATCATTTAGCAAGTTATCAAATTCATTTCCCATTTGTTGACATAAATGACATGGTTCAGAATTCATTACCTCATCTTCCTTTGTTTTTGCCATCAAGCATATGTTGGCTTCTTCTTCCTCTTCTTCTGTTTCTGATTCCTCTGAATCATCCCATGTTGCCATCATTGATTTCTTTTTGAAGGGAAATCGTTTTGGTGGATTTTTGTTTGATGGACATTCTGCCTTGTAATGTCCCAATTTGTTGCAACCAAAGCATGTGACTTGACTCTTGTCAATCTCTGTTTTAGGATTTCTGTTTTGAAATCCCTTTTTGATTTGATCTCTTCTTCTCATCATTATTTGAATTCTTCTAGTGAGAAGCGCGATTTCATCAGCATCTCCTTGTTCATTCTCTTCTGATTCCTCTTCAACTGGTACTGTGATTTTTTCTTGAGAGACTTTCAGTGCTATTGCCTTTCCTTTCTTGACTGGTTTGTCTTCTTGCAGTACTATCTCATGAGCTCTTAGAGTTCCAATTAGTTCTTCCAGAGGTAGTGACTCAAGGTTCTTGGCTTGGCTTATAGCTGTCACCATTGGTCTCCAAATGATTGGGAGACACCTCATGATTTTTCTTACTCTTTCTTGCACAGTATAGGCTTTGCCAGAGAGCGCATTTCATTTACTATTGTGGTGAATCTTGAGTACATTTCATCAATGGTTTCTCCTTCTTGCATTTCAAACAATTCGAATTTCCTTATACCAATGTCTATCCTTGTTTCTTTGACATGGCTTGTTCCTTCATGGTGAGTTTGCAATGTATCCCAGACTTCTTTTGCAGTTGTGCATTCATCTACCCTTTCACTTTCTTCCCTGCTTAAAGCACATGATAAGAATAATTGAGCTTTAGAATTTAGAAGTACCTTAGCTTTATCTTCTGCTGTCCAATCTGCTTCCCTTTTTAGAGCAGAATTCGAGTCATCTTGATCAACCCTTGGTGCGAAATCTCCATTTGTGATGATGCGCCACATTCCTGTGTCTTGAGATCTTAAGAACAACTGCATTTTGTTTTTCCAAAAATAATAGTCTGATTCATCAAAGAATGGAGGTCGATTTGAGGATCCTCCTTCAACAATGTATTTTGCTTTCGACATTCTTCTAGATCTTTTCTCTAACACTTGTTAGGTGTGTTTGAACTTTTTAGAGACCGAGCTCTGATGCCAATTGAAGTAACAATGTTGATTTACAAGAAAGGGGGGTTTGAATTGTAAATATGCCTTTTAAAAATTCCTGTTAAAACTTAAGAAAAATAACTCAAGAATGACCTTGGTTATAAAAACGGAAAACGGAGAACGTTCTTGGTTTATGTTATAAAACAGAGAACGTTCTTTAATTAGCAGAAAAAACAGTTTATACTTTATCTCAAATGATTAACGCAGTATAATAAAGAAGGAGAAAGGAAAGAGAATACCACACAAAGATTTATCCTGGTTCACCCAACGTGGGTTACGTCCAGTCCTCACACTGTGAGATTTTCCACTAAGTGTTTAAAATGAAGAACCTTCTTAATCTTACAACACCTAGAATAAATCAACCTTGATCTATTTCTTTCTTAATTACTTTCCACCCAGAAAGCAATCACAACACCTATCTAACCTTGATAGGAAGCAATCTTAAACAAACTATAAAGAAACTCTTATAGTTTGAGTTTTTACAAATGATTGAATTTGACAGAATCTGATATTGCTCAACTCTTGTTTGAGAATAGATTCTTTACAGAGTATCTAATGACAATTTCGCAGCTGATATGTGAATGTGCAGCAGTGGCTGATTCGCGAATTGCAGAAAGTGATGTTGCCTCTGTTTTTGCAGAATTTCAAGCTTAAGTGTGATTGCATATTGTTGATTACTTAGCACTTGAATTTCTTACTTAGAACTGAGATAATGGCCTTCTATTTATAGGTTGGAGATGTACGAAATAGCTGTTGGAGAGGCCATGCTTTTTTGACTAAAACATTATTTTTAGAATAAAAATAATGCTGCTTTGAAAACAGCTTTTTGACTTTTGATGTTTTAGCATTGAAAGCACTTCTGTCCTTTCTTTGACATTTCTTCATTGATATTGGATGGTACATTATCTGTCTTGAGTCTTGAGTGTAGCTAGAGGAGGTTGGAGAAGATTTGAAGCGAATTGCAGACTGAAACAGAGAGGATGCAAGGCTGCTGTTGATGTGCAGAAAACGGAGAATGATTAACGTTCTTGGTTTTGTCAGTTTGAACGTTCTTGAGCTTCAATAATCATTCTGGAGATCCCGTTTTGAATGTTCTGTATTTCCTTTGTTCTTGTCTTGTCATATACCCAGTTTGATCAAGTTTTCTTGACATTTGAATTTTGGAGTTCTTAAGCCTTCATGACTTTTGTCCATGTTTAAACTCTTTGATCTTTGCGATCAAATATCCTTTTTGAGTCTGGATTATTTGTATTTGTTCCTTGCCATGTACTTGTTAGATATGCATGATTTCCAGAGCAGATTCTTTGTTAACGATGTAGATAAACTTTGAACAACATGCTGTGATAGATAGTTCGGTGAAGCTGAGGATCATTCTCTGTTTATGATGCAGAATGATCTTGTTGTCTTTTGTTGTATTTGCTTGATTCTGCTCTTAATTAAAACCACTCAAGAACACAAGTTAAATTAACATAACATTTAGAATCATAATTAACATTATTAATTAACCTTTGTTTATTTTCATCAAAACTTTAAAATAGAGAGTTTGTCTCAACAGGGTTGTGGAGTTGAAAGACACACACTTGAATCGGAACTTTAAGGTGAATGGACAAAGGCTCAAATCTTATTTAGGGGCAGAGTCAAAACCTTTGATGGAGTCCATCCATCTGATCAACACTTGAAGGGTGGAATGTCAAGCTCAAGACACTAAACGAGCGCTTATTTGGAGGCAACCCAATTTTATATCCTTTGCACCGTATTTATTTATTGCATTTTAGATTTATTTTACTCCATTTAGTTCCAATTTTAGTCTCTAATTGCTAGTTCTCTTAGTTTTGATGTTTGGTATAAGCAAGGAATCAAAAAGATGCGTTGAGAAGCGATTGTACAGCTCCTACTGATAGAACGCGCGCCCAAGCGCGCCTGAAGCGTTTTTTTCCAGGTGTTGCTACTGTCAACGCGCGCCTAAAGGGCGCCCAACGCGCCTGAAGCACTTTTTCCAGGTGTGACCATTGTAACCGCGCCCCTGAAGCGCTTTTTCTAGGTATTGTCATTGTCGATGCGCGCCTGAAGCGCTTTTCACGGCCAAGTTTTAAAACCCCCATCTTCTCACTCAAAAACTCCCCTCCTTCATTATCACTCTCCAAACCTCCTCCATTATCATCAAAGGACCTAATGGCAACCCAAAAAGCAAAACGAACTAAGGTCGCCAGTACATCTTCCGCCCAACCGCACAATACATTTTTATTCAAGACGATGGCAACACAAGAGTTTCATGCCAAACTCCTTGCAGTCAAGAAGTTTGTGAGTGAGAAAAACTTTTAGTTGGAAGCAGATGAATTTGTTGACATCCAGGCAATGATTGCGGCCAGAGGATGGGAGAAGCTAACCACATTCGTCACCACAGCGAGCAAGTCCTTGGCAGTGGAATTCTTCTCCAATGCCTCTGATCTGAAGTCTGACGACCCATTTCCACATGATCAGTTTATGAGTTATGTGAGGGGAAAAAGGGTACCCTTCACACCCCAAGCCATCAATGCAATTTTTGGTCTGCCGAATTATCAGGACTGCCGTTTTCAAGATATGTTGGACCATAACAGAAAAGTAGACACTCAGGAGATCCTACGCATTTTATGCAGACCAAGCACATATTGGTTTCGAAATAGGGATGGCTCGATTAGGAAACTGCGCTCAGTGGATCTCAACCCAATTGCCAAAGCATGGAGCACATTTGTTCATCACACGCTACTACCATGTTCCAATGTGTCAGATATAACACTTCACAGAGCATACCTACTAACTGCCATCATAAAAGGCGACAGAATCAACGTGGGTGCACTACTAGCTGATGATCTTTGGGGGACAACAACTCTTGATCCTCTGACAGGCTACTTCCATCATGCTTCTCTGATAAGCAAACTATGTGAACAGGTGAGAATGTTACCTAAACAGGGTGAATAAATGGTGAAACCTGCTACACCAATCACTGCTAAGTGGATAAAAAAATACTCCATAATTTCGGTAGAGGACCTTGGTGCCCCATTAGCAGAGGAAAATATTGAACCACATCACCACCCTACACATCCATCACAGCCATTCATCGAGGAAAGATGTGAGACTGGAAACTATGATGGAACGATTGATGATTGATCAGCGAGATGGACAAGCCAGAATAGAACTGGGGATGACCAATCTATATCAAGTCTTCGCTTCTTCTCAACAGACACTAGGAGGCATGTTTTATGTTGATTTATTCGCACCTCACCACTATACTAGCGACCATAGCGGAACAGGAGCGGATGATCTAAACGAGAATCCTTGAACTACTAAACTGAGAGAAGTTTTCTTTCTTTTTTTCTTTTTCTTTATGTTGTTTGTCCTGTTGCTTTCCGTTTTCTCGTTTTCTTTGTTTAATGTCAGTGTATTTTGACTTTCTTTTCTTCATGTTTTTTTTTTTTTCACTAAATGTGTACTATGATGAAACAGTTGTACTGACTTGCACTTAATCTTAAAGTTTCTGTTTGTGATTTCGAAAGTTAAATTTCATTTCTTAGATTATGTTATTGTTCAAGTCGACAAGCCTTCCTAATGCATGCATTCTTGATTCCTAAATGGTTGTAGAAGGCTAATTTGCCATCAATTTTTCAAAATACAATTTTAACTTTTCAAAAGCATGTTGACTTTATTTTGATGGTTCATACTCTCTCTTATTATCCTAGCTGTGAGCTTTTTGAGCCTAAACACTTAAATTCTTTGTTGTGTGATTATCCAGACATGTGTTATCCATCTAGAACTTGCACTAATTCTGACTTGCATCACTTGTAATTTATGCATACATTGAGGCAATTTTATTGGTCGTTTGAGCCTTTCTAACTATCTTATGACAATTTTACCCTTTGCTGGCCCTTTGAGCCTTGCCTTTTATTTCGATTACTAGCCACATTACAAACCAAAGACTTGACTCTCATTTACATCACCTTACTTGGAGTTAGGTAGGAAATTTTTGTCTTGTCTTGGTAAAATTCTAAGTTTGGGGGTTGTTCATGGATAGCAACCTTTTAAGTTTGGGGTGGTGATTCTCACAAAAAGAAAATAAAAAGAAAAAAAAGGAAGAAAAAGAAAAAGAAAAAGAAGACAAACAAAAAGAAGAAAAAAAAAATCAGTTTGTGTACTTTGGTAAATAATATCTTCTTGGTTATTTTGTCATTGTTTTGAGAATCTCCACAATGAAAAGGTGAAGAAAAAATAAAAATGGTAGAATAAGGTGGAAATGTATGTCTAACTCCAAGTGGTAAAGCCTACTATCCTAAAATGTCATACTCTTACCCAAGCCCGATTACAACCCGAAAGTCCTCCAAAAATGTATGTGTTTACTGTATTGTGATTGCTAACTAGAATTTTTTTCAAGCCTATGGTAGCGTGATTCATGTTCTAGGATTTGAGTGATAAATTCATAACCCTTTCTAAACACTTGAGAGAAATTTATGAAAACAGAGAAGAATGATTTACTTATTGTTCAAGTATATGTTGATGACATCATTTTTGGATCAACAAATGAAAAATTATGTGAAGGATTTTCAAAACTTATGCAAAGTGAATTTGAAATGAGCATGATGGGAGAACTAAGGTATTTTCTTGGATTACAAATTAAATAATATGAAAACAGAATTTTCATTTGTCAAGAAAAATACATTAAAGATATGTTAGTCAAATACAAAATGAATGAATCAAAGACCATGTCTGCTCCCATGCATCCATCCTCTTCTTTAGAGAAAGACGAAAATCGTAAATGTGTTTCTGAAAAAAAATATTGAGGAACGATTGGCTCTTTGTTTTACATAGCTGCTAGTAGACCTGATATAATATTTGCAGTGGGATTATGCGCTCGATTTCAATCAGTACCAAAAGAAACTCATTTAACAGCAGTAAAACGAATCTTTAGATATCTTGTTGGAACCACTAATCTTGGTCTTTGGTACATAAAAGGTTCACATTTTGATCTTATAGCGTATTGGGATGCTGATTATACTAGAGATAAATTCGAAAGAAAAAGCACAAGTGGAGCATGTCAGTTCTTAGGAGAAGCATTGATAAGCTGGTCTTGCAGAAAACAAAACACAATAGCTTTATCAACCATTGAAGCTGAATATGTCTCAGCAGCAAACTGTTGCTCACAAGTTCTTTGGATTAAAAATCAACTAGAAGACTACTCAGTAAGTTATTCCAACATTTCAATTTATTGTGATAACACAAGTGCAATAAACTTGTCTAAAAATCCAATACAACATTCTAGATCAAAACATATCGAAATAAAGCATCGTTTTATTCGTGATCATGTCAATAAGAAAGATATTGAATTAATCTTTGTTGATACTCAAAATCAACTTGTCGACATCTTTACAAAGCCTCTTGTCGAGGATAGTTTCAATTTGATCAAAGAGAAACTGAAAATTATGAAAAATCCAGAAAATTCTGGTTAAAATCAGCTTCTACAGAAAACAGAGAACGTTTATCAATCTCAGTTTTTCCATACATCAGTCTCCGTTTTTCAACCAACATTCTGCTCTATGTCATCACTTTCCATCTCAAACCAAAAAGGGAAATCTTGGCATTCAATGCATGTGTCTCTTTATCTACAAAAGAGAACTGACACAAAGCACTCTTGCCCCCAAAATTCTCTCCTCATTCCCAAGGTTCAAAATAATCATTGATCTTTGTCTCAAAATGTGTGACTCATTGTCAACCACTTCATCTTCTTTTCCTAAAAAAACAGCAAACAAAATCCTCAACTTCTCATCTTCTTCCTCAAATCTCTCTCACTCAAACTTCTCAACTCCCAAACAATGGCGCGCACAAAACAATCTCCAAGAAATAATGCATATCCTTGCTCGACATCCTCATCATCCCCATCATCTGAATCAATTCAACGCTCACCCTCCCACCACCACGACCAACTCCACCACACATCTCCTTTGATACCTCGTTTTCTAACTACCTCTCATCGTCCCCAGAAAATAACCCTAATCTCCCAATCAATCTGATGACTCTTCATCATATGCATACTTTTCCACTATTTTAGTCTTATTTGTTGATTTTTGTTCTTTGAGTTAATAAAATGTTTTGTGTTTTATTTCATTGATTAAGTATTAATTTTTCGTAATTTTACATTGCGTTGTGTTTCAGAGCAGTGCTGAATTTTGGTGAGAAATCAACATGACATATGTAGAGTATTTCCGCCATATCTTGAGTTGTAGATGTCCAATTGGAGTCAAACCAAGTGCAAATGAAAGCTACGATCCAT
Organism: Cicer echinospermum; assembly: GCA_002896215.2. Lineage (NCBI taxonomy): Eukaryota > Viridiplantae > Streptophyta > Magnoliopsida > Fabales > Fabaceae > Cicer > Cicer echinospermum. The sequence continues at coordinate 41,473,096 of PGTU02000005.1, read as the reverse complement.
AGCTACAACTTTCATGAAGACACCGGAACCAAATTCAGACTCGAAAGAGGAGACAAATGCAATATACGCCTGACAGCAGATGTTGAGTGCTTGGAGCGCGTCGGACGCGCTTGGGGCGCGTTTCCAGCCATCCAACTGTCTAGGCACTCCTGGGGCGAGCGACGCGCACCAGCAACCATAAAAACGCAATTTTTTCTGTTTTAGGGATCTTTTTGACTCTTGGGAAGTTGGGAGACTTGTGCCCTAACATAGAAACTCAAAGACGACCGTTTCTAACCTCATTGGAGCAGTTTTATCAAGAATCATTCATGAATCCTTCTTGTAATTCTTCTCTAATCTCTATCTCTTTTATTTTTGTCATGAGTAACTAAACCCTATTTGATAGGATGAGTGTAACAAGATGAAACCCTTATTTTGTGATTTGATTTCTGGTTATATGAATGAGTTTATTGAATTATTTTTCTCATCTCTATGCTTAATTTTTTATTGCTTGATCAACATTAAAATGTTCTACGATTTGTATTTTGAAACGGAAGTGGACTTTACGAATGCTTGAGATGAGAAATTCATGAATTTGTAGTCTAGACATAGGTGCAGGTCATGAAACCAATTAAATTAGTTGCAAAGCAATAATTTACAAGAGAATTTCTATACGGTAATGCTTAATTATAATCTTAAATCTACTAAGGAATTAGGGGTTACTTTGGAATTAAAGTTTATGTCACTAAGACATTAGGGCAATAATAATAAAGAGAATTCGGTAATAATTCAATAAAGGAATTCAATAATTAGGATCAAGTTAGACATCAAGGTTGAATTCGAAGTGAAACTCATCCCTGACATTTTTCTCAATTTATAAAGGATCAATTTTACTACTGTTGTCAATTTTAAATATTATTTCAATCAACTTGGGAAGTTTTTGTTCAATTTTAGTAACTAAATATAATTCAATAGTAAAACGCAATCCTTGAGTTCGACACTCGGTACTACCGTTTTATTATTACTTGCAACGATTCAGTACACTTGCTGAAACGCTATCACAATCCCAATCCTTTATCCACTGTTCTTCCACCACTCTACACATGTCATCCTCCTAATATCGCTCAAGTTCCCCCTCATATGAGAAAACCTACATTACCAAAAAGACGCTCCATGAGAGTTCAATCTGGAATTGGAACTTCAAAAGCTTCCACCGAAAAACCATTTTACTTCACCATCTCCGATTCTGAGACTGATGACTCATCTAACACTCTTCTTCACACAACCGTTACAAAAAAAGCATAAACCAAACCCATCACTCCTTCAAAATCTTCATTCTCTTCCGAACCCTCTCAATCAACTCCTCCAAATCAAAAAAAATGAGATTGATCAATGAAATCTTTTCCTCTCCTCCAAAACCATCTCAACCTTCAACTCAATCCAAAAAGGCCATGAAAACTAAAACCACCATGACCATCGCTAAATTCCTAGCTAGAAACAAACTCAAAAATCCCCAAAGAAAGAAGATGCATGCACCCAAACAAATCCTGAAACTCACTGAAACAGCTTCTCCAGAACATTCTTCGTTTCCACAATGTTCCCCAATCTCAAATCCAGAACGTTCTCGAAATCAAGAACATTCTCCAGTTTGTATCCCTTCTTGTTCTCCACAAAAAGAACATTCTCCACAACAAGAACGTTCTCCTGCTCAACCTTCACATCCTCAAGAACATTCCTCTCCAATTCATACACCTTCCCCCTCCACAAAATCCAAACGTTCTCCCACAACTAAACATTCATCTTCATCCACATCTGAACCATCTCCACCCACTAAAATATACAAATCAAACACACTCCCTCTCATTTCACCAAAAAACTCCAAAAATTTCAAAAACAAATGGGCTTAACTCCCTATTGGAATCGGAAGAGTTTTTATCTTTGATAAACTCATAATCGATTGCAACGATGTTCAACATCATACTAATGCACTGGGCTGGACCTCTTTTCTCCAAACATCTAAACATTACTATCCAAATGTTGTAAGAGCCTTCTACTGCAATGCCACGACCTTCCCAGAAAATCCTTAATCATCTCCACCATTACGGGAATCAAGATAAAATTAACTCCAAAAATCCTGGCTTCCATCCTTCAACTACCTACAGAAGGACCTTATGTTTTTGGCAACAAGTGGTACTCAGCTCTAAATCTCAAAGAGACTAAAATACTCTCTGACTTGTTTCAAGAAGGATCCACTCGTTACCTCTCCACATATCTCAAACCGCTTCCAAAAGTCTTCAACAGCGTGAGCAAACATACTCTCCTTCCTCACTGTGGAAGCCACAAGTATGCCTCTGCAAATGATACCTTAATCATTTATTACCTCATAAACTGTAAGCGCCTCAATCTTCCTCAGGTCATAATTCAACATATGATCTGCGCTGCCACTAAGGATTACAAGAAAAATATTGTTCCTTATGGAATGATATTAACTAAAATCTTTAGGCATTTTGGCATCCTCCTCTCCACTGAAAAATCACTAATCAAATTTTCCAAATTTTCCACAAATAACCTCTCCCACATGCGTAAAACATTCTCTGAATAACCTACCACTACTACCTCCTCCTTTCCAACTTCCTTAAAGAGAAAACGCTCGGCAAGACGAAGAACTACCACTATACCAATCCCATTCTCTCCTCAAACATCTGATCATTCAGGAGATGCAGTAACAGAAACTACTCCAGAACGTTCTCCACCAATTCAAGAACGTTCTCTAGAAAAATCCCAAATCCATCAACTTTCTCCATTTTTCCTCAATCGTCCACATTATCCTCCACAGATTTCCTCTCTTACTCTCAAATACTTCACTCTCGTCCTCGTGACTTTAGTACATTACTGCCCAATCCTCATGTCAGTACCATGTCTCCACTATCTGTGTCCCCACAAAAAAACAAGCTCCTCCATTTTCGGTATTAGTCAATTTTTAAACTTTCAAGAAGCTATTGGCTCATCTGGTATGCCCTCCACACCATCTGGTCCATTACCCTCCATAGCAACCTCATTTGTCACTGTTCCATCTATTTCTACAACAACTATTCCATCTAACACAGTTGTTGCTACCACTTCTCAACCATCTACTCACCTTCATACCCCTCCTCACATGGTTGAACCTTCAAATTCTGACATTATGACTGCTCTCCAGACTATAATAGCACAACAGCTTCAGCAAGATCAGGAGACTACTCTGTTGAGAACATGGCTCACATAACAACTCGCTCCCAAGTTGGGAATCGCACCTCATCCCCTTCTTCTTGTTCCTCCGCAAGGTCCTAACCTAAGAAAATCCTCCTCCTCTAAAGGATCTCCTCTGTCACTAGCTTCTTTGGGTCTTTTTACTCCCTCCTTTTTGTGTGACAAAGGGGGAGAATTGAGATAGTTTTTATTCTGTTTTTAGAATCCTTTTTGTGTATGTAGGATTCTCTAATGCTAACTGATGTTCTGTATTTATTCTGAATTAATGGAAAAAGCTTATGTTAAAGTTTTATGCATGTTTTAAATTTATGTCAAAATCACTTAATGCATTAATTGAGGGGGAGCTATTAAGCTCTTCAAAATTGATATTAGAATCAAAATTAAAATATAAATTAACATGTTTGTCATCATCAAAAAGGGGGAGATTGTTGAAACAAACTCTCAAATTAAAGTTTTGATGAAAATAAACAAAGATTAATTAAGAATGTTAATTATGATTCTAAAATGTTATGTTAATTTAACTTGTGCTTTTGAGTGAATTAATTCAAAGATATGAATCAAGCAAAGCAAAGAAAACATTTAAAAATTGAACAAACAAAGAAACAAGAACAATTTGGACAAAATGGAGAATGATCTTCAGACTTAAGACTGATCGTCACAGCATCTTGACCAATCAATCTCCACTATTTCAACGAAGTTTTTTGCCTTTGAATTTTATACAAAAGTCATCAGTACATGGCAAGGAACAAATTAGTCTCATCTCAGTCAAAGAAGGATTTTGAATCACTAAGATAAAAAGTCTCGAATCAGGCCAATTAAAATAGATTGAAACCCATTCAACCAAACTGTCAAGAAAGTTCAATCAATCTTGATCTAAACAAAGACATCAGGAAGACATCCATAATGATCAAAATAGAATCTCCAGATTGATCATCAATCTCCAAAAAGTTCAAAATGCCAGAACCAGATTGATAATCAATCTCCATTTCTGCAGAATTTCAGTTTTGATCTCCTTACTTCTGCAGAGGTTTATAATCACTCACCAAACTGTTTTGGACAGATTCAAGGCTCCAAATCGAAGTCGTATCATCAATGATTAAATGAAAAGCTTCAAAGCTTTTTATACTCAAAGGAAAACAGTTTAAAAAGGACTGTAACAACATAAGTCAAAAACAAATTTAAAATGTTCAAAGGTTAGAATATTTTTAATCACAAATATTGATTTTGGTCAAAACTGACAGAGCACTACCAACAGCTCTTTTTGACCATTATTAAATGCTCCAAACGCCTATAAAAGAAAGGCAAATGTCTAGGAAAACAACAGAACTTCAAGTGCTATCAAAGTCTCGAAAATCATTCACAATCACATACTTGAAATTCTCATTTTCACCAAGAAGAATCAGTATGAACTTTTATATCAATATTGTGTTTTTACTACTGCATTTTTTTGTAAGGAATCGAATCTCAAACAAGAGTTGAGACATCTCAAATTCTATCAAAACAATCTCATCTTTATTGTAAAAACCCAAACTATAAAAGTTTAATTATAGTTTGAATAGATTGTAACGAATCCTATCAAGATCGATAGGTGATTAATTTACTTTCTAGGTAGAAAGTAATAGAGCTTGTAAATGATCAAGGTTGATCTAAGCTAGGTGCTGTAAAACCAATAAGATTATTTGTTTTGAACACTTAGTGGAAAATCTCACAGTTGTGAGGAATGGACGTAGCCCGAGTTGGGTGAACCAGGATATACTCTTGTGTTGTATTCTTTCTCTTATCTCTTTATTTATTAAGCTTAATTGATTAATTGAGATAAAACATAAACTGAATTTCTGTTTTTAAGTTAACCAAGAACGTTCTCTGTTTTCTGGTAAAAACCAAGAACGTTCTTCGTTTTCTGTTTTGTTAACCAAGATCATTCTTGAGTTAAATCTTAAGTGTTTTTTCAGGAATTTTTAAATAGGTACATTTACAATTCAAACCCCTCTTCCTTGTAAATCAACATTGCTACTTCAAGGACCTCATGTGCTCAAGCACCAAATGTGGAAATTTCATCTTAATCTTCTGGGAGATGTTTCACACTAATCCCTTGTGGTATTTGCTTTTGTGATCAACAAGGCCTCCTTTTGACATAACACATCCGATTAGAATCTTGAACATCACTTTGTATTAGGGTTTTAAGTGTACTAATTTGGTGTTAACCTTGGGATCTTCAAAAAGTTCCTTGTTGATTTCAGGAAGAAGATATAGAACTCGAAGCCATTAGAGAATCTAGGAGTATTTTAGATAAGTTCTAAGGTTTGAAAGGATATCAAAAGTGTGGGAAAAGATGTGGGAGAAGTGAGTGACATAAGTGTTTGTTTTTTTTATGAAACATTTGAGTTTCTAAAAGTGAATATAAATAATTGTGGTTCATACATTAAAACATAAAGGTAATGTGTCAAGAAATCACGGAACTCACACAATTTTCAAGAAAAGTAATCATATTTGAGATAAATTGAATTTTAAGTGGCTAAATGTGAAATGCTTAAAATTTTACTATGAATCTTAAAAAAAATATACACAATGCAGATGAAATTGAAAATTTCAATTAAAAAAAACTAAGTGCTTGCAAATAAATAGAAACTCTTATTTTAATTTTTGAAATAACTTAAAATGCTAAAATATTTAGAAACATTAAAACAACTTTCAATTGAGACTTAATTAAACTATAATTCTAATATAGACTCAAAACCTGATCTGGCTCTGACTCATGACATTGAAAGACTGGTGAGCTATCCAGATACTTCTCAGACTTTCAACGTTTACCTATTACCTAGAAAACTCAATAACATAGATTTAATAAAAACAATTATAGATGTTTCCTAATCATGTCGGTGTGCTAAGCATGGAAAAATCCTTTCGACAAACTATTCCTCAATTTAATAAAATAATATTTGTTCGTAGGCTATACTCAAATACCTCTTCTACCTCTAGCCTCAAATCTTTCAAACACTTTAAGCAACTAGGATGAGTAATCTAATGACTTAAAATCAACATAACAAGTTATAAAGGCTACATTGGTTTCACTTAATGCCCTATACTTGAATAACCTATTTTGATAATATTTGACATAATTAAGTCTGTAAGTAGTGTCCCACTTACCCCTTGCTTCCGTCACATATAGACGGATAATTTATCTAGGTAGAATGAACCCTATATATATATATAATTTAATATATATCTAATCATAACATACAAGTAATCATTTACTCTATTCACACAATTGAACATGTGCTTAACATATAAATGATATGAGTATATATATAGATAAACACACTCACCATGTACTAGCATCAAACTTCCACTAAAAGAGTTTTATATTCAAACGTAATTAATTTCACTCAAAACTGATCTATATAATTCAAGTTATGGTATTCTAAAGTAAAAAACATTACATAATAATCTTATGAAAGAGCAGCTATATTTACAATACTATTGATTCATTTATATGTTTATAAAAATTATAAATTTTAACATAATAAAACTGATACAAGTCTTCTTTTAGAATCAACTGATTTCACTCAAAAACGAATATCCTAGCTCAAGATATAGATATTTCAAAATGACTAATACATAACAACTTATAAAACATAACAGCCCACTTCATAAAATCTTGAAAATTTGTAAATTTTATATAAACTTATAAAAATTTATAGTAACAAGATAATAGGAATAAACTTTCTAGTCCAATTGTTTTCACTTAAAACCAATTCCTATTGCTTATGTTATACCTATTTTAATTCAACTATGTCATAATCATTTTTACTAGAAAACACTATAACTTTGATAATTTAATTAAAACATCAAAAAGTTTTCGATTTTAATAAACGATAATATTTTGGAAAGCTTAAGATGTCTAGTTTATAAATATAATTTTTATTCTGCATAATAGACATTCAATTAATACAGATTCATAAAATAAGATACACATATACAAAAACAAAACAATAAATTATTTTCCAACTTGCAACTCAATTTTCTCTATCATTTTTCCTTGAAAATTAGTGAAACAAGTGCCTATTTGGTAGTTAATTAAGTCTAGTTTCAACTAGGATAGTAATCAACTCAAAATAGTATATATGGAGAAAGTTACAAACAAAATACCAAAGATATACTTATACGGGTTTAGAGACAACAATATACTATTTTTATTTCAAGCTTTATATTTTTAAGTACATATGCTCAACTAAGTAAAGCACATTCAAAATTCAGTATAAAACCAGCTAATTACCAATACTAAACAATTATCATCCATCATCAGCCCAACCACGATACTCAACAATCATAATAAAACAACAATTCTTCATAGTAATTAATACAAACACTTAACATGCATTATTAATAATAAATGATACTAAATCAAATAGGGTTATCTCAATACTCAAACTTGCACATCATGAAAAGATATTAGCAACATACAGTCAAGATCTCTAAGCACGCCTAAGAGAGATTTTATGATGGTTTTCTATGTTACCTTAAGAAGAGATTTGAGACCCCCAAAATTTGATTCTAATTCCTTCTTCTACAAGTGGAAGTCTAACTCCTCTTCAAGTTTCCATCTTCCTTCTCAACGTGCAAGAACTCTAAATTTCTTCTCCTATGTTGAAAGCTTAGCTTTCCTTTTCTTCTTTCTCATAACGTCTCATTTCACTCTCTCTTTTGGTTCTCTGTTACGCTAATATGGATGTGGCGGTTGTTTCTATGATGAGATGATAGAACGAGGGAGCTTAAGAAGGATATATAATGGAGTTAGAGTTTTATCTTTCCTCCCTCTTGTTTTCTCTTTTTTTCCTCTTCTTCTTTTCTCTTTTTTTCCTCTTCTTCTTTCATCTTTTCCTTTATTTCCCCCTCACACACATTATTTCTATTCTTTTATTTCTATTTATATTTCCTTTTAACAGATTCGTTGGAAGATTGATAGGCACACCCCTCCTATGTGGATTGCACCCCCTATTAAGCCTTCAATGATATTTTAGTAGTTAATACTCACTCAAATTTCTACTTATGCAAATTAATTATACCTTATCTTAAATCATACAGGGCATAAAACTAATTATTCTACTAACTACAAATATGATCTTAAATAACATAAAATTTGTTAAACATTTACCATTCGAATTTCCAATAGGTTATGTTATCACTAAGTTACCATTGCATGTGATTTCATAAGGAATTAGAGCATTTATTTAATTCTAATAATAATAATAATAATAATAATAATAATAATAATAATATAATAATAATAATAAGGATATATTGATAATTGTTTAGACAAATAAAGTTGGGTGTAACAAGAGGCAGAGGTAAATTCCAATTTATTAGATGCGAAGCATATATATTTAACTAAAGGTCTGTTTTACCAGAGGTAGAGGCACACGTAGGGTTTCAACCTCACTTTGCTATAAATTTAATAATTAATTTTTTTATATAAAATTAAATCTGCCTTCAACAAGGGGTTTTGTAAGAATGTTTGCCTATTGATGATATGTGTCAACGAATTTAATGTCTAAAATACTCTTCTAGACATAGTCTCTTATAAAGTGGTGTTTATTCTTTATATGTTTTGCCCTTGAGTGTAAAATATGATTTTTTGGTTAAGCATATAGCAGAGGTATTATCACATAAGACATGAATGTTACTCTCAACATTTTTGAAGTCTTCTAGTTGATGTTTCCTCCACAGTATTTGGATGCTATAGCCGGTTGCTGATATATATTATGTCTCAATTGTATATAAAGCAATGGTTTCTTGTCTTTTTCTTGCATAGGAGATTAGATTTTCACAAAGGAAATATACGTCTATAACTAGTGCTTTTCCCATATAGTTTATCTCCAGCATAGTAAGAATTAAAGAAAGCTACTAGTTTGTACTTAACGGATGGCTAATAACACATTCCAAGATTAGTAGTGCCTTTCAGGTTATCTAAAGATCTTTTTAACAACAGTTAAATGAGATTATTTAGGGTTAGAATAAAATCCTTCACACACACACACACACTAAACAGAATATTAGGTCTATAGGCAATCAAGTAAAGAAGAGAGCCAATATCATCCATCTGTATACCTTTTGATCCACCTTTCTACCTCATTCGTCCTTATCAAGAGAACATGTGGACGCATAGATGTAAGCATGAGTTTGCATTCATCCATATTAAATTTCTTAAGAAGTTCTCTAATGTATTTGGTCTAATGAATGAACACTCCAATTGAGCTTTGATGAATTTGGAATCCAAGAAAGAATTTTAGTTCTCCCCTCATGCTCATCTCAAATTCATTATGTACTAACGTAAATAATTCTTGACATAGTTTGATATTAGTAGAACCAAAAATATTATCATCAAATATACTTTGACAATGAGAAGATTATTCTTAGATGATTTTCGAAAATAAAGTATTGAAAACTTGGCCTCCCTCAAAATCATTTATTAGTAGAAAACTACTAGTTTGTCATACCAAGCTCTATGGGTTTGTTTCAGACTATACAGGGTTTTCTTGAAATTAAAAAAATGGTATGGGAATTCATTATCATCAAATCCAACAGGTTGTTTGACATACACTTCTTCATTTATATAACCCTTTAGGAATGCCATTTTCACTTCCATTTGATATAAAATGATGTTATTAAAAACTGAAAACGTAAGTAAAATTTTGATTGCTTATAACCTTGCCAGAAGAGCAAAAGTCTCAATGTAATCTATATCTTCATGTTGACTATAGTCTTGAGCCACAAATCTAGCTTTTTATTTCTTACAACTTCACCATTCTCATTTGACTTATTTTTAAAACCCACTTGGTTTCAACAGACTTTCTTTCAGTTTGGGTACAAGATCTTATACATCAATTCTTTTAAATTGATTTAGTTTTACTTGCATATCCATAATCCATCCATCATCGAATAGAGCTTCGTCTATTGTTGTCGGTTCAATTTCAGAAGAAGTTCGAATAAAGATGTTTCCTTATGAGCAGACTTTGGTCTTCATAGGATCACTTAAATATCCAATGATCAAGGAGTATGAATGTGATGATTTGTATTTCCATCCATGTTAAGATTCCAGACGACCTTGACTTGTAGATGGATCCTCATTACTTATTCATGTATTTTCAGGTACATTTTTTGATTCTTTAGAGGAAAACTACGTTGCTTCATCCGAATCATCTAGTTCCTTTAATATTTGTAAATATGCAAATTCTTCATCGAGCTTTGACTTTTAAAGGTCAAGTTGTTTGTCATCAAATTTGACATAGATTGACTCATCTACAATCATTATTTCTTTATTGTATACTATAAATGCTTTAGACCTTTCTGAGTATTGTAAAAAGGTACACTTTTGAGATTGTGAATTAAACTTACCAAGATTCTCTTTGGTGTGAAAATATAACATGTTCAACCAAATTGATGAAGACAAGAAATGTTAGGTTTTATTCTTTCTCACAGTTCATAAGGTGTCTTATTAAGAATATGTCTTATATAGATTCTATTGTGAACATAACATGTAGTGCTTACTGCTTCTGCCCACAAATGTTTGGCAATATTGATTTCATGAATCATGGTTCGTGCCCTTTCTTGAAGACACCTTTTTTTTCTTTTATACGACACCATTTTGTTGAGGTGTTCTAGGAGAAGAAAAATTGTGTAGAATATCATTCTCTTCATGGAAGTTTTAAAAAGGTTTATTTTAAAACTCATCACCATGGTCACTACGAATAGTTGTAATAAGAAAACCATTTTCATTTTGCCCTTGTTTGCAGAAGGTAGTGAACACTTTATATCACTCATCCTTGTGTCTAAATAACTTTACCTATATCCAATTTGAATAGTCCTCAACAATAGTGAGTCTATACTTTTTTACCACTAACAAATTTAGTTTTTACTAGACCAAATAAAACAAGATATAAAGTTGAAGTGGTCTAGAAGTGGAAACTACATTCTTCGAAGTAAAAGATGATTTAGTCTGTTTCCATTTCTGACATGTCTCACAAAGAACATCTAACTCAAATTTTAAATTTGGCAAGCTTCTAATTAGGTCAAGTCTTTTCAACTTTGAGATTAATCTCAAGTTAGCATGTCCTAATCTCTTGTGCCAAACCAATTGTTCTTTATTTACTAACATGAGAAACTTCACTTCTTGTTTTTCCAAATCTGATAACTTTATTTTGTTAATATTATTTTTCCTATTACCAATCAAAAGTATAGATCCATATGTTTGACTAATTTCCTTACATGACTTTTGATTGATGACAATAACATAACAACTGTCACTTAATTAACTTATGCTCAATAGCTTATGCATTAGTATTTTTACTTGTAGAACATTTTTAATAGAGGGGAGATACAACCATTACTTATTGTGCCACAACAAATCCCACAAATCCTCTATACTTGAGGGTCCGATTTTGGAACATAGAATTTTCTTCTTTCATGTGTCGTGAGCATCCATTGTCCAAAAACCATGACTAGCATTTCAACTTTGTTGCTAAGGATATCTCCAAGATAAATTTTTTTTTAGGTGTCGACATTTGATGGGTCCTGATTTGTTAGTTTTGAAATGTGCCATGTATTTCCATGTTTTCAACATAAGATGAGTTCTTTAATCATGATCTTTCTTTTAGCAATATATGCATGCAATTTCAAGTAAGTTAATCTTTGGAGTTTTTCCTCTTGTTGCTCGAAGCCAATATTTTATGTTGTTTCTACAAACACCATAAACCAGGGAAGCTTGTTTGCTTCTGTTTATGCCATTTGTTAAAAAATCTTGAAAAGCTTTTTAATACTAAATAGAATTTCAATTACTTACTTCTAAGGCTTTTGAGATATTTTCCTTCAAGAGTTAGAATGTTGGTTTGTAAGTTTTCAAAATCTTTTTCAACAGAGTTGTATTTGTTTGTTAAGATGGAATGAACTTTTCTGAAGTTTTTTTTTTTTTTTTTTTTTTTTGAGAAGACATTGTAAGTTCATTGCCAAATAAATCAGATAGTACATCAATTTTCTCATCAACAAATTTGTTCCATATGATAAGCTGCATCCAAATAAAGTCCATTGAGCCCAACCCACTCACTCTTATTTTAGGCCATTGTTTGTCCTTTGTATATATATATCATAAGACTTTGTAGGATTCAAAGATAATTAATAAATTTATAGGATTTCGAATAACCTCTTTAATTTTTTAAGAAACATTCAAAGTTATAAGAGTAAATGGAAATGATTATGTAAGAAATTAAATAGTTGAATAAAAATGTAAAATCAAAACAATTTTCGTAAGATATATAAAGTTATACTAGTATTCATTATAACACGAGTCAAATAATATAAAGTTAATAGTCACATTAATAATTATTACATAACAACTAATATACGATTTATGAAAAAAGTTTGTTTGCTCGATAAAAAGTGAAAAAAGTTATTGACTTTTTGATATTATCTTTGTATTGATTCTTTAAAATATCATTTGGACGTTGATTAAGAATAAAAATATAACTATATATTTTGTAGAAATGAGATGTGGTGAAAAACAATAATCTTTCTAATCTCGGTGGAAGTGAGCAAAGGAGTAAAAGAGAGATATAGAGGGAGAGTAAAGCAATGTAAATGTATTAAATAACTAACATGAGAAAATGGAAAAATGGATAAACAAGAGATGATAAAGATAGAGGGAGGAGAGGAAATTGAGATAAACATAAAGAGAGGTGATAAATAACTTAGATAGATAAATAGAGAGAACAAATAAAAGAAATAAAGAAAGTAGAATCCACAAAAATGTCATGGGGTAGGAAAATATTTTTTTCTATTAAAAAAAAAAAAGTCTAACGATATTCATTTTAGAAAGTAATCCATTAAATTTGAAAGTTTTTGAATACTGCATCACTTTTTTAATAAGTTTTGATTGAATATCACTACATCTTTACAATTTGTTTAAAAAATACAAACAATTTTAATTAAATATATCAAGACTTATTTCATTACACTAAAATCTTGATTAAATACACTTTTTCATCGTAAAAAAATCTTTTAAGGAAAATATACACATTTTGTCTTGTAAGTTTAGCTCAATTTTTGTTTAGGTCCTTCAAGTTTATTTTTATCCAATTCGGTTATTTAAGTTACATTTGTTTGTATCATTAACCTTTAAAAATTATTAAATTAAGCATGCAGTCTTTTAAGTTTGAATTTTTTTTTAGAATTATTGTCATTAAATGTTAAGATTTAATCGAAATATCACACTAAGTTGAAATTTCAAGTTACTTTGCATGTGAATAAAGTTAAAGACGTTGATTATGTGGATAATTTCTTTATTAACTTGTTTCTAAGGATATACGGGTATTTAAATTGTTGTAGAGACAATTAAAAAAAAAAATTATTTATAAGATTTGATTAATGTTTTTTTTAAATGATTAGTACACATTGTTGCAGTATTTAATATAATTTTTAAATTATCAAACCTTTTGGTTGAACTAATAATTATCCAAATTAAAATAAATAACTAATTGTGTAAACAAAATATAATTTAAAACAAACAAATTAAAATAAAATAACTTTAAATATTAAATTAAACTTAAACTATAGATGTATTTTTGCGGATCTTTTAAATATTAAATATTAAATTAAACTTAGACTATAGATCTTTTAAAATCTCAATTGAGTGAACCCACAACGCCATTAGCTTTACTCCTTTCTTTTGAAAATTTTACCGTGTACCTCCTCCTTTATCTATGTACCTCAAAATATAAAAGAAAAGACTAAAATACTCTCATGTATAGTAAAAATGACTATTTTTTATTTATTTATTTATTTCAACATTTTTTGAACACACAAGAGTGTCAAAAAAATTTGTTTTTCGGAAAACTTTTTTCAAGTTTTCCGATATACAACTTCAATTATGGAAAACTTTAAAAATGTTTTTCGGTACATAACATCAATTCTAGAAATCATTTTTGAAGTTCTCTAGAACTACCGGGAAACTTATTTCAAGTTTTTTGGAAAAAATACACTAACGACAAACTTCAATGTGACATTTTCGGAAGCTAGTGGAAAACTTCATCCACGAGTTTCTAGTTGTTTGATTTTTTTATAAATATTTTATAAATTATTTTTTTATTTTAATTTTTTATTATATTAGTATTTATTTAATTCATTTGATTTTAACTAATTTTTTTCTTCCAAGTAGAGCTAGAGGTAGAGACGACAAAGTTGCAGATGCTGCTTCGGAAAGGGTTCGTCCGACAGCATGGCGTACAAGACGACGATTTATAATGGAAGATGATGACTTGAAGCAGCAAACTCATATATCTATCCCTGACGAGTATGAGACGGTACGAGGAGGTACCAGGACGAGGAGGGTGATCGTGAGCGTGTCCAAGAGGTATTAATTATTAATTATTATTTATGGTATATTAATTATGGTGTATTAATTATTAATTATTATGATGTATTTTATGGTGTATTATTTATTTATGATGTATTAATTATTTAATGGTGTATTAATTATTAATTATGGTATATTAAAAAAAAAGTGTGTACCAAAAATTTTGTGTTTTACGGCTATATCGGAAAACTTGAAGAAATTTTTCCAATAATAAGGGTATGTTTGAAACACTTTTGTATTTTAGTTTTTAAAAATTGTTGTATAAATTTGATTTTAAAAATTGTTTTAAAGAATAAAATTAAAGAAAAAATTTGTTCGAGATATTTGTTCTTAAAAACAGTTTTAGAGATGAGAAAAAGAAAAAAAACCTATTTGACAATCTAATTTTTTAAAATAGGTTTTGAATAGAAAATTAAAAAAATTATTTGATAATCCAATTTTCAAAATCTATTTTTTTATATTAAATAATAAAAGTAAAAAGATAAAAAAATTCAACTAATAACATTTAAATACAAGTAAAATATTTTAGTATAATTAATAAATATATTTTTATTAAAAGAGTTTAATAAACACTTGTCCATTATTGTTCACTTCCTTAATTTTTTATAAAAATAAAATTAATTTTAAGTGAATAGAGTTTCAAATTTAATTATAATATAAAAATATATTATTTGATCACTATTGTTAAAATTCAATTGAAGAAAAAAGAATATAAAAATTTAGCATAGATATTATCCACCAAGAACATAAAAATTAAGCCGAAACAACACAAGTATTAAAGAAATATCCACCAACATTGTATATAATAAAATCTAAAAGATAGTAATTTGTCCAACTAATTGTGATGGTGTACCCACATCCTATCTCTAATACGATTCCTACTCATTGTCATTTCAATCGCACCTTCATCAGATAATCTAGTTAAGTTATCGTTGAAGCTTGTTCCTTCTATGCTTGAACTTTCATTCACCCTCTCAAGTTCCATAGGATCCATTGCTTCCCATATGTTGAATAATTCATCTGGTAAATTCCACTTACGTATGTAGTTATGAATAGTACAACAAGCTATCACTATAATGAAGTAACAATGTCGATTTACAAGAAAGGGGGGGTTTGAATTGTAAATATACCTTTTAAAAATTCCTGTTAAAACTTAAGAAAATAACTCAAGAATGATCTTGGTTATAAAACAGAAAACGGAGAACGTTCTTGGTTTATGTTATAAAACTGAGAACGTTCTTTAATTAGCCGAAAATCAGTTTATACTTTATCTCAAATGATTAATGCAGTATAATAAAGAAGGAGAAAGGAAAGAGAATACCACACAAAGATTTATCCTGGTTCACCCAACGTGGGTTACGTCCAGTCCTCACACTGTGAGATTTTCCACTAAGTGTTTAAAATGAAGAACCTTCTTAATCTTACAACACCTAGAATAAATCAACCTTGATCTATTTCTTTCTTAATTACTTTCCACCCAGAAAGCAATCACAACACCTATCTAACCTTGATAGGAAGCAATCTTAAACAAACTATAACGAAACTCTTATAGTTTGAGTTTTTACAAATGATTGATTTTGACAGAATCTGATATTGCTCAACTCTTGTTTGAGAATAGATTCTTTACAGAGTATCTAATGACAATTTCGCAACTGATATATGAATGAGCAGCAGTGGCTGTTTCGCGAATTTGCAGAAAGTAATGTTTCCTCTGTTTTGCAGAATTTCAAGCTTAAGTGTGATTGTATAATCTTGATTACTTGGCACTTGAATTTCTTTGCTGAGAAACTGAGATAGTGGCCTTCTATTTATAGGCTGGAGATGTACGAAATAGCTGTTGGAGAGGCCATGCTTTTTTGACCAAAACATTATTTTTAGAATAAAAATAATGCTGCTTTGAAAACAGCTTTTTGACTTTTGATGGTTTAGCATTTAAAGCATCTCAGTCCTTTCTTTGACGTTTCTTTATTGATCTTGGATGGTACATTATCTGTCTTGAGTCTTGAGTGTAGCTAGAGGAGGTTGGAGAAGATTTGAATCGAATTGCAGACTGAAACAGAGAGGATGCAAGGCTGCTGTTGATGTGCAGAAAACGGAGAATGATTAACGTTCTTGGTTTTATCAGTTTGAACGTTCTTGAGCTTCAATGATCATTCTGGAGTTCCCGTTTTGAATGTTCTGTATTTCCTTTGTTCTTGTCTTGTCATATACCTAGTTTGATCAAGTTTTCTTGACATTTGAATTTTGGAGTTCTTAAGCCGTCATGACTTTTGTCCATGTTTGAACTCTTTGATCTTTGCGATCAAATATCCTTTTTGAGTCTGGATTATTTGTACTTGTTCCTTGCCATGTACTTGTTAGATATGAATGATTTCCAGAGAAGATTCTTTGTTTAACGATGTAGATAAACTTTGAACAACATGCTGTGATAGATAATTCGGTGAAACTGAAGATCATTTTCTGTTTATGATGCAGAATGATCTTGTTGTTGTCTTTTCTTGTATTTGCTTGATTCTGCTCTTAATTAAAACCACTCAAGAACACAAGTTAAATTAAAATAACATTTAGAATCATAATTAACATTCTTAATTAACCTTTGTTTATTTTCATCAAAACTTTTAAAATAGAGAGTTTGTCTCAACAATCTCCCCCTTTTTGATGATGACAAACATGTTAATTTAGATTTTAATTTGATTCTATTATAAAGAGCTGTAACAGCTCCCCCTCAATTTGTGCATTTGTTAATTCAACGTAAAATAAAATTTTTAAATGCAATCAGAAAGAGTTTCATTAAAGATAACAAAAGTTCATTAATTTTGGCAAAGATACAATAAAAGAGGCATAACAACAACAAGAGAGCAGTAACAGAATAAAAGAAAATCTAAACTTAATTCTCCCCCTTTGTCATCCAAAAAGACACAAGGGATAGACCTAAGATGCTAGGGAGGGAGAAGATCCTTCGGAGGAGGAGGATTTTCCAGCGGGAGGGATCTGAGAGGGAGGAGGCACCGGATGAGGAGGCGGAGGTGGAATTCCCAGCTTGGGAGCAAGATGATCAGCCATCCAAGTTCTGAGTAGAGCAGTCTCTTGATCATGCTGAATTTGTCTTGTCATGATGATCTGGAGAGCGGCCATGATATCAGAGTTTGAGGGTGCAGCTAAGGTGTCAGTGGAGGGAATGTGAGCGGAGGGTTGAGAAGAGGCAGCGACAACTGTGTTGGAGGGAATAGGCATGGCAGATAAGGATGGGAGAGAGGCAAAAGAAGATGAAATGGATGGTAGAGGGCCAACAGATGAGGTAGAGTGGTCAGCAGGAGTGGGAAAGTTCAAAAACTGACTTATTCCAAAAATGGAAGAACTGGTTTTCTGTGGTGACACAAATAGTGGAGACATGGTGGACAGAAGAGGATTAGATAAGAGAGTACTAAAGTCATGTGTAGGGCAGTGAGGTGGTTGAGAAAAAGAGGGAATATGTGAAGGGATAGCGCCAGATGTTTGAGCGAAAAGAGTGGGATGTGATGGGATATGTTCTGGAGAACGTTCTGGAGAGGGTGGAGAACGTTCTGGTGTAGGAGTTTTGTCTGAGATTTCCTTGGGATCAGTAGAAGGAGAAGAAAGAGAAACAAAATTTCTGGAAGGTCGTCTTCCGGCTGATCTCTTCCTTTTGAGAGAGATGGGACAGGATGGAAGAGTAGTTGTTGGAGCAGAGGCGGTGTTTCGCATATGAGATAAATTTTTGGTGGAAAACTTGGAAATTTTGATCAAGGATTTTTCAGATGCAAGAGATACTCCAAAATGCCTGAAGATTTTAGTCAGGATCATGCCATAAGGCACAGTATTCTTTTTGTAATCTTTCTGGGCTGCACAGATCATGTGCTGGAGAATAACATGAGGTAAGTTCAATCTCTTGCAGTTTAACAGATGATAGATGAGCAGGGCGTCATTATCAGAAACGTACTCATGACTTCCACAGTGTGGAAGTAGAGTATGTTGACACATATTGTTGAAGACTTTAGGAAGAGGCTTTAAGTAAGTGGCTAAATAACGTGTGGAGTTTTCTTCAAAAAGCTCAGCCTGCACATCTGTCTTTCTAAGACCCAGAGCTGCATACCAGTTGTCACCATAAACAGATGGCCCTTCTGTTGGAAGCTGGAGAATGTTGGCCAAAATGTCTGGAGTCAATCTGATTTCTACTCCTTTTATTTTTGAGATAAAAAGAGATTTGTCAGCAAAGGTTTTGGCGTTGCAATAGAAGGCACGAACGACTTCTGGGAAAAAGGATTCAGAGATCTTTAAGAAGGAGGTCCATCCAAGAGCATCCGTATGGTGCTGAACAGCATTGCCATTCACAACCAGATTATCAAAAACAAAAATTCTTCCTATCCCAACTGGGCGTTGAGCCCATTTTTCATTGAAGAGTTTTGATTTTGCAAGGGAGATTAGAGGAGGAGCATTCTGTTTTGGTTTCTTAGTTGGGGGAGATGGTTCAGAATTAGAGGATGTGGATATAGGGGAAGATCGTTTGGAAGTCTTTTGTGGAGAAGATTTTGGTGGAGGGGCAGTTGGAGAATGTTCTTGTGATGGCGAACGTTCTTGTGGAGGAGCAGTTGGAGAACGTTCTTGTTCTGGAGAAATTGGTTTTTGACTGTATTTTAGGTTTTGTTTTGGGGCAAGCGTTTTCTTTCTTTGAGGATTTGGGAGATTTTTTCGAGCAAGAAACTGAGCAATAGTGATTGTGTTTTTGGTTCTCATGGGTTTAGATGGAGGTTTTGGTTGAGAGAGTGGTTCTTTTTGGTTTGGAGAAGGAGAAACAATGTCATTTAACGATCTCCGTTTTTGATGAGGAGGAGTTGCGTGTGAAGGTTCAGAAGAGAAAGCCGATTTTGAGGGTGTCGAAGGGTTAGTAGTCGTTTGTGGATTTTGTGGTGGAGGTGTTGGTACTGTAGGCATCGGGTGTCTTTGTGGTTCAGATTGTGTTTGAGATTTTTCTACCGGAGGACACGATTCAGAAGAGTCATCACTCTCAGAGTCTGAAATGATAAAAGTAGAAAGGTTTAGGGTTCATGGACTTTGATGTACCAATGCCAGACTGGACACGCATGGAGCGGCGTGGAGGGGTGATTCTGGTGCGAAGATGGGGAGGCACTTGAGCGTAGTTTGGTGTAGGTCGAGTGTATAGTGGTGGAAGAAAGGTAGACAGAGGCATGAGGTTTAGAATTTCTTGACTGTTTTGAGGAGATGGAGAGGCGGAAGATGAGTGTGGTGGTGAAGGGCGAGGTGGTGGAGAGGGAGAACGCTCTCTGGATTGGTATGAGGACGATGAAGAGGGTGGTGTACAGATAGAGGCATTTTTTCGTGCAGCCTGTTTGGTTCGAGCCATTTTTGTTTTTTTCTGGGAGGAAGATGATGAAGAAGATGAACAGTGAAAGTGATATAGAGAAAGAGAGATGATTCCAGCTTTTGGGGAAAAGGAGGTGGGAAGAGGAGCAGTTTCCTGACTTGAGTGGATAGAGAGAAAAAGGTGGAGTAATGATGAGTTTGTACCTAGGAAAATGGGAAAAGCATTTTGGGGGATTGGAGAGAGTATGTGTCAGCATGCTAACACCAGACACAAGGGCACGTGTAATAAATGCCAAGATTTCCCTTTTTACTTTTGAGAGGGAAAAGCAGACTGTTGCTTTTTCCAGAATGGAGAATGATGAATCGCGAAACGGAGACTGATAAACGATCTCCGTTTTCTGCAGAAGCAGATTTCAACCAGAATTTTCTGGATTTTTCATGATTCTCAGTTTTTCCTTGATTGAATTAAAACTATCCTCCACAAGAGGCTTAGTGAAAATGTCAGGAAGTTGATTTTGAGTATCAACGAAGATTAATTCAACGTCTTTCTTATTGACATGATCACGAATGAAATGATGTTTTATTTCAATATGCTTTGATCTAGAATGCTGAATAGGATTTTTAGACAGATTAATAGCACTTGCATTATCACAATAAATTGGAATATTGGAATAGCTTACAGAGTAATCTTGAAGTTGGTTCTTGATCCACAAAACTTGTGAACAGCAGTTTGCAGCTGACACATATTCAGCCTCAGTTGTGGATAGTGCTATGGTGTTCTGTTTTCTGCATGACCAACTGATTAATGCTTCACCTAGGAACTGACATGCTCCACTTGTGCTTTTTCTTTCAACTTTGTCTCCAGCATAATCAGCATCACAGTATGCTATAATATCAAAATGGGAACCTTGCAACTGGAGCAAAATTTTCATCAATGTCTATACCTTCTTGTTGATTGTAGCCTTGAGCTACTAATCTTGCTTTGTTTCTCACGACCTTACCTTCTTCATCAAGCTTGTTTCTGAATACCCATCGAGTGCCAATAACAGTTTGATCTAAAGGATCTGGTACTAGAGTCCAAACTTCATTTTTCTCAAATTGTAGAAGTTCTTCCTTCATGGCGTTAATCCAAGATTGATCAGTAATAGCATCTTTGATTGACTTTGGTTCAATCTGAGATATCATTGCCATGCTGTCGTCATCATTTTTGAATGATCTTCTGGTTCGGATTCCATCAGCTGTGTCTCCAATGATCTGAGTTTGAGGATGATCTCCAATGGTTTTCCAGCTTTTTGGTGGAGAATGAAACGGAGATTGTTTATCAATCTCTGTTTTCTGTAGACTTGTTTCCTGCTGTGTTTCATTTTGAGTTTCTTCTTCCTCATCCTTTTTACTTATATCTAGATCATCAAACTCATCAAACAATATATGCATACTAATTTCAACAACATTAGTTCTTAAATTGAACACTCTATAACCTTTAGATTCGGTTGAGTATCCAAGAAAGATCGCTTTATCGGATTTTGCATCAAATTTTCCAATAGGATCTTTGTTGTTTAGTATGTAACAGTAACAACCAAAAATATGAAAGTAAGAAATGTTTGGTTTTCTGTTTTTCCAGATTTCGTACGGAGTTTTGTTGATGATTTTTCTGATAGATACACGATTCAAGATATAGCAAGAAGTGTTTATGGCTTCTGCCCAAAAATAACTTTCAACATTTGATTCTTCTAAAATAGTTCTTGCCATTTCTTGTAGTGTTCTATTTTTTCTTTCAACAACTCCATTTTGTTGTGGAGTTCTTGCACATGAAAGATTGTGAGATATACCAAGTTCATCAAAAAAGCTTTTGAATGAGGCATTTATGAATTCTCCTCCATGATCACTCCTTACAGAGATGATGCTGGAGTCCTTTTCATTCTGCACCTTTTTACAAAATGTTTTAAATGATTCAAATGCATCATCTTTTTGTTTTAAAAATAGAACCCATGTAAATCTTGAGAAATCATCAACAATAACAAAACCATACTTCATTCTCCTAGACTTGTTGTTTTGACAGGCCCGAATAAATCTATGTGAAGTAGTTCAAGAGTTCTATTTGTTGATACAAAATCTTTTGTATGAAAGCTGCTCTTGACTTGCTTACCTTTTGCACAAGCTTCACAGATTTTGTCTTTCTCAAAATTAAGTTTTGGTAAACCTCTAACAAGATCAAGTTTGGAGATTTTTGAAATAGTTTTCATGCTGATATGTCCAGCCCTTTTATGCCAGATCCATTTATCTTTATTGATTGATATAAAGCATGATTCATCAGGTAATTCATCCAAATATATCACATATAAATTTTTCTTTCGCTTACCAGAGAACATAATTTTTCCAGTTCTGGCCATCTTGATTTCACATACCTTTGGCTTGAAAGTGACTTCGCATCCATTGTCGCATAACTGACTTATGCTTAATAAATTGTGTTTCAATCCTTCCACGTATTGGACATCATGTATTTGAGCAGAGTTTGTCTTACCAATTGTTCCATTTCCCTTAATTTGAGCTTGATCATCATTTCCAAATGTGACCGAACCACCATCCTTCTTGCTGAAGGTTATGAAACAATTTCTATCTCCTGTCATGTGCCTTGAACAGCCACTGTCCAAGAACCAAGGCTTTCTCTTTGTATTTTGAAAACCAACCTGCAGGTGATATCATTTCAGTTTTAGGTACCCACTTTGTTTTGGGTCCTTGAGAGTTAGTTTTTAAGTGGTATATCATTCTCGTTTTGGAAACAGCTGTGTTGTTTGTTGATTTTGAAATGGGTTTAGCAATATATGATTTAGGAGAGTTGAACTTTGGTTTAACAGATTTTTTGAAACGTTCAACTTGTAACTTTGAACTTTCTCCGTTTGGGGAACAAACTGGAGAACATTCTCCGTTTTGCTGTTTTTTTGAAACAATCTTGACAGGATGATTCTCATGTTTAAAAAGCTTCTTCTTTTCGATTTTTTCATCCCTTTTCCTGAAGTAGCATGCAAACTCTAGATGTCCAAGTTTTCTACAGTATGAGCATCTAGTCTTGCATTTTTCTTCCTTTCTTTCTGGGACAAAGAAGTTTTCATAAAGTTTGGTTTTTTTGAGTTTGATTGAAACCAAGACCAGCTTTATCAAAAATTCCTATTTGAGATCCCATGATGTTATGAAAAGTTTCAGTGGCTTTAATGAAGTTCAGTAAATCAGTTTTGAGAAGTTCGTTTTCATTTTTGAGTTGAACGTTCTCCGTTTGTAGCGCAGAATGTTCTTGACATTCTTCACTTTCAAAAACTCTTGTTTCTTTTAATTCTTGAATCATCTTTTTTAACAAATTATTTTCAGTTTGATTTCTTTCCTTCTCTTCTTTCTCTTTATAAAACTGTTCTTTCAGAGAACTACATTTTTGAATAAGGAGATTTGAGTCATTTAGCAAGTTATCAAATTCATTTCCCATTTGTTGACATAAATGACATGGTTCAGAATTCATTACCTCATCTTCCTCTATTTTTGCCATCAAGCATATGTTGGCTTCTTCTTCCTCTTCTTCTGTTTCTGATTCCTCTGAATCATCCCATGTTGCCATCATTGATTTCTTTTTGAAGGGAAATCGTTTTGGTGGATTTTTGTTTGATGGACATTCTGCCTTGTACTGTCCCAATTTGTTGCATCCAAAGCATGTGACTTGACTCTTGTCAATCTCTGTTTTAGGATTTCTGTTTTGAAATCCCTTTTTGATTTGATCTCTTCTTCTCATCATTCTTTGAATTCTTCTAGTGAGAAGCGCGATTTCATCAGCATCTCCTTGTTCGTTCTCTTCTGATTCCTCTTCAACTGGAACTGTGATTTTTTCTTGAGAGACTTTCAGTGCTATTGCCTTTCCTTTCTTGACTGGTTTGTCTTCTTGCAATACTATCTCATGAGCTCTTAGAGTTCCAATTAGTTCTTCCAGAGGCAGTGACTCAAGGTTCTTGGCTTGGCTTATAGCTGTCACCATTGGTCTCCAAATGATTGGGAGACACCTCATAATTTTTCTTACTCTTTCTTGCACAGTATAGACTTTGCCAAGAGAACGCATTTCATTTACTATTGTGGTGAATCTTGAGTACATTTCATCAATGGTTTCTCCTTCTTGCATTTCAAACAGTTCGAATTTCCTTATACCAATGTCTATTCTTGTTTCTTTGACATGGCTTGTTCCTTCATGGTGAGTTTGCAATGTATCCCAGACTTCTTTTGCAGTTGTGCATTCATCTACCCTTTCACTTTCTTCCCTGCTTAAAGCACATGATAAGAATAATTGAGCTTTAGAATTTAG
Source organism: Cicer echinospermum (assembly GCA_002896215.2). Classification (NCBI taxonomy): domain Eukaryota; kingdom Viridiplantae; phylum Streptophyta; class Magnoliopsida; order Fabales; family Fabaceae; genus Cicer; species Cicer echinospermum. The sequence goes on along the minus strand of PGTU02000005.1, from coordinate 41,448,788 downwards.
AAGTACCTTAGCTTTATCTTCTGCTGTCCAATCTGCTTCCTTTTTTAGAGCAGAATTCAAGTCATCTTGATCGACCCTTGGTGTGAAATCTCCATCTGTGATGATGCGCCACATTCCTGTGTCCTGAGATTTTAAGAACAACTGCATTTTGTTTTTCCAAAAATAATAGTCTGATCCATCAAAGAATGGAGGTCGATTTGAGGATCCTCCTTCAACAATGTATTTTGCTTTCGACATTCTTCTAGATCTTTTCTCTAACACTTGTTAGGTGTTTTTTTGAACTTTTTAGAGACCGAGCTCTGATGCCAATTGAAGTAACAATGTCGATTTACAAGAAAGGGGGTTTGAATTGTAAATATGCCTTTTTAAAAATTCCTGTTAAAACTTAAGAAAATAACTCAAGAATGATCTTGGTTATAAAACAGAAAACGGAGAACGTTCTTGGTTTATGTTATAAAACAGAGAACGTTCTTTAATTAGCCGAAAATCAGTTTATACTTTATCTCAAATGATTAATGCAGTATATAATAAAGAAGGAGAAAGGAAAGAGAATACCACACAAAGATTTATCCTGGTTCACCCAACGTGGGTTACGTCCAGTCCTCACACTGTGAGATTTTCCACTAAGTGTGTTAAAATGAAGAACCTTCTTAATCTTACAACACCTAGAATAAATCAACCTTGATCTATTTCTTTCTTAATTACTTTCCACCCAGAAAGCAATCACAACACCTATCTAACCTTGATAGGAAGCAATCTTAAACAAACTATAACGAAACTCTTATAGTTTGAGTTTTTACAAATGATTGATTTTGACAGAATCTGATATTGCTCAACTCTTGTTTGAGAATAGATTCTTTACAGAGTATCTAATGACAATTTCGCAACTGATATATGAATGAGCAGCAGTGGCTGTTTCGCGAATTTGCAGAAAGTAATGTTTCCTCTGTTTTGCAGAATTTCAAGCTTAAGTGTGATTGTATAATGTTGATTACTTGGCACTTGAATTTCTTTGCTGAGAACTGAGATAGTGGCCTTCTATTTATAGGCTGGAGATGTACGAAATAGCTGTTGGAGAGGCCATGCTTTTTGACCAAAACATTATTTTTAGAATAAAAATAATGCTGCTTTGAAAACAGCTTTTTGACTTTTGATGGTTTAGCATTTAAAGCATCTCAGTCCTTTCTTTGACGTTTCTTTATTGATCTTGGATGGTACATTATCTGTCTTGAGTCTTGAGTGTAGCTAGAGGAGGTTGGAGAAGATTTGAATCGAATTACAGACTGAAACAGAGAGGATGCAAGGCTGCTGTTGATGTGCAGAAAACGGAGAATGATTAACGTTCTTGGTTTTATCAGTTTGAACGTTCTTGAGCTTCAATGATCATTCTGGAGTTCCCGTTTTGAATGTTCTGTATTTCCTTTGTTCTTGTCTTGTCATATACCTAGTTTGATCAAGTTTTCTTGACATTTGAATTTTGGAGTTCTTAAGCCGTCATGACTTTTGTCCATGTTTGAACTCTTTGATCTTTGCGATCAAATATCCTTTTTGAGTATGGATTATTTGTACTTGTTCCTTGCCATGTACTTGTTAGATATGAATGATTTCCAGAGCAGATTCTTTGTTTAACGATGTAGATAAACTTTGAACAACATGCTGTGATAGATAATTCGGTGAAGCTGAAGATCATTTTCTGTTTATGATGCAGAATGATCTTGTTGTTGTCTTTTCTTTTATTTGCTTGATTCTGCTCTTAATTAAAACCACTCAAGAACACAAGTTAAATTAACATAACATTTAGAATCATAATTAACATTCTTAATTAACCTTTGTTTATTTTCATCAAAACTTTTAAAATAGAGAGTTTGTCTCAACATATAAGTCTTTGTCTGGAAGGTTTATAAGGAGGCATCAACTTCAAAATGGGAAATCTATTTTTCAACACTCCAAAACAACGTTCAATTGTCATCCGTAGAGATGAGTGTTTGTAGTTAAATAACTCTTCGGGACTCCTAGGTTGTCTACCTTGGCCTTTATATTTTTGGGCATGATATCTTTCACCCGTATAAGGAGGAAGCAAACCTCTAGTATATGGATACCCAGAATCAACGAGATAAAATGAACCTTCATAAAAAAAATATGTTAGTTCTACTAGTTAAATTCATTAACTCATCGACATATTGTAAATTTATTATGATATTACGATTTACCTCTAGGTGGCCAAGGAAATCCTGCATTTGGATTTGAAATTGCATCCAAAAAAAACTTTTGAATCATGTGCACTTTTGATTATCGAGCTCATTTTCTTCATCAGTATTTGGTGGGTCTTGTGTAGATGAATGATGAAGTACTCCAGTAGCATTATTTTTGTTGAATAGGATTTCCAATAACTTATAATGGTCACATCATTTCTTTTGAAATTGAGAAGCTTTCTCATGTACTTGAAACAGTACAAACATGTCATCAATTATGAGAAAATTTAAAAACTATAAAAAAAAAGGATAAAAATAGTAGTACAAAATATCAAAATATTCTTCGAAGTATAAAAATTCTCAGACAATGAAAATGAAAACGCAGCCATAATTTAAAACTATTGAATGACCTTTGAATTTTTTATCTTGGTGGAAAAAGAAGTTTCAATGTAAAGAATTAGTTAAAAGGTTGCATCCTATGATGAAGTGTGAAGATCTGAATGAATATAGTATTTGAAAGGCAGAAAATTAAATAAAAATGGCATCATCTAGCTCTTACAATTCTCTATGTGCTGCGTGCAAATTCTTAAGGAGAAAATACATACCATGATGCATCTTTGCACCATACTTCCCACCAGAACAGCCACAAAACCAGCCATAATAACATATCAACCTTCTATTCATATATTTGTTTTGCTTTTTATTGCTTATGGAATGAAAATAGTAATAATTATTGAACAAACATAATCAAATCAGTGAGCATTGATTATTAAATAGCACCTGAAGATAATCTCGCCAGACCTCTTCACTTGCAGTAACAGTGTTGGTTTCTACATTCCACCCAAATCCAGTGTTCTGCAAAAGTGAATAGAACTCGTGATACATGGCTCGTAGTCGGTGCATTTTTTCCTTTAGTTGATCCATTTTAAAGGAACGATTAGTTATAGAATTCAACCTAGTAGTCATTGAGTTCCATGTTCTAGCATGAAATATACCATTTGGCATATTTCCTTTTGTAATTTCGTCAACCATAATATCAATAAAAGCTTTAGTTACAAAGTCAGGCCAAAGCTTTGATTCAAGACTGTCAACATTAGTTGCCATCTATAAACAATTCAGTCACTTAGTCAATGAGTTGATAAAAAAAAAATTCATAATCTATAACTTGGTAAGTAGCTAGGTTACCTGTGCAACAGAGGCAAGCGCAGTAGGGGGTGCATCATGTGTGGCGAAAGAGGACAAAGTCGTAAGGAATTGCGAACGAAAGCTTGAATTCTTCTTGTTTTTTTTTTTTAATTCTCCAACCTGTTTAGTAAACAATATGTATCGATGCTATTTTTGTAGGATCCTATAAAATAAACAAGAAACTCATAACACTATATTACCCAACCTGTTTAGTTTGTACACTCCCGCGTGTTTAAGCAATAACAACAACACTAATATGACAAAGGCAACTAAGTCTTATGTAATTACAGTGGTTGGTATAGGAGAAGAAGTTGTTGGAGCCATTGGAAGGGTAATGAGAACAACTAAACAAATTCAATATCTTCTTCTTCCTTATAATCGACAAATATGTGTGAGTTTGAATTCTACCACTCAAGATCTCAGAACAAACTCATGTGTCATTCTTCGTTTTATCGACAGAAGTGAACAATCATTCGACAAGGCCACTCATACTTCGTACGCATTAAACTTTAAATTACTCTCAGTTTATGCGAATTCTATTTTTAATATTTTTCATTCAATTTAATTTAATTTAATGATGGTTTAACTCTCTCAATGTGTCTAGGCATACAACACATATTGTTGTTCTAACCGTGAACTTAGTTACATTGATTGCAGCACTAGGTAACCATTAATCCACTAGAACCTAGAAGTTTAATTAGTTATTGTATTTGGTTGATTTTCTTAAGTAATTAATGTGATTTAATTGATTGTTTGTTCACTTTGCTGTTTTTGATTCAGTTCTAATGCTACTGTATTGGCGTCCATGATTTATAATGTAAGATAGTGCATATTTTCAAAGTTTTTTCTTCTGCCTAAGTATTTTGCTATAACGTATATTTTAGATTGATTTCATTTCAACTTAATTCTATGTCTTTGGATCCTAACAAGCATGTGCTGATTCTTAACCGGTTTTGATTATTTCCTTCACACGTGAGTAAATCAATTACACAATTAATCAAATTTTTAAATCGATATAAATTAATCATTTAGTGAACTGAATTAATCACGTTATTGTACGTGATTAAATGTGTCACATGTGTATTAAAAAGTGGATGCACATCAAACATTTTTGGTTTGAATTATAGCAACTATGATTGAAGTCATTAAACTCTATTTTCACTGTGGATGCAGTTTTGCAGATGATGCATGTTCTGCCTTTGAGAAATTTGTGAGAAGTCCACAGAATAGTAGCTTGGGTTCGATGTTAGCATGCATTAATGATTCATTATCTGGGAAATTGATAGCTGAAATTGGCAGCACCATACACAGTTTCATAGTTGAGGTACAAAATTTTAATGTCATTCACTCAAATGTTTTGTCTAACTAATTCAGTTTGATTATTTCTGATATATTATGGTTTGTTTGTGTCTCAGTTGAATTCTAATGTGTCAGTAATGTATATTAAGTTCTTACATGTTGATTTCATAATATTTTCCAATCAATGTGTATTAGGCTGTACTTGGTAGAATATCAAACACCGATGGAAAAAAACTTGGATATTCTATATTAAATACAAACATTTGCATAACAACCAGTTTTTATAATCTGCCTAAAGTTTAGATTTGCTGGATCCTGTGTTGTAATGTAATGCTAACTATTGCATGTTCTAAATTGAAAACGAGAAAGAAAGCGGTGGTGGACATCTTATTTCGTGGTCACAAATTATTTGCAGCAAAAATTATGTAATAAGAATTCATACTCTTCATTCAAACAAGAATTAAAGAGAAAAATGAAACAAACAAACAAAAAAACACAAACAAAAGATGACTTTATAAACACCAAATTTATACTCATTGATCTCATATATATGCTAATATTGATTACAAATAGATCATGATTCAAAACACAAAGGAAATCAACAAATGAAACCAACTTAATTCGAAAAATAAAATTCAATTGAAAACCCAAATTCAAAAAAACCGTAATCGAAAGAAAGGAAAAGAAAAACTAACCAAAAAAATTATCAGAGAGAATGAAGAACACAACAATGATCAAGAAGAGGGAATGAAGTGGATGAACTTGAATGAATCACGAGCTAGAGTTTGAATTGCAAATTTAGGGTTTATGCTTCAATGCGCGAGTGTTTCCATGGTTGCTTCTCGTTTCTGCTTCTGTCTACAGTGAAATGAGCAATTTTTATTTTATTTTATAAGTTCAACAAAATTACAATTATGCCATTAATGAAAATTACTTTTCCGTGAGTTTTATTTTTAAAATTTAAAATTGGAAAAACCAAAAGCAAAACACTCTTTACATGTTTTGCTTTTTAATTTTAAAAACTATAATATTAAAAACAATTTTATAAACCAATTTTTAAAAATATGTAACCCAAACAAATTTTTTTTATTTTTAAAATTTTAAAAATTATAATAGAGTTTTTGAAATTAAAATCAAACAGACCCTATGTTTTCGTTTTTTCCTTTCTAAAACATAAAATTAAAATAGTTTTGCAAAACTGTTGAATCTAAAAATCCCTAACAAACAAATTTTTTATTTTTTTAAATCAAAATACAGTTTTTAATAACTGTATCAAACAAGTCCTTAGTATTTTTCTATTCTATACCGAAAATCTTTTTTTGAGTTTTTCAATAAATATCTTATATATCAGAAAATTTGTAAAACGTTTTTTTTGACGATCGGAATTTTTCTAAACAGTTCTCTAAGAATTACTAAAAAACTTTTATCTAATCTTTTTACTGATTTTGGAAATGATGAAATGATAAAAAATATAAAAATATTTTTAGTATTTTCATAAATTTGTGGAAGTGTAAATATAAAAATGAAGGTACAGGTAAATTTTTCCTTAACCGATTCGCAAGGCACTACTCTACTTCGTGTCGGCATCGTTTTTTTTTTTTTTAAATAGATCGTCGACATGTGTTCTTTCGTTTTCCATACCAGTATTACATTTTTATTTATTATAACTGATTTTATCTTGTTTTTATTGAAAAGTTTCCTTCGTTCCCAGCTAACAACTACCCATCGGCCATCACTACCCCACCAAACAACCCAACGTTATATCATTGAATTGAAATCATTTCTTCAAAACTTTCTTTTCAAACTGTTACATTTTCTCCCACTTTCTCTTCTCTTTTCTCGAGAAAATTCTGCTTTCACTTAAAAACTCCAATTGCTTCGCCCGTAGCGAACTCTTACGAACACCGACTTCGTTTCGCTAGTTGCTGAAGTTTGATTGCGACCGAACTTGGCTAAACGAACGGGATTCTCGTTAATTCCATGGAGAAGAACGAGGTATTCACATCGGAATCCATCGATGGAAGCCGCGATGTTTGGAGTTCCAAATCCTCCGATTCTTCCTCCGCTGACCATCTCGTTGTCATGGTCAATGGAATTCTCGGAAAGTATGTGATTTTACCGCACTTTAAACTCTCGATTTTGCTGAAATGATGCGTTGTTAGATTGATTTTGTTTTGATGTTGATGTGTTGAATCTGTTGATTATTGTTATTCTATTGGAATCTTAAGATTTTGTTGAATTTTGTGTAACCAATTTCATAGACTCTATGTTGCTTTAGAGTGGATTATTCGTGTTTTAATTGTTTGTTCTCTGCAGTGCAACGGATTGGAAGTTTGCGTCAGAGCAATTTGTTAAAGAGCTTCCTGATAAGGTTTTTGTTCACTGTAAGGATCATGCTTCTCTGATTTCATTTCTGGAATGGTATTTCTGTCTTTGATCTCATTCAGAATTTCGTACTTATACGCTCCGTTTGAAAATTTGGAGAGGGAAAGTGAGATCAATCTTCCACTTTATTTATTTTGGACCAACTTTCCCACTTTATTTCAGAGATTGTTTTTGCAGAGAATGAGAAGGAAATATTTAGGATTAATATATTTTAAATTTTGAGAGTATTACAAAAGATGGAAAGGATTTGAATTTTTTCTAAGTACTCCAAAATCATTCTCCAATACATTTTTGAGTTCCTCCACATTAGAGGGATTTTGTATTATGAAAAAATAAAAAAACCTTCATTCTAGTTGGGAGACTATCCTTACTTCCTTTTTATCGAAGTCCTCCCCTCTTCTCCCCTTCTAAATTCCCAAATGGAGCCATAAACTACCTTGGAGCTCTAGCTGTGTCTTCCCCTTGAGAAGTAGACAACTTTGATATAGTGTCTTAGCAGTTTACTATAGCATCAGCCTTGGCATGGTGAATTTTAAGTGATTCACTAATCTAATTTATACTTGGTGGAATGTTTGTCTAAGGTTTTGGTGGCTTTAGTGGCAACCTAACTAACAAGTTTTGGACTTCCTTCTTGCTTAAGAAGGAGGCTTGTTTGCTTTCTTTTCTTATTTCTTACAACATCTTAATGAGTTATATTGATATTAAATTGTCTGCAACTTTTTTGCCTGAATAACAATTCTTAATCAACATGTTAAATGATTATTCATTGAAATAAAATGTGCATTTTATTTATTTATAAAGAGTATTTGTCATCTTTTTGAATTTAGTTTAATCATAGAACTGACCTTTATCTATATTGATACCTATACTCCTAATACTAATATAGGAAGATATATCATGATAATAATTAATAAATATAAAAACTAATCTAAGACAAGAAGCTAATCATAAAGGATAATAGGACTTGTTCATGATGGTGCAAGTTTTTGGTTTCAAATGAAAATTTTAAAGCAAAACGTGTTTGGCTAAAAAGGATCTAAATTGGTTTATAACTCAATTTTAGAACACTTACATTCAAACAGAAAACATGTCTTTCATTATAGTTTTAATTTTAAAAAACTTGTCATTCCATCGTTCCCATCACTTTTGCGAATCTCCTCTTTCCACCCTAAATTCCACTTGTACTAGGTGGTGGTGGTACTCACAGTAGAGGAAGGTACTGAGTGATTGTAGTGAAGGGTGCTAGACAGGGGTGGCACGAGGCAAAAGGGTAGGAGGGTTTCAGGAAATGGTAGGGGGGCCTGACAGTGGTCTCGATGGAAGGTGGATGGAAATCGACAATGATAGTAGTGTGTCTATTTTCTAATGGTAGTGGCGGCAAAGGGTGGCAGGGGTGGAGGGTCCTTGCAAACTTGGTAAGTTCCTATAAAGCCCAAGTACATAACAGTAAGGTACAGGTGCAATACGAATATGTGGATATGGGAAATTTTTAAATTCAAGATATGATACAACCTAGATACATTAACAAAAAATTTATGACAAAGGTTTTATACATGCACAATATTTGTAAAGAAAAAGATATTGATTGTTTTTCATTAATATATAACTATAATGATCACAACTTACAAAAAATAATACTAGCGATCAAACCAAAAATTATAGATTTTTGTCTAAATCATAATATATTTTAACCCTATATTAGTATATCAACTAAATCATAATTGGCAAAGAAGATGAAAACAGGTGGTGTGAGGGATTCTGTGTATTTTACGAGATAGAGGGTTTGCTTTCTATCACTTTCACAATTTAAAAACTAATATCAAAACTCCCATAAAAGATATATTTTATCCTCTATGTTAATCTGTCAAATTTTTTGTAAAAGGTAATAGTTTTAACTTTTAAAAATCTGATGTGTACTTGTATGTGTCTTGTGCCTATCCAACCCACTGAAGCCGTATCCAACAGTATTGTGCTGTTTCCGTGACGTATTCGACGGTATCTTAGGAGTATTGGCATCCGATAGGTGATCGATATTGATACTTTCCCTATTTTGGGGTATGTAGGCTTCATAACTAAGCACTTACATATTAAGCTTCATTTTATGAACGGTTAATTTAGCTTCTTACCCAAACACACCCTTAGGATTTTCTGATCTCACCAATCTACCAAAAGACTAATTGTATGGAAAAAAGAGCGATAGTCCATCCCAATTTTGAAACTAGGATCTTTTGGTCGATGTTATGATCAAATGATTTACTTGTTTCATCCCCCTTTCGATCCTTAGGCGAGATCTTGATTTTGACTACCTTGGTTTAAATCCTATTTAATCTGGCTCTATGCTTCCATTTGAATTACTCATGCTTCTCAGCTAGAACATAATTGGGCATCTTATAATTGCTGAATGCCTTCCTTTAACAGTGGTTTTACGTTTCCTCCAAACCTCAATTCTTTATTAACAACATGGCGCTGACCAAACCTCAATTTGACCTCTTTATTGCTTAACATGTTTTAGGCTCTTAGCCCAATGTTATACGCAGAACACCTTACTTTTATTGATTATGGAGACGTCTTTCAGAAATTGTAACAATAATGGATCTTTAACTGTTCATTATTAATTTTATTCAGTTCAAATGTTTAGATATATTTTTCTTGGTTCTATGCTTGTAGTATTAGGTGACTTCATTTGTTTAGCATATTAATATTAATTAGAGAATCCACCGTGGCTTTAAACTTTCTGCATATTGTGCTTGCTTTTACATTCTTCCCATCTTTTTTCATTCAGGTAGTGAACGAAATGTGTCTACGCTGACACTAGATGGAGTGGACATAATGGGGGAGCGATTGGCAGAGGAGGTTAGTATCTGAATATATAGGAGATTTTTTATGAATCTAAGGTCTTGTGAAAATTAATTTACTGTAACTTCTCTAGGTTCATTATCCCTAGATTATATAACCCTATATTTGTTTATATTAATATAAAAGTTATTCTGTTCTTGAAATAAGCTTTTACAGCATAAAATATGTTTTTACATATTTTATCTGCTGTTGAAAATTTTCTTTGTAGATTAATAAAATGCTCAAAAGTGATATATAGTAAAGCAAATGACTTCTTTGTATGGTAGAATTGTGGAATGGTTGATTGTTTACAAGCTTTGGGCTGGGAAAACTGATTCTCTATATTTAACAATGAAGCCCAGATACTTTTGATAGACCACTGGGCACAGGTGGATCAGTTTTTGGACTCAAATCATTGGAAGCCCAAGATTAGGATTATATGGGTAAGATTAAAGGAAGGCGTAGAGGAGAGAATTACTTACATGGGCTGAGTTGGCAAGTTTGTTAGGCCATGCAGTATAAGTAGTGGGGAGGAGTGAAGGGTAGTAAATAGTTGCTATTTGGTTATTAGGCAGAGAAAGAGTTTCTTTGAGGAGCTAAAGCTCTAGAACTACAAGTTCAACCTTCTGTAATAGACTAATAGTTCCCTTTCCAAAAATTTCAATGTATATTACTATTTTTGTTCTCTTAAATTGGGTTCTCAATATACTTAACGAGTTGGTTCCTCCCACATACAATACTATAAAAAGTTGAAATTTTTTTGAAAACTAAAGATATAGTATGAGTCTTGTCGAATTGCGGCCATGACGGATATTGGTGGCGGAAATTGAGCATACCGCCATACAAAGTTCATGGCATGGCGGGTTTCACATTGCGAGGCCATGGCGGCCGCCACGAAGGTAATGGCCATGGTGGCATGACGAGAAATGGCAGAAAAAGCGGCTGAATTGAAAAAAAAACCTAAAAAATCTGGACTTCGGTCGCGCAAGCCGACCTGACCCCAAATGGATTAAAAATTGGAAACTCTAACACAATGGCTCTTTTTCTTTTCCTTTTCTCTCAATTTTCACTTCTCCTCTACGACCTCTTCTATTTTCTCATCTGCAACTGCGCTTTTCTTCTTCTCCTCTGCTTGCGAGACCTACTGCGACTGCTCTTCTTCTTCCTTCTGAGGGTGTGACTCTTTTCTTCCTTGCTCTGTATTTCTTTTTTTTTCTGAAAGTGCTGATCTGTTTTTTTCTCTGAAAGTTCAGCTGTGTTACTTTTTATTTTCTTGCTTTTCTATTTTTATTTTTTTTATCTTTTATTTGTATGTTTATTCGTATATACTTCTTTTATTTATATATTTTTTCACGTTCTGCTCTATTTTTACTTTGTATGGCTCTTTTTTTTTTTCTCCCCGTATCTACTCATTCTTTTTCCATTTTTGTATATTTATTTTTCTATCATCTTTTTATTCACTGTTTTCAAACTTCATCTCTATTTTATGTACTGTATTTTTTTCTTCAAACATTTTTATATCTTTTATTCACATTTTTTTATTTTGTTTTCATCTAGAGACTTTTACATTATGTTTGCATCGTTGTTTTATAATTTTGTTGTTATTTTGAAGTCTTGAATTTGATGAGAAGTGATTTTAGTTTATTTATGACATTGTGATTGAGACAAATGATATTTTCTATCAATTAAGTCTATGGTTTTTGCTTTTCATGGCATATATTGGTAGTCTTTTTGGTGTTTTAATTATTTTTGCTGTTTGTTTTGTGTGTGTGTGTGTGTGTGTGTATATATATATGTATATATTATAGGTTTTTTTAATTGTCTGCCATAACTTCCACCATTTGCTGTTACGCCATCTGCCATATGTTTATGGCGGATTTTTGGCTCGCCGCCGTAAACCGCCATCCGCTATTGAAAAAGTATTTTTATTACGTAAATGCATAATTTTTGTAAGGATCCAGATATTTTATTTATGTATATACTACTATAGGAGTAGATGATTATCACAATTTACAAAGATACATGTGACCATAACAAAAATGCATGGAGACACATTTCATCCATACAATTTTTTCCTAACCAATGTCAAGATTCACAAAAGCATCATTAGTCTTATTCAAAAGAAGTTTAGGCTCTATTTTTTTATTTTTAAAAATAAAAACTAGGGAAGGGGAAATTATTATTAATAACGATGACACTAGTGGCCAGTTTACAACTATTTCATTCCCTCATTGCCTACTATTTATTGTCTAATACTATCTGTATCATTTCCATCCCCCCATTTGTGGCATCCCCAAACATATAGCCTACTATTTATTGTCTAATACTATATGTATCATTTCCATCACCCCAAAACATATAGCTTAGTTAATTTATCAAGAGATAACTATGCCAAGTCAAAAAGTCCACCATCATTATCAAGTAGATCAGGTACATCTCCAATAATGTCCCACAACCTTGTTTTTCCCTTGTTGTACCCTCAAAGAATGAACAAAGAAATATGTACTCCAATTCTACTTGCAACGTAATGAAGAACAGAGTTGTACAAAAAGCTATAAGACTAGTTCTTTTGAGTGGTATCCCAAAATATCGAAGTTGTTCCCAATTGTATTGGTTGATAATGTCTCTTAAAAAAGAACCAGAGGATACTCCTTGGATGCGTACGCTTGAGCAAATTTGAAGTATCTAGGTTTCATAGGTTTTTGCCGAAGAGAAATTAAATTAGACTCTGATCATTTCAAATAAGAAAGATGTTACGTTAGTTTCCGATGTATGTTGGAGATGAATAATTTCTCCTATTTACCTTCAAATAAATCAGTGTATTTAACCAGCGAAATGCAATATTTTGAGATTGTTGCTTATATAGTTGTATATTGTGGTATTATGTACATGATGTTTATTGCTATAAGTACTAACAGAAAATTAAACTCATAGGTCCTTGAGGTGATTCGTAGAAAGCCAAATATGCGTAGAATCTCCTTTATTGCACACTCAGTTGGAGGATTAGTGGCACGATATGCTATTGGGAGGCTATATAGGCCACCTGAAAAAGAACCTGTGCAGGACTTAATCAATAAAGGTAAGGTGGACTCGATAGGTACAATATGCGGCTTGGAGGCAACAAATTTCATAACTGTTGCTACACCTCATCTAGGGTCAAGGGGTAATAAGCAGGTATCAACATTGCATCTTTAAGTTTACTTTATGTTGCTAATGTTCTCAATCTCCAATCGCAATAAATATCGGTTTATTCGAATTGTGCTATGCACAAGTGGTATAGCCGCTATTTGACAGGATTTTGTACTAAATAACACATTGTGGAACAATAGCGGTTTGTTCAAATTCCGCTACATTATAGATGCTATTTAACAACACTGTGTTGCCTTAATATAGTGATAGGGATAAAGAGACTTTTGACGATGTAATTAATCTAGCATAGCTTAGTGTTAGGTAATGACCTATATTCTATTCTCTTTGCTGTATAATAAATAACACTCAATTCTCTTCTCCTTGATAAAGTGTTTATCAATCTCAACATGTTTTGTACGGTCATGCAAGACTGGATTATGGGCTTATACTGATTGCAACCTTGTTGTCGCAGTACAACTGCAAAGGGACAATTACAGTGTTTCCTAGCTCTTCTACTACTCTTTTCAGTCATAGAACCTCACAAATTCCTTGAGCCATTAATCTGAATTCAGCCTCAATACTACTCCTAGCAACAACACTTTGTTTTTTACTCCTCCAGGTGACAAGATTATCCCATAGGAAAGTGCAATAACCTGATGTTGATCTTCTGTCACTGTCAGTAATAGAACCAGCCCAATCCACATCCATATAAACTTCAATTCCTCTTTTTTCAGTTTTCCCAAAAAAGAGACCTTCTCTGGTGTGCCTTTTAAGTACATGAGAATCTTATAAACAACCTCAAGATGTTCTTCATATGGAGAATGCATAAATTGACTCACCATGCTTACAACAAAGGCAATATCTGGACAAGTGTGGGACAAATAAATAAGTTTACCAACAAGTCTTTGATATCCGCCTAAATCTACAAGAACACCCTAACTTCGCCAAGCATGGTCTTTACTTCTATCGGGTGCCTGAGGTTCCATATAGACTTCTTCCTCTAAGTTCCCATTTAGGAATGCATTTTTCACATCCAATTGAATCAATGGCCAGTCAAGGTTCACTGCAATTGAAAGAATTACTCTTACTGTGTTAACTTGGCCACTGAGGAAAATGTTTTAAAGTAATCTACTCCACATGTTCAAGTGAAGCCCTTAGCTACTAGGCAGGCCTTGTATCTTCCCAAGGAGCCATCTGAGTTCTATTTCAAGTTGAACAACCACTTACAACCAACAATCTTCTTTCCCTAAGGTAGATCCACTTTCTCCCAAGTTGCATTCTTCTCTAGGGCTCTCATCTCCTCCAAAACTGCTTCCCTCCATTGAGAAGCATTTAGATCTTCCTGAATATTGTTAGGAATAGCATTACGAAAAATTTGTGAAATAAAAACACAATATGAAGGTGAGATATTTTTGTAAGACACAGTTTGATAAAGGATGTTTTGTACAAGATCTAGTATCTTTCCTAAGGGAAATGGGAAGATGAAGATCATCATAAATAAGAGAGTTTGGCTAAGAGTTACCCGCTGAATTATTGTCAAGGTGTGGTGTAGAACTACCATGAATTTTGATAGGACACTAGATATTGGGCCTTGGCCCAATAGATAAGTTGATTAGAGAATAAGAGTTCGTTAGTATATTCACCGACTTTATGGAATTTTGTTATAAAAGAGAGGGAAAAGTAGTTAGAAAATCATTCAGAAATATAGTTAGAAAACAGTTAGGAGAATATTTCTCTGGATTAGGAGCAGTTGTGCTCTGGTTTAGGAGTTCTTAGAACTCTAGTTTAGTTACTTTTCTGCATTTTCAGATTTCCAGCATTGTAAGAGCTTCAGAGCTCATCAATTCCTGTCAATAAAATTCTGGTTTCTATCAAATTTCACTATCCATCCTTTGAGTAGATGATTGGGGTTTCTGGACAGTGGCTAGCTTCCTTTTTTCAGCCTGGTGTTCTTTTGTATATACCAAACCTTTGTGCCTTTCCCATTTTCCTCTGTTGGGTCAGTTTCGTTATCTTGAGATGCATCACAAGATTATGTGGGTTTGCAGAATTATCTGGTTCATTTAATTCATTTGTTTCTACCACTTTTTCATTTTCTACCTCATGATTTTCCTCAAAACTTTCCAAAGAATTTCCTTACTTTGTTTTAAAATTATCTAGAACAATATTGGGAATTCAAAGCAAAAATCAGAAGTGTCTAAGAAGCCATCATCACTACCGTGCTCCCCTGAAGGATACCCAACAAAAATGCATTTTGAGGTCAAGTTTTGAAAGCTTGGGATCATGATTATGAAAAAACGCTACACTTCCAAAAATTCTCAAGGGAATGTCTGTTGACGTGTAGCTGGAAAACAAGTAGTAAATATTTTTAAAGGAGTTTTAAATTCTAAAATTCTGGTAGGAAGTCTATTAATTAAATATGTTGCAGTCGAAATAGCATCTCCCAAAGGCACTTGGGAACTTTTGTTTAGAAGCTTAAAGCCCAAGCAACTTCTAGGAGTTGTTTGTTTTTCCTTTCTACAATTTCATTCTGCTGAGGGGTATTTGTGCAAGAACATTGATGCACAATATCCCTTGTAGTGAAGAAGTTGCCCGAAATTTTATTAAAAAATTCCTTGCCATTATCTCTGCAAAGAATCCTGATCTGAGTTTGAAATTGTGTGAGAACCATTTGATAAATTTTTTTGAAAGCAAGTGCAATATCGGATTTTTCTTGTAAAAGGAACACCCAAGTGAACCTAGTGTGATTATCAATAAAAGTAATGAACCAGCGTTTTCCAGCCATTGTTGTGATCCTAGAGGGACCCCAAACATCACTATATAGTAAATGGTGCAGATTTTTTGTAGGGTTGAGAGGGAAAAATGGCATGGTGATGCTTAGCTAACTCACATCTAAGAGAAAACTGATTTTTATTCAAAAACAACTTGGGAAACAAATGTCTTAAATGTTGGACATTAGGATGTCCTAATCCATAATGCCATAACAAAATATCTTTATCAAAAACAGATAGAACTAAAACAAGCTTGCTGGCCTGGTATTCCAAAAGAGTGGCAATTATTGAGAACCTTTGTCCTTTCTAGCACCCCAATCATCTCACCCGAGGATAAATCCTGAAATTCACAATGAGAAGACCAAATGTTAATTCAACAATTGTGGTCAAGGGTTAATATACTCACAGACAAGATTGTAGGATAATTTTGGGACATGAAGGACATCCTTAAGAGTTAAAGAAGGAGAAATGGTAACACTTCCTTTTCCAGCTACTGAAGCTAAGGAACTATCTGCAAGTTTAACCTTTTGGTGTCCTGCACAAGGTGTATAAGAGGAAAAATATTGCGGTATACTAGTATATGGTCAGTGGCTCCTGAATCTAATATCAAGGAGTCATTGGATCTTGCACATGCGGCTGTAGCAATGAAATGATTACCTGAGTGGGCTATAGAGCAAGATGGATTAGAGGTTCCTACAAAGTGAGATTGAAATTGTTTTCCATTCAATTTGTGAACGGTAATTTGAAGAGACATTAACTGAGAAAGCTGCTGGTGTGGATCGAGTTTCATTTTCCGGAGTCCCCTGAGTTGTATTGCACAGAGTCTCCCCTGTTTTGTGTTGGCTGCACCTTTTAGGGTCATCGTGCCACTGCTCATGTCAGAGTTGGCTAAACTATAACCACCATGGCAGCCTTGTAGTTCATGATCGGACCCTAAAAGCTCTGATACCATGTAGTAATATTTGTTTTTTATTATGTTTAATATTACAGCTGAGTAATACAGCTTAAATAGAGAAAATAGAGGGGACAGATTCCTGAATTAAAGGAATCACATACTAAGAAGGGAATATAAGATATGTAGCACCGACACTTCAAATTGGCTCAAATAATAATAACCAACATACAAAAGCTACCACAAAAAGAAAGATATACAACAAAACGAAAATCAAGCTCACTATTACCAATTCCTAGAGATACATTCCATAGGATCCACACTCCACTCATAAAAGAGACAAACCGACCATTTAGATCAAGCTAAAAACCATTTCCAAGCATGGACTTTGATATGTTCCGCTGCCACCTCACATATGTAACTATAATATTTTGTGGTGCAAGAGGGAAGTCGATTTCAATAAGTAATGTATAGGTTAAGTAATCTAATTTTTGTTTTAGGAATAATTTATTTAGAAGTTGAGGACAAGCCTTGTTGCAATGGCAAGGTTGTTGCTTTATGAAATGGTGTTCTTGAATTCAAATGATAGATTTGACCTCTGTGCTGGAGGGGTAAGGTTGTGAACGTTTGATTTTTCAGTAGAACCCATTTTAAGTCACTGATAGATCGTGTATCTTTAGATCTCAATTAATGGTTTGGTAGATCATGTATCTTTAGATCTCAATTAATGGTTTGGTCTGTAATTTTCTCCAACCTACCCTAGGGATTGAACTATCCTTTACTAAGTCAATCCTCCGTGTTAGTGCTTCTGTAGGTTTTCTCCACACATGCCAAAAGCCTCAAACTACTTGGCAAAATCATGTTGGTTTATATCAGAATGTGATTTTTAGTCACATCATCCTGCTCTTAATATCAAAGCATACATTGGTCCTAATATTATCTTCATAAGGATGAAGATCTAAAGCTTCGAAATTTCAGATATTGACCAATGCATGCTTTCAAGTGGCATTAGTGAATTAAAATAGTACAAGCGCAAAGCCAAATGGTAGTCTAACAATATTCATTGTGCATCTAACAGGATATTTTATAAATTTTATAGTTTTCTTAAGCCTCAAGTCACAGTTTATTTAGGTTACTAGTATCACTCTAATAATCTATTTAGCTACCAAAGATTCATTGATTTGGATTTCGAATGAAACCCTAGCAGCCCAAACAAGTGATACCCCTATTAGTTGTTTGATGCCTGAGAACCTTAGCTAGCTAGCCTAAGTCTTTTCCTTTTTTCCAATTTAATGTCTTTGTCGATCTGCTTACTCAGCAAGAGAGCTCAGATTTATTGTTCTTATCATCCCACAGCATATGCCCAAATTCTATAAAATCAAAAGCAAGTGTTTGTGGTTACGGTCACTTTTTGCAATATTGCAGATTAATGTGACTGATGCAACCGCAATTGTAAACGGAGAGTCCTCAATAACTAATGTTGTGGCCACAGCTGTGGTTGAAGTGCCCAAAATCAATTATCAAGGGCCAAGTCATTGATATACTGTATAATTTTTGGTTCCATGTAAATTAATTTTAAAAGTGTCCAAAAAGAACCATATGCTTTTGGAGTGTAATTTGAATTTCTCCATTATATATAATTTTTCTTTGAACCTTTTATCTATTTCTTTGTCATGTTTATCTTTTATATAGAGTGAATGAGAATTTATGGATTTGTTTTGATAGATAGATATGATTTTTATTTTTGTTGTACGCTGCATTGCATATATTTGTTTTGCATCAAAGTATTACATGTTGAAATAATATTCAAGGTGACATGTATATGAATGGTTGCGTCTTATCATCAAATGAACATGAAATCTTGCATTTGTTTTGGACATTTTCATTAAAAAAGGTCGTGTTAGCTTTTGTTATTTGGGTATTTAAACATGTCAACTGGGTTTTGAATTTCAGGTTCCATTTCTTTTTGGGGTAACTGCATTTGAGAAAGTTGCAAGCTATGTTATTCATTGGATTTTTAGAAGAACAGGTCGACATCTTTTCCTTACCGATGATGATGAGGGAAAACCTCCATTGCTTAGACGCATGGTTGAAGACTATGATGAATGTTATTTCATGTATGTTTATAGTTTACTCATGTTAATTTCCTTTTTTACAGGGACTTTGTTTCCTTTAAAGGCTCTCTATGTCTTTCAAATTACTGTCATCCTTTGTGCAGGTCTGCATTGCGTACTTTCAAACGCCGGGTTTTATATTCAAATGTGCACCATGACCGTATCCTTGATATTTTCTACATCTCTCTAACTATTATTGGTGCATTTAGCTTTCATATTGCATATTTTTTTATTTGGTTTTCCTATATAAAAACTTAGATATTGTTGGCTGGAGAACATCATCTATTAGACGTGATAATGAACTTCCAAAGGTATATTTACTGACATTTTTTAGTTCTATTTGATTTTTGGATCATTCGTTATCATTCAGTGATGTAAAACTATTTGGTTGGTAGTGGGAGGATATCCTCAATGAAAAATATCCACATGTTGTATATGAAGAGCGCTGCAAGGCTTGTGATGCTGAGCAGTGTGACATAACAGAAGAGAGCGGCTCTGATAAGATAGAAGGTATCTCCATTTTTTTCTCAAAACCAATGTAATGTGATATTTACATTGTAAGCAATTATAAAAGATGTATGATATTTTGGAAGTTCCCTCGTTGTAGTTTTTTGCTCCTCCACACTACTCTTAAATGGTTGGCCTTCCCTTGCTTTGCATATTCCATATAATCATTAGCCAATTGATTCTGTCTACAACATTACGAGCCTTGTTGACCTAATATCGTTGTTCAATAAATGTTGACATATACTGTTGTTTTTAGTACTATAGATACTATTCAGCTCCTTCTTACTTGATAAGAGTTACCCCCTAACTTTCTCTCTGAAGCATTTGCTTCTTTTTCTTCACCTAACATCTAATTTGGAAAGGTTTCCTAGTAGATCTTATAAGAGCCCATAACATTCTACAAATAACACTTTAAGATACAGTCAAGATATATATTTTGGACATTTTTAATAAAACTTCATATTGGGGAATGTATATGTGCTAATTGGTCTAAATATGTCAGCTTTAATGTTGTAAAGGTGTGTAGATGTGGAGCTTAACATTGTGTAGGTGGGAGTGTTTGTCTGGGATTTTAAGAATATAGCATGAGGTTGTCATGTTGTGTAAATTTTGCCTATTCATTGCACTTCTTGTGCTCTATTTAGTGCTGTTTTAATTCAATTTTGCCTTTATAGAAAAGATGATTTCTCTCCAAATGCATACTTTAATTAAATCTATATACATTACAATCTCAGTTGAAAGATGAACATCAAACCACGAGAAATGTGAAACAATTCTGAGAAAATTTCCAACGATGGCAAATTTCTTTTGATTGTTTATATACTTACTTGGGTCAGCTATATTAGGAGATACCATCAAAAGAGTTTTTACTCAAAATGGTTATACCCATCTACTAAATTTAGTTTTCTAGAACTAATAGTGTTTATTGATCCCTTCATAGCAGGCCTTACCTAATAGGATAAGATTTGATTGTTATTGCCGCTGTTGATCTTGCTCTTAGAGACTAAAATTAGTTTGATGTTCGACAATAGAGTCATGTTTGGTCTATTTCGATACGCTGTCTTCAAATTGTAAGATTTATAACTGGAATGAACACTTGCAGAGGAGCTGGTAACAGGTTTGTCTTGTGTGTCATGGGAAAAAGTAGATGTTAGCTTCCACAGTAGCAGACAGAGATTTGCTGCTCATAGTGTCATTCAGGTTTGTGTCTTGCTATTGCCTGCATCTTTCTAACATTTGATCAAGTTAAACTCTATTGATATAGCAATCTTTTGAATCACATGATATTTTATTTCTTTGACTACATTGCTTACCTGCCCGTGTTCTTCCTCTATCTTATCTGCATTTGCTGCTATTTTACAGGTCAAAGACCAAATCTCACATATAGAAGGTGCAGATGTTATACAACATATGATTGACCATTTTCTTACATAGAAGTTGTCCGTCTTCAGAGTTGTATATATACCGCTTAGCAATATAAGCTTTGTATAGGTATATTTAAAATGACCACCATATCTATTATTAAACCTGATTGATAATATCAAGCTTATCTGAAATTGTGAATTCTTTGCAGGATGGAAACAACTGGTTTCCGAGTAACCAAATTCTCCATTAGTTGAGGTGAAGAGTTGTAATTTTGTTTGTCATCATGAATCTCATGATCCTTGACAATGTTTTATGATGTATCATGTATGTGTATGATAAGTAGATCGGAAGTTTTTATTCTTCAATGAAAGTATTTGAATCAGCAAGTTATTATTGATGTTAAATTCCATTTGGCAATAATAACATAGTGTTAATCAAAGAAATTATAGAAAAATAATCACTACTCGTAAAAAAAAAAACGAGATCGAATTGCTTTCTCTAAGAATTTTTGAACTTGTTTAAGGGTTAGGAAAAAAGATAAGGTAAGATATAAACCATCATATTGTGTCAACAAGTTAGCATTTGATAAAATGACGAGTTAATGTTGAATTATATCCTATCTTATTTTTCTAGTTAAAAAATTTTGTTTTGAATATGAGCAGAGTTAGATACTACAAATATAGGATAAGAAATATTATTTACTCAATTATTTTTATAAATATAATTTTAAGATATTTAAAAAATTATATTTAAATAAAATATAAATTAATAAAATATAAATATAAATATAAATTAATAAAAATAATAAAATTAAATATTAAAATTAAAAATAAAATATTAATAAATATATATGATTTTATTACAAGACATTTTTTTTAATTTATATAATCTAATAAATTAAAAATGTGTTGAAATAAAATATTTGAAGTTAATTATTAGTCAAAATTCGAAAATAAGAATATCAATTTTAAAATTAATTATATTGGCGCATGCTCAAATTGACGTATGAGGAATTTAAGGACTAAGCGTGAACAATGATGCTCAGACTAACATATGAGCAATATTATTCTCGGTTTTTACACAAAACTTACACTAAAGTTCAAAACGATTGCAAAACATTAGAACAAGCTTCTAAAATATTCTCTAATTCAAATAAGAAGTATGAATGCCTCTTTAAATGATCCACCACCATTTTAAAGTCCATCAAAAGTGATTTTATCCAAGCCAAGTCCTTCTGTCCATTGGAGTGCACGCAACAACTTCATTGCCTCTCCCTGATCAGTCGTTGGGAGGTAGAAAGGAATGTATTATGTTCCGCAATGAAATTCCCTTGGTGATCACGCAAACACATGTCAATAGTCATAGCTCCAGGTTGTTGAAAGAATAATGCTTCTATGTTGCACTTTATCACCCTGGTATCTAGTCACCGTCTCAACACTACAACTCGCGAGCTGCTTCCCCTGAACCATGTGTGTCTACACTATAGTTGTCAAAAAAATCCTCAACTCCTAGATTTTTTAATTTTGTTTTTTTATTAAACTCTTAATATCATACTCCTATCAAAATAATTATTTTTAAATTTTGGCTCATTATTTTATGGGGGCTTACGGCCCTCCAATATTTTGTTTAATTTTGAGATTTTTTCTTGAAATCTTTTTTGAAATTTATTTTTTTTCAAAAAAAATAAAATAAAAATATTTTTTCTCAAAAAAAATTGTGAGAAAAAATAAATAAAAATTCTCGAAAAATTGATTTTTTTTCAAATAAAAAAAAATTTCGAAAAGAAATTGTAAATAATTTTGTATCAAAAAAATCGAATTTTTTATTAGTGAAAAAATATAAAAAAATCGATTTTTGTTTGAAAACGTGGACCTATAGGCCCATTAAGCCTTAAGGGGCTTTCAGTGTTGGGAGCTTTCTTTTTGAGACATTTTGAACTATAAATTTTTTTGATCCTTCCAACATGTAAACTGGAGCCAATAATTATAAGATTTGTCAAATTTATAGCTCACTTATGTAGTTTTCCAATCCCATTAACTCTCTAGACTCTGCACTACTGTAGTTTTCCAATCCCATTAACTCTCTAGACTGTTGTCCTAGCCTCTTCGATCTCCTCACCCCCTAAATTTTTGTTCCTTGCATTGCATATAGCCCAAGTAATCTTTGCAAATTTCTCAACTACTGCTATCTCATTATTTTCCAATAAATAAAAGCAAACTTAAGTAAATGACATTGTGTGTTGCAAACACAAGAAGAATCAAGTGGCGCATGTTTTGAATCATTCAACACTGCTTCGCTCTCTCACATTCTAACAAGACATGCCTACGAACCTCATTTTCATTCGGACAAAACATACACGCTGTTGGGCCTTCCACGGCTTCAGTGTGCAATATTTACGCGTAGGAACACAATTTCTGCAACATTTCCAAAAAAAACATTTTGACGCTAGGTGGAATTTCCATTGCTTGCGTCCATGCAAGCATAAAGTTTTCCACTGTTAGTAAGGGTGCGTTGCTTCCACTCGGATTTAGGTGCAGGGCTTCACCATCTCGCAACCATCTTGCCCTCTAAAACAAAATATTACTACCCATCCTAATATTCCACCGATATCCATACATTTTGATAATCAATTCAAACTATCAAAAGCATATAGTTAACTATATAACAAAAAATCTAGACATAATAATTTAAGACATATTTATGTAAAAAATTTAATGGAGTGATATCTATAGTATTTGTAAGAATTGAAAAGAATCTTGCAGATCCTTTGACAAAAAGTCTGACAACGGCATGATGTTGAAGACATCATTAGAGATGTGACACAACTCATATTTAAATAATGACCAATGGTAGAAACGATCAACTCACACTTAAGTAACATCAAGTTTTTGAGTTTAATTATGAAAGTACACTACTAGAGTGATTGAATTACTTGACAATAGATACATCCCAAAAGTTAAATGTACTTGGACCATAAAATAAAAATGGTAGCATGAAGTCTCCTCTTAATGGTCATATAACATATATTTGCTAGAATGTATAATTATGAGTGCATTTCTAATATAGTCCACTTATATGAGAATGAAGTGGACTGCTTCATAGAGTTCAAGGGTTTGACTTTTAAATTCTCATGAAAATATGAGACACATGACCTAATCAAACCTTTATAATTTGATCAATGGTACCGAGATTTCATGTGTGAGTTATGCACACTTGTTCTAATGAATGGTTGGTTTAAAGCTTGTCAACCAATCTATTCGGGATGAGTGAAAAGATAATTTACTAAGTAGTTGTTCAAATCTTAAGATACCTTTATCTGAAACCATGATATTTCTGAAATAACAAGTTTAGATATATTTTGAAAATGGTGGGGGATTGTGAGGGGAATTTCCAAAATATATTTGAAATTCTTTATTAAATAACTTAATGTATCAATTGGTCAAGTGGTTGCAATGCTTGAGCTTAATGTATCACTTGGTCAAAGGTAGAAATGACAAGACAAATTTCATGTTACATAAGTCAAACTTCTGTCAAAAATATTTCTAAGTCAGCTCTTCTTTTCTCTAGTGCACGAGAGTAAATAAATGAATTTTATTATGTAAACTATTATTGATCGATAGGCTTGATGCGAATGTGCAATTCACTTCAAGGATTCCAAAGTATTCTGAAGAGGATTTGTCGATTAACCCGTTTGCATCTAGTAGACATAGATTGATAGGAGTGAATCAAACCTAAAACTTAGTGTAATACACACGCTTTGAAATTTATTTGTGCAGCCTTCATCGTTATCATCAATTTCTTCTTATTCTTATTCAAGATTTACAACATACCCCCAACAAAAGATCTAATAGTACACATATATAAATCCAATCCATCTCATTATTATTAAAATCCAATTTCAACATAACATCATACATATAATCCTAATTGACTCGATCATATACTTAACTCATATCCAAATCTAACACCACCTTTCCTACCCTCCCACTTCTCTTACACTTCATATAGTGAATAATCTCATTTACATTCAAAGCATTATGAATAATAGAGCACTTCTCCACAAACACCAATTAGCCTACTAACAAATTTGTTCATCACCACCCTCATTCTATTCGCAAAAGTTTTTTTTAGAGAATTTTGTATATTACATTCCTGTTGCGCAAAATTCTACAAGTGTACGGGTTTGCCAAGTGGTAATATATAAGATTATCATATCCACAGAGATTAATTTAACAACTACCAAAATAAGCAAGATTTTATATTATTTACAATAATGAAAATTATTGTTGATTCGTGATAACAAAAACATAAAGATAGCATAAAAATTATAATGAAAATATATAACAACACAACTTTGAATAATCGAAATTAAGCATAGGGTCATGGTTTCACTTGTAATATCAATACATCAAGTCCTAACTTTATATAAATTCTTATTTATTTTCTCAATTATCAATCCATCTTTAAAACTATTAGCAAAGTTTCGTCATTCAATGTAATATTTTTTTCCCTAATTTAATTCTTTGATTGATCATACAAAAAATATAATTAAGAGAAAACATAAATAACCAATAGGTTGAATGATTGAAAGATTAGTATCTCTGTTTGATCATACAAGAGTTCTAATCTCAATTATCCTATCGATCTACCAATTAATTGTAGTTGGTCACTAGTCAATTGATTGATTAAGGCATGCAAATGTTGGTCATTCCAAACATGTAAATAAAACAATAGAATAATTTAATTGAGATAAACAACAAAAATATAAAATAAAACTAAAATTTAAAACTAAGACATAGTAAAAAGGTATCTTAATCGCAAGATTCACCAAAGACCCTAGAGGAGAGCTTAGTTACACATATAGACGATTAAGTAAATAATAAAAGTGTTCATCAATTAAAGGAAAAAGAAATAAAACCCTAAACCCTCCAAAATTTAAGACACTTTTAAAATGTTGTTATTTTTTTTTCTCCAATTTCTTCTGCTTCTCCGATTATGTTTCTAGTGTGTGGCTCCCCCTATTTTTGTTTCTCATTTATCCTCTTATAATAACAAGAAGATCTTAATGTGTTTTTTTTTTTTGCAACAACCTTCCCCTTCTTAGGCAACAATCTTCCCCCTTTCTTTGGCAATATTTTGTTATCATAAAATTCAACATGTGCAGCAAACTTCCTTCTTGTACTCATTAATTGGAATATTAAACTTGATAAGTTTGTTGAGACAAACTCTATATTTAAAGTTTTGATGAAAATAAACAAAGGTTAATTAAGAAAGTTAATTTTGATTCTAAAATGTTATGTTAATTTAACATGTGTTCTTGAGTGGATTTAATTAAGAACAAATCAAGCAAATAAAGAAAAGCAGCAACAAGATCATTCTGCATCATAACAGAGAATGATCTTCAGCTTCAACAACTGTCCATCACATCATATTGGTCAAACCTTTTCTATCTCTTTGACAAAGAGTCTGCCCTGGAAATTATTCATAACTAATCAGTACATGGCAAGGAACAAGTAGGAATCATCCAGACTCAAAAGGTTATTTGATCTCAAAGATCAAAGGACTCAAAGACAGACAAAAATCATGACAGTCTGCAAACTCCAAAAATCAAATGTCAAGAAAGTTCGATCAATCTGGGCATATGACAAGACAATAACAAAGGAAATCCAGAACGTTTAAAACGGGAACTCCAGAATGACTACTGAAGCTCAAGAAAGTTCAAACTGACAAACCAAGAACGTTAATCATTCTCCGTTTTTCTGCACAGAGACAGCAGCTCTGTTTCTCTCTGTTTTGATCTGCAATTCATCTCCAACCTTCTCTAGCTACACTCAAGACTCAAGACAGATAATGTACCATCCAAGATCAATGAAGAAACGTCAAGAGCACTTTCTAAGAAAGGACATAAATGCTTTAAATGCTAAACCATTAAAAGTCAAAAAGCTATTTCAAAGAAGGATTATTTTGTTTCTGAAATAATGTTTCAGTCAAAAAGCAAAGTCTCTCCAACAGCTCTTGTACCTTCATTCAAGTACATCTACAAACTATAAATAGAAGGCCATTATCCGGATTCTAAGCAAGAAATTCAAGTGATTCGAAATCCATAATCAATCACATACATACTTGAAATTCTGCAAAAACAGAGGCAATCTTACTCACTGATTTCTGCGAAACAGTTGCTGGTTTTTACTTATCAAATAGCTTGTGCAATTGTCATTAGATCCTTTGTAAAGAATCAATTCTCAAACAAGAGTTGAGAAATTTCAGATTCTATCAAACAATCAAATTGTAAAAACTCAAACTATAAGAGTTTCTTTATAGTTTGTTTTAAGATTACTTCCTATCAAGGTTAGATAGGTGCTGGTATTGCTTTCTGGGCAGAAAGCATTAGAGGTTGAAATAGATCAAGGTTGATCTAAGACTAGGTGTTGTAAGTTCAAGAAAGCTCTTTTACACTTAGTAGAAAAATCTCACAGTGTGAGGACTGGACGTAACCCACATTGGGTGAACAGGATAAAATCCTTGTGTGGTATTCTCTATCTTATCTCTCTATATTTATCATTCTGAATTAATTAAACCATAAACTGATTTTCTGTTTTTAACTAATCAAGGAACGTTCTCTGTTTTACTACTAAAACCAAGAACGTTCTCCGTTTTCTGTTTTCACAACCAAGATCAATCTTGAGTTATTTTCTTAAGTTTTAACAGGAATTTTTAAAAGGTATATTTACAATTCAAACCCCCCCCCCCCCCCCCCCCCCCCCTTTCTTGTAAATCAACATTGTTACTTCAAAGTTTTTGCACTAAAAACTTAGTAGATTTGACTTATTTTATTATCAATTATCAATTTTGCAAATATCATAAATAAATGACTAAATAAGAAGAAGTTGACATCAAAACTATAAAATAAAGTCAAATAGAGGGTAAATACCCTATTAAAATCCTATAAAAATAGATTTATCAACTCCCCTCACTCAACCTTTGCTTGTCCTCAAGCAAAGTCTCATTATAAGACAAAGTTTAAAGAATAAAGAACATCATCATTGATTTCTTTTTTTTAATTTGAGCAAGAATCCTTCTAAATTGTGTAGACTAAATCAAACAACTTCTACACTATGCCAACTAAGAAAAATGAATTCCAATTCGAAGTGTGAGGTTAACCTCGTTGCTTTTTAGTATTCAATGCCTTGAGACTTTCTTCAATCAATTGATATAATCCTTCTTACTCATAAACTTTCATCCTTATCATAGAACACATAGGTTTATTTTTCTCAAGTACTAGAGACATTTTTCTTTGATTTAACTAGACAACTCAACCTTTTATTCATGATATTTTTTTTTCTTTTCTTTTCAATTTAATATCATTCCACATTTGGCTTGACTATTAGTGCAAGTAATCCCCAAGCTACTCAGTGAAACAAGTGCAAGTAATCCCCAAGCAAAAAAGTGAAACATCACTTCACCTCACCTTTCACTTGACTGTTAGTATGAGTAATCTCCAAGCTAATAAGTGAGATGATATATATATATATATAATATATATATATATATATATATATATATATATATATATATATATATATGATTTAATTCTTCGGACTAATTTTTTCAATTACTTCTTTTTCTGTCCTTAGTTCATGAAATTTTTACTTCTCAATTGTTCTATGTTAAGGATTTAGTTTACTTCAAATTAGGCTTAACTATTTCAATTTTGGTCCATCTCAAGACACCTCTACTTATTCACAACAGGAAATTCTTGTGCCAAAACTAAGGAACCTCTCTATCAAGCACACATAATTTCAAAGTTTCAATTTAGCCCTAAAAACATGCTCATCATTAGGCCTTGGTCGAAAATCAAACGCAACAATGGCTTATAGGATAAACTTAAAACACATAATTTAAGTCAAATACACCAGCAAAAATGGCATCACAAACACTACAAGAGATCTAGTATCAAAATATATTTTCTCCCCCACACTAGCAATAAGCATGGTCCTCAAGACATAATATTATAGTAGACTAAATGAATAAATAAATGAGGGAAAGTAAAATGGACTTCTCTGGAAGAGCTTGTAGTTGGAGCTTTTATTTCCTAAAAACAAAAATAATCAACAAAAATAATAAATTCAAACTAGAACAAAATAAAAAGTAAATGCAGTTTGCCTATTGTGAAACGCTTGTTTAATGTCTCGAGCCTGACGATAATCAAATAATTAATCCGACGGCTTTCCCATAGAAACTTTCACCTTTTAAGCATTGCTCCTTCTTAGCTTTCTAATCATATGGTTCATTTATTTTTTTTCTTTTCCCATGTGGTGAATGAGCTTCAGGAGATGGTAAAATTCTAATTTCATCATCACCCACCATTATGTTAGGGTCATGCAAAATAAGATGTTTTTCCAAACGGCCATGCATCCTCAAATTCTCAAAATTATCATATATAACCTTATCATTAATATCATTAGCTTTAATGAAGCTACAAGAAGCAAATGAAAATGGGTTTTTAATGAATTAAACACTTTAAATTCAGTCTATTCATCACCTAGCCTCAAAGTTAATTTTCCCTGTCGAACATCAATCAATGTTTTTTCGGTGGTCAAGAAAGGTCTATCCAATATAATTGGTACTTCTTCATCTTCCTCTATATCTAAAACAAAAAAGTCTGCAGGAAAAATAAACTTATCCACTTTTACTAACACATCATCTATTATCCCACGAGGGTGGGCAATAGATCTGTCAGCAAACTGTAGATAAATGTTAGTCAGTTGGGGTTCTTGTAGACCCAACTTCCTAAAAACAGGAAGAGGCATCAAATTAATACTAGCTCCCAAATCACACAGTGCTTTTTCAAAATGGGAGTTGTCAATAGTACAAGGAATATTAAAACTACCAGGATCCTTAAGCCTATGGGGCAACGTTTTCAAGACTATAGCACACCATTCCTCGTTAAGCTTAACCATCTCAAAGTCCTCTAGTTTCTTTTTATTAGAAATGATTTCTTTTAAAAATTTAGCATATTTAGGCATTTAGGAAATAGATTCAGAAAAAGGAATATTGATATGCAATTTTTCTAAAATCTCAAGGTATCTAGCAAACTGCTTATCATTATGCATATTTTTCAATCTTTGAGGGAATGAAATACTTACCTTAGTTAACTCATGGTCTTCCTCAATTTTATTAGAACAAATCTCATTAGAATGTATATTTTTCCCTTTTGGAGTCGTTTGTTCTTCTTTTTAGCCATTAAAGTAACCTCATTTCCACTCCTAAGAGTGATAGCTTTAGATTGCTCTTTTGGATTTGGGTCGGTTTGAGTAGGCAATGATCCCACAGGTCTTTATGCTAGTAGATTGACAATATAAAAAATATGAGTTTCCACATTTCCAAACCGAGTTGAAATTTGATTCTCCATATTCTGAAATCTTTTGTCGGTCTTCTATATGAATTTAGCCAACACATCTTGAAGATATGGTTTCCTCTCCTCTTGCCTTTGCACATGTGGTGGCTTATAGAAATTAGAGTTTTGTCGTTGTTGTTGTCCTCCCTAAGAGAAATTAGGTTGATTCTTCCAGCTTAGACTATAGGTAATAGAATAAGGTCATTTTGATTGCGGTTGGTGTTGGTGCATAGTTAGCTTCCTTAGTATAAGTTATTGGAATTGGAGGATCTTGTGTTTTACTTTTAATGGCCTTCAACCTCTCATCTGTCTGTCCCATATACTTTTCCAGAACACCCATGCAAGGATGTCCAACTTTTTGTATATACATCACCAAAGCATTTTGCATACTCTTCTTGGCATCACCATATTTTTGGCTGACATAGTTGGCTTTCTCAATCTTCTTAGTCCATGGATTGCCCAAATTATTTTCATCATCAAGCTCAAAAAGTTCACCGACATCACCAGAATGAGTGTTTGTATAAGTTTGTTTAGCTTGTGTAGACATCCGAGTCTCAAGCTGCTTAGCGATTTTATCTACCTTCATCTCCAAAGTGGTATTAGCCTCCACTTTGTACATCCCAACTTGCTTTTCAACATCTATGTCATTTGAACTCCATTGAAAACTATTAGTAGCTATTTCTTCCACCAAAGCATATACTTCTTCAGGTTCATTTTTTAGAATAGAGCCTCCACAAGCAGTATCAATACTACTTCTACTTTGAATTGAAAGTCCATTGTGCAAAATCTGAACAAATTGCCATATCTGGTAACCATAGTGAGGACAACTTCTGATCATGTCTTGGAATCTCTTCCATGCCTCAAATAAAGACTCTTGCTCAAATTGAACAAAGCGATGTCAGCTCGAAGTTTGGAAGACCTGGATGTAGGAAAATATTTTATCAAAAAGCGTTTGGTCAGTTGATCCCAAGTGGTAATAGACCCAGTGGGTTGGGATGACAACCAAATTGAATCCTTATGAGTCAAAGACCATGGAAATAGCCTAAATCTTATGGCATCTGTAGAAACACCATTATATTTTATGGTGTCTGCCATCCTTATGAACCTCTTTAGTTGAACGTTGGGGTCTTTAATTGGTAGTCCTCTGAAAAGAGCAGAGGTTTGGACCATAGATATCAAGCTTGGTTAAGATCGAAATTATTTGCCTCCACAAGTGGGTTGGTAGTGGGACTGTGTGGAGGCGGTACTTATCCCCAGGTACCGGGCTCGACTCCCACGGAAGGAAAAAACTCGCTATTTCCAACGAAGTGGTTAGGGGGGGGGGGGGCGAGAAGGTCGTGAGGTAGCATCGCCGATAACGGTAATGGTCGGGGTGTTACAGAAATGATTTTCAAAACAAAAGACTTTCATCATATTAGAGGCTTCAAATCATAATGCTTTTTGGATTCTCATTAATTCTCTAAAGATAGTGATTATCGACAAAAATGACAACATCTCTGTCGAAAAAAGATATATAGAGACTTAAAAGTTAGTTGCTTGTCGATCACAAGAAAATGCTGATGATAGTCTTAGTAAATCATGTTACTTTAACGTTTTATGTCTCCTATTGATTCTTCTTGATTTTGTGCTATACTTATTTTGTGTGTTTCTTTGTTTTAAGAAATATGGTTGCTTTACAAAGGGCTAGGACTAGAATGAGTCGAGATGAGTCAAACTTTTTGGATCAGCTCAGTTTGATTCGATAAGAACTGGTTCAGCTTAAAACTCGATTCAAGTTTGTCTCAAACTTCTTTTCTAGCTCGAACTCGATTCGATTCATGTTCACGAGCAACTCGGTTCATGTTCACGGTCAACTCGGTTCAGGTTGATAGCTCAAATTAAATAAACCAAAAGACAAAAAAAAAAAAACTAAAAGTAACAAATGTGTTCCTTCAACTTTAAGTTAAAATATTAATAAAAATTAATTAAAAAAAATATCAATCTTCTTTGATCAATTTTCACATTATTCTTGGTTGTATCATGTGTTGGTAGTTAACTCCTTATATAGAAGAAGAGGAGACTGTAACAAAGTGTATTTTTAATGTGTGACCTTATTAGTGAAGTAGAGATATTCATTGAGTGTGAGATTTCCAGAGTTGAATATAACTAAATAATCAACTTTGAACAATAATATAACACTTCAAATAATTTTTTTTACCTTCATGGTATAAATAAGAATTATATACTTTGTTTCTATATTTTAATTGACACAAGCTTTATCTCAAAACAATATTTATAACTCAAAATATTTTCCCCAAAAGTAATTGATTTGAGTCAAAGATGCAATATCTCACCTTAGAGTTGTTGACAATATCATAGCCTGAATTTGGTTTTCCTATAAACAATGAAGTTGTATGTCTCTTTAGTAGCTTTCAAATGATTTCTATTTCGTTTTAAAATGACATTTACAATGTGTTCAATATCATCTTCATACATTTTAATACTTACACCTAATTAATATTTTTAACATGTGAAATTTATAAAAATTAATATATATATATTTCATGAACAAAAAAATCGAACTATACTTAATTCAACATCAATTCATTTATTTAGCAAGTGTAATTTTCAACTCAAGTTCAAATCATTTAGTTCATGAGCCAAGTTCAATGAGTTAGTTATCGAATAGAGTCTTGAACTATTTTTGCGCTATTTCAGTTCATTGTCAGCAGATGTGGATCTTGCACAAAATATCGGAAGGAGTCGAGGAGCGACAAATATTAACTAAAATATTATATTTGAAATTCTTAAAAGTCATATAGTTGTTTTTAGAGTTTCACACAATTCATACATAGTAGACAAGTCGAAAAAGTTAGAATTTCAATTCTCACAAATTTTACAATTTTCACAAGTCATCTCGATTAAGTTAAGGGATCACAAATGTAATTTAGCCTATATGTTATTATATATATATATAATTAAAAAATATAGGGGATGTCGTGGCCCCTGTCCGCTCTCGAGAAGATCTGCCACTGATTGTCAGTCCTACAAAGGGCAATCTCCAAAGAGGACGAGGTGACAAGACTAAAGGATGGGGTTGAGAATTTGGGGCAAGTTGAAGAGGATGACAAGAAAACCACCGGCTCCTTGGAGGATGATGTTATAAAGGCCAATGAGGAATCATTTGATAATTTGATCATCGAAATCCGTGCTCTTAACCTAGAGTTTGATTAAAATTCGGATGGCCTAGATTGGGCCAAGATCTCCTTTAATGGACAAATTGTGAAGCCAAACCCTCTTGATTTTTTGTTTTGTTTTTATTTGTATTTATAATTGACGTCTTGGCATTGATCTTTGTCTTCATAAAAAACATAAGTATTTTACATTCTCCCCCTTTTTGCAAATGACAAAACCTTGTTGTTGTTGAAAACTTCAAAGCGTTGATCGTTTTGATTTTTCTTCCCTGTAATATATGCTCAATTCCCATTTGATCTTGAATTCATGCCATTATGTTTTAAAGTTTGAAAGCCTACAAATTCTTTAACAACAACAACCTACAATATATGGAATATAGCATCAAAAAGCATAATTAAAAGTGAAACATTGTTTAAGTCATACATCAACAAATTTAAGAAGTTAAAAGAAATGGTTGATAAAGCATTAAAAGAAAATAACAGAAACTACAACAACCAACTACACATCATCATCCGGTGGGAGGTGAAGGTGGTCAATTTTGACGGACATACCATTTAGTTCATGCAACAAAGGTTCATGGTTTTGGGCAATGGTGGTCTCCATTGTTTGAAATCGGTTGTTGATGGAGGTGTCCATAGTCTAAAATTGTGTCGTGATGAAGGTTTGCAGGGAGTTGAGCTTGTCCATCACCAGGAGATTTGAGACTTGATCATCGTCCGACGCGGTTTCTTCTGGACATAGGCCTGAAGTTGTTCATTCCACACAATCTTCATACTCGGCAGTACATTCAAGTTCAACACATTGTCCTTTGTTGGTGTATACATCACTTCACCGGAAAGTCTACTTTAAAATGATCCAAGATCCTGGTGATTTCTTTAGCATAAGGCAAACTGATGGCATTCTTGGAAGCAAATAGAACATACCAGACAAAAAGGACCAATTGAGATCAGTTCCTTCGATCATAAAGTACATAATTTGAAGCTCAAATTCAGTAATATGTGAGTAATTTCTTGCCTTCGGAACCAAAATATAACTGAGGAAATAATGCAGCAGCATGTTTTCAATGGTTAAATTGCCAACACCATATCATTGCCTAGCTAATTCAGAACTAGCCTGTGCCCATTTTCGTTCCATGGTGTTTTTGTAAAACCGGCACAATGATATATAAGCATCACATTTGGTAATATTTTCCCATTCACACAAATTTCCAGGCCTAAGTTTCTGATCTTCAAATGGTAGCTACAATATTTCTCCAATTGTTCGAGTTTCTAACTCAATGTATTTTCCCTTTATCTAAGACACCAACTTAAACCATTCCTTCTTAAGGTTACAGTAAAATACCCTAACTAGATCATCATAGATTGGGCCATTATATCTAATGAATGCCTCCAAATATTGCACCCTAAGTAGCTCAGAAAACTTAAAGACTGAGAAGGAATCATGTGTATCGTATTTCAGAGTTATCAACTTTTTATATGAGTAGTAGGTTCGAAAACGGTCGATTTCTTCCGACGAGTGAAGTAATCTTGACAAATCAACAACATTGTCATTCTTAGCCCTCCTTTTTGAAGGACCCACTGCACATCCTTTGTTTGGGAACCTCTTTTTTGTGCATCCATGGTGGAGGTTGAAGAAGATGAAGTGTTTTAGATTTAGGGAAAATTTTTGGGAATTTTGGGGTTTGAAGTTAAGTTGGTAGTAATCTTAGATGCAATTGATGATATTGAATAGATTTGGTAAGTTTTGCAAGTAAGATTGGATGAAATTTTTGGAATATGAGAAATGGAGAAAGATGTGTATTCA
This sequence comes from Cicer echinospermum, assembly GCA_002896215.2. NCBI lineage: Eukaryota > Viridiplantae > Streptophyta > Magnoliopsida > Fabales > Fabaceae > Cicer > Cicer echinospermum. The sequence goes on along the minus strand of PGTU02000005.1, from coordinate 41,413,740 downwards.
ACTATTGAGTTTCAACAAATAACCTAAAACACGTGAAAAATACTTAATATGGGAAAAATTTGAATCTATATTCGGCTACGCACTGGTTGTAGTCGAATACAGAGTTTTCTGGTAACATGTATTCGAATACAGTGTATGTGTATTAGGCTACGAGAAGAAAAAATTAATTTTTAAGGCAAATTTTAACTAAAAGATAATATTTAAAATACATAATCATGTTGAGAAAGTATATATTCATACACAAAGATTTAATTCTATTAATTTATCAAATGAAGATTCTAGATTTTGAAGAGAAGTGACTTACAAAGTATTAATACCTTGCATTAGAGATTATTTACTGTTGTCCATCTCAAATATTTTTAGTAGATCCTTAGAGTACTTTGCTTGATGGATGAAAATGGCATTTTTGAGTTTCTAGATGTGGAGTCCAATGAAATAATTTAACTTACCCATCATAGACATTTCAAATTCTCCTTGCATCATTAATGAGAATTCTTCACATATTTCATTATTGATTGGTCCAAATATGATATCGTCAACGTAGATTTGAACATGTAAAGTGTGATCATTAGTTCTTTTAATGAATAATGTCTTATCAACTTTACCTTTTTCAAATCCTCGTTCACTTAGAAAGTTACTTAGCCTATCATATCAAGCTCTTGGAGCTTGTTTCAAACCATAAAGGACTTTCTTTAATTTGAAGACATGTGAAGGATTCTTGTAGTCTTCAAACCCAGGTGGCTATTTGACATATACTTTCTCATTAATATAGCCATTGAGAAAAGCACTCTTGACATCCATCTAAAATAATTCAAAATCCATAGAGCAAGCATAAGCAAGTAATAATCAGATTGCTTCTAACCTTGCTACCATAACAAATGTTTCATCAAAGTCAACTCCTTCTTCTTTATTGTATCCTTAAGCAACCAACCTTTCCTTGTTTTGAACAACTATATCATTTTCATCTAGTTTATTCTTAAGCACCCATTTGATACCAATGATGTGTTTATTGCCAACATTAGGAACAAGTTCCCATACTTTGTTTCTCTCAAACTGGTTTAGTTCTTCTTGCATGGCAAGTATCCATTGATCATCCTTAAGTGCTTCACATACCTTTGAAGGTTCTATTTGAGAAACAAATGCCATATTCAAACAAGCATCTTGGAGTTTGAGCCTTGTAGTAACTCCTTTGTTGATATCACCTATAATGTTGTCAATGGGGGGATCTCGATGAGTTTTCCATTCTTTCAGGAGATCATTATGTTGATCTTGCGACTCAATACTGACTTCATTTTCTTGAATTGATTGATTAACTTGATTGTCTTTGCTTATATTATCACTTATAAAATCATCATCATCACAAGAGATATTTTTATCCTCTTTTAAGGGGTTAGATTCATCAAATGATACATGCATAGATTCTTCTACTGACAAAGTTCTTTTATTAAAAATTCTAAATGTTTTACTAGATAAGGAATAACCAATAAAGATACCTTCATCGGCTTTCTCATCGAACATTCCAAGATTTTCCTTTCCATTATTCAACACAAAGCATTTACATTCAAATATGTGAAAGTACGAGATGTTTGGCTTTCTACCTTTATAGAGTTCACATGGAGTCTTCTTTAGAATTGGTTGAATTATTACTCGGTTGGATACATAACCTGCCCAAAAGTATTTTGGTAAACTTGAGTCGCTTAGCATGGTCCTAGCAAGTTCTACCAATGATCTATTCTTTCTTTCAACAAATCCATTTTGTTGAGGTGTTCTTATTGCATAAAAGTTATGGAAGATTTCATTTTCTTCACAATATTCTACAAAAGAAACATTTTGAAATTATCCTCCATGATCACTTCTTATTGATACAATTTTTTGTTGCTTGTTCATTTTGGACTAGTTTGGCATAATTTTTAAATTTATTTAAAAACTTCATTTTTATTTGCCAAAATAAGGTCCAAGTGAACCTTGAGAAATCATCAACAATTACTAGTCTATATGAACTTCCACCAAGAATTTTAGTTCTTGATGGACCAAACAAGTCCATATGTATCAATTGAAGTGGTCTTCAAGTTGATACAATATTATTGGGTTTGAAGGAAACCTTAGTTTGCTTACCCTTTTGACAAACATCACATAATTTGTCCTTAATGAATTTCATCTTTGGTAAGCCTACAACAAATTCATGCTTGACTAACTTGTTTAAATGGTCCATATGGATATGTGCAAATCTTTTATGCCATAGCCATGCATCATTATTGTCACTTACCATAAGACATTTCATTTTCAAGGATAAATCATCAAGATTAATTATAAAAATATTTTTAAATCGCTTACCAACAAACTAGATTTCATTTGATACCTTATTTTGGATAATGCATTCATCTTTGTTGAAAGCTGTTTTGTAACCCTTGTCACAAAGCTGACTAATGCTAATAAGATTGTGCTTTAATCGTTCAACATATAGAATATCTTAAATTGAAGGAGATGGGGTTGCACCAACTTTTCAAATGCCTAAAATTTTACCCTTGTTGTTATTCCCAAAATTTTGTTTTGTCACAGGTCATATGTTTAGAACATCCACTATCCAAGTATCACATATTAAAGGTACTTTGTATGCATTCCTACAAAACAAGGTCATAATTTGTTAGGTACCCAAAATGTTTTGGGTCCTTGAGTATTAATACCTTTCTTGACCCACACATAATGCCTATTTGGAACACCAAAATTCCTAAAATGACAAGCATTAGGTGTGTGACCATTTATACAACAATAAAAGTATGTAGGAATAGATTTATTTCTACATTTAGGCATATGAGATTTATTTTGAACAAAATTCTTGTTATAGTAGTGATGATCAGTTTGCATAATTATAACTTTCTCTTTGTTGGATTGATCACTTGCCTTAACAAAGATGGTTTTATTAATATTTGGTTTATCAAATTTTGAGTAACCAAGACCACTCTTTTCATTGGAATATCCTTGCATATTAAGAATATTTTCTAATCCAACTTGTCCTTTTTCATATTTTTCAATGACTCTATTTAGTTGGACAATTTTAAAGGAAAGAGAATCACACTCATTGCATGTAAAATTATGTTTTAGTTTTTCAGAATCTTTTCCATAGTGTCAATTTTCTCTTTAAGAGAAGAAATTTGTTTCTTTTGAGTTGACAATGTTTTGTACATAATTTTGCATTTCATAAGTAATTCTTTTATTGCATTTTGAGCATCATTACACTCAATAATTAATTCACTATTAGCATCATTATTATGAGAAGAATATTTGTTAATAACCCATTCTTCTTTGTCGCATTGGTGTGATGTCATCAAAGCAACATTTGCACTTTCGTCACTTTCTAAATCCGAGGACGAACTAACTTCATTGTCCTCCCATGCTATATAGGCCTTTTTGAATTCTTTCTTCTTGAGAGCATTTCTCTTGACAATATTTGGACACTCCGCTTTTATGTGTCCTTTCTTGCGACACTCAAAACAAGTGAAGTTTTGATTTGTAGTGGAGACATCCTTCTTCTTGAAAGTTTTCCTTTTCTTAAAAGTTTTATCATTTTGAAGGAACTTACCAAATTTATTTACTAGAAAGATGATGTTCTCATCTCCATCTGAATTATCATCATCGATTTGCTCTTTTGACTCTGCATTTAAGGCAACGTTCTTTGGCTTATTTTCTTGAATTTCATTCTTTTCTAGCATTCCAAGTTCAATTTCATGTTCTTGCAATTTTCCGAAAAGTGCAGAAAGAGACATATTTAATAGGATTTTCTTTTCAGAAATTCTCGTTACTTTAGGTTTCCAAGCCCTTGTTAATGATCTTAGAACTTTAAGGTTCAATTCATCATTAGTGAAGATCTTGCCAAGCGCCATTGTAACACCCCGATTTTCAAAGCGAGGGTGTATTTTTTTTTCAAAAGAAATTAAAATAATTCAGAGAATTAAATAAGGTAATACCTTTGGATAAATAATTGAGTCATTATAATTTACAAGCAGCGGAAAAGTTTCTCAAAATATGAATCCAAAATATTTATACATCAAAAAGTGGTACATGTAACCCATCGAAAATAACATGTCAAGCTGACAATATTAGTATAGGTACAGTCTTCCATTTTAAAATAAATACAATTCAAAAGAAAGACGTATGTTCCCTCTATGTCAACCTAATCTGATCATTCTCCAAAACAAACTAAATGCCCTGAGTGATCTCCACGCGCCCCGTAAGATCCTCCTAACATAGCTCCAGTCAGACATTCCCCTCTACATTCCCATCCACAGGGTACGAACCGGTACGATTATCCTGACTCTCATCTGAGGGCAAAGCCCAGATTTCCATAATAGTTGTAAAGGGTCACCAACCGAAATTAACAGTTAACACATAACATTTAAGTTTTTAAATGCACAAATAACCTTTCCACTTAGCATGCACCTTAAAAGGGTTTTCCATATGCTTAAAAGTTCATATAACACTTGTCAAATAAAAATGAAATAAAAACAAAGTTCTCAATCCATCAAGTAATACATAACTGACCAAGACTTTGATAAATCAATTGAGCAATCTGTTATCTAACTCAAAATAAGAATTTCTACTAAGCCAATCGATTTCCAAATCGATTTCCTGAAGGTTTTTAGTGAAATTTGAACTCTGGGCTTAATTCAATCGATTGGGAAATCGATTGAATGAATAACGGAGCCCTGACTTAATGCCAATCGATTTCCAAATCGATTTTGTCAGTTTTGCGGAATTCCTGTATGGCCAAATCGATTTCCAAATCAATTTCTTAAATGGTTTTGAAAAACATATTATAAAATCGATTGGCAAATCGATTATGTCAAATTAGGAAAGTCCCTGTAACTCATCCAATCGATTGGGAAATCGATTTCCCTGCATATTCTTCCAAAAATACATAAACTAACTCAATCACATTCATACACAATTCCACATCTTAACACTTAGCCATTCCCACACGATCACTACGACAAATTGAGTTTCGAAATAGTTTTACAACCCATCACACTTACACACAATAATCAATACATAACACTTAGCAATTCCAACACAATTACCACGACAACTTGAGTTTCGAAATAGTTTACAATCAGTCACACTTACACACAAAATCAATACATAACACTTAATCATAACTTGATTCAAACACGACTCGTGTGCCAAGCACCCTAATGCAATGCGTATATGCCAAAATGCATGGACTCGGAATTCCAAACCAAAACCCTCCTCGAAGGACCGTAAATCATAATTGTACCGCCTATCGCAGGCCAAAGTACCAATTACGAGGTGCCACCTATCACGGGTCTGCACGATTTACTAAAAAGCGTAAACCATAAACGTACTGCCTATCACGGGTCCGTACCGTTTACCAAGGTGCCACCTATCACGGGTCTGCACGGTTTACTAAAAAGAACGTAAATTGTAAATGTACCGCCTATCACAGGCCAAAGTACTATTTACCAAGGTGCCACCTATCACGGGTCTGCACAATTTACAAAAAACCATAAATCGTAAATGTACCGCCTATCACGGGCCAAAGTACTATTTACCAAGGTGCCACCTATCACGGGTCTGCACAATTTACAAAAAACGTAAACCATAAATGTACTACCTATCATAGACCAAAGTACTATTTATCAAGGTGCCACCTATCACGGGTCTGCACGATTTACAAAAAGAATGAAAATGCATGAGCATATACTGACTCCATCCACAACAATCGTTAAGCAAATGCAGATATTAAAAGATTCCCCATTTTTAATACTCATTTAACTTAAACGATTTTCACAACAAACATTAAGCAAACATAAATATTAAGAGATTTCCCATTCTTAATACTCTTTTAACTTAAACGATTTTCACAACAAGCATTAAGCAAACAGAAATATTAAGAGATTCCCCATTCTTAATACTCTTTTAACTTAAACGATTTTCAAAACAAACATTAAGTAAACAGAAATATCAAGAGATTCCCCATTCTTAATACTCTTTTAACTTAAACGATTTCCAAAATGAACATTAAGTAAACAAGACATTAAGAGATTCCCCATTCTTAATACTCATTTAAATTAAACGGTTTTCAAAACAAACATTAAGTAAACAAGACATTAAGAGATTCCTCATTCTTAATACTCGTTTAACTTAAACGATTTTCACGACAACATTAAGTAAACGTAGACATTAAGAGATTCCCCATTCTTAATACTCGTTTAACTCTAATGGTTTTCAAAATTCCACACAAAACAAACTCAAACATATTATCAAATTCAATCCACGATCCACACCAAAACACATCAATTCATTTCTCCACAAAATCCAACCATACACATATCAAATTTCATCAGTATTAATTAAGAACACGTCAAATACGACGAACACAAATCAACACAATCCACCACTCAAACACAACAAGTTTCATTTACTCAAAATCATACATAAATGAGTTTAAATTCATTTTCCACGAAACATTCATCAATATAACCAAAACCTAACTCTAAGATTTTACCCATAAAGCCTTAGATTCATTTTCCCCCAAATCAACACTTCAACCCTAACAAATTCCTTTCCACACAACCACAGATAAGTCCCTAAATGCAAACTAGAAGTTTGGAAGGAGCCCTTACCTTAACGTTAGCTTTAACGAGCGATTACGGTACCGCGAGTAATTCCAGTAAAATCTCTGCACGCGACATCGCTTTCAAAGTTAGTTCACTAGCACCGTAGAGTGGAGGTGGGAAACTTTCCCTTCTATCTCTTCACGAAACGAAGCTCAAACATCGGAGAAAAGTGGAGGTTTGTGATTAACAGTTTTCAAAACCCCTAACATCGTTTTTTTTCGTTTTCGAATCAAAGAAGAAGAAGGAAGTTGGGAGCTCTTTTCTTTCTCACCCACTAAGCATTGGGTTTTATTTCTTGAAGCAAAAGAAAGAAAAGAAAGCAAAAGAAGAAGAGGAAGAAAAAATGCTTCGCGAGGTAGGGAGGAGGAAGAAGAGCGAAGGAAATGCTTTTCTATTTGTTTTCCTTTCTTCCTTTTTCCTTCCTTTCTATTTCTTTCCTTTTTCCTTACTTTCCTTTTCTCTCTCTCTCTCTCTATATATATATATAACAAATATCTAAAAATATCTAGATATTACATAAAATTACCATTTCACCAATCACTTCCCAAACCACTTTTTGTTAAAAATATCTACCATCGTTGCAACTTAATTGACTGATAAAATTTTCTGCAACCAGATATATTTTTAACAAAATTACCTGGTATTAAATTCTTCGTAACGTAAATAAATTATTTTCCGACAAATAATTTTAATCCAATTTCCAAAAATATATTTTTGGCATTTAACTCACTCAATACCAAAAACTGGGCTAACAACCTAAGAAATTCCACACAAAATACCCTAAAATTGCATAATTTAGGATTTAAAAACTATGGTCCTACACAGCTATCAAGTGGTTGGTCAAATGAGAAAATCTTTTCTGCAAGTCCAGAATAGATTCTTCGGGCTGCATTTAAAACAATTCATATTCTTGAGATAATGTATTGAGTTTAGAACATTTTACCTCAACAGTTCCTTCATGAGTTACTTCAAGAGTATCCCAAATTTCTTTGGCTGTTTTGCATTGAGACATACAGAAGAATTCATCCATTCCAAGTGCTGATTGTAACATGTTTTTGGCTTTTTTGTCAAACAATACTTTCATTTTGTCATCATCTGTCCATGAGGCTTTTATATATCCTCTTTATTGTCGATGATTGTTTTTGGGACATAAGAATCATATTATACTGCATCCCAAATATCATCTCCTTGTACCTCAAGATATGCATGCATGTGTATCTTCTAGAAGTCATAGTGTTTTCCAACGAAGCAAGGTGGTTTATTGCTACTACCATTATCTCTAAAAACTGGTTGTGCAGAAGCCGTGAAAAATGACCGAGGAGCAAATTACCAGAACCTACTTTGATACCAATTGTTAGTACAGAGGTGCTCCTAAGAGAGGGGGGGGGGGGGGGGGGGGGTGAATTAGGTGTTTAGAAATTTTCTGGTTTTTAGAGAGTTATAAGCAATGGTACATCCAGAGTCCTCTTGCACATCACAAGAGATTTTCCACTATTTATTAGAAAAAGTACATGTCTAACTCTAAGACTTCTTTTACAAACTTCTAACAACCAACCTAAGATAGCACACTACTATCCTAGTTTACAACACTTGAAGAAAATACACTACTTTCCTCAATTTACACAATAACTTGAATGGTTTTACAACAATGATTTTGACTGAAATCAATAATGTATAATAATTGAGTACAATGATAACAATTTAATATGATTTCAAGTACAATAGAGAACCTTTCTCAATGATATGACAATGTACATATGTACTTGACATATGAAAGTAAGACTTTGAATAATTCAATATATTTCAGAAAGTTTATTCAAAGATGTTCTAAGATTGATGTAAAGATTGTAAAGTTAAATCAGAAACTAAGAAGTATTTATACTCCTTAGACATCACTTCAGATCAGTGGCAATCGTTCCTAAAGGTTTGATGAACATATGCAATGATTCAGGTTGAACCTGAATTAAAAAATTGCATTGCTTCGTAGTTGTATTCGGTTATATCATGAGTGTAATCGAATACACATCTGTAACATTCAATTTTATTTGAAAAATTCAAGCTTGTATTATAATACACATCCTTGTAGTCGAATACAGATGACTAAATTTTGCCACTGACTTGGTTTTGTATTCGGCTACATCATATTATAGTCAAATACAAAAGTGCAGTTTTAGCTACTAACTTAGTATATTTATTTGGCTACACCATCTTGTAGTCGAATACAGATATGCAGTTTTTGCTATTGAGTTAAGTATGTATTCGGCTACAAGATGTCGTAGTCGAATGCAACTTTGACTTTTGTCAAAAACTTGATTTTCAAACTTTGTTCATGCGTTTTGACAATTTGAAAATTCTTTTGATGCATATGCTAAAATGGAAGGTTCTCGTGTGCATTTGAAATATAATAATATTAGATTGTATCGTGTACCTTTCATATATAAGACTTCTAGCATATTGATCATAGTTGACTTGATTGTTGACTTCTTTTTGAGCTTGCAACTTGATCATTTTTCTTGGTCTTTGTCTTCATAAAAAACATTAGTATTTTACACTGAATTGTCTACATAGTTCATTCCATGAGTCGATAAAATTCTGGTAAGCTCTTGTACTACGCCATCGCTCCCTTCCTCAATGTGAGTGCGAATACTCGACACTTCAAGGATCTTTGGGAGGTGCGGTAATCGAGGATAGCCTCAATGTTCTTGATATATTTATTAGGGTCAGTCATTTCGTAGTACCAGTCAGTATGTGGAGGCTTTTCCATATATTTTAGTTTTTGAAAATTCTTTACGCTTTCTATGAAAGGTCTTTGAGATTTGTGGCTTGTTTCCCTATCTGACAGTGAGAGTGGTCATGAACGAGGTCGAGATCGAGTGGATTATCAGCGTTGGTTGATGTTTCTAGGAGGAGAGTTCTTGGGGGGAGGACGTTTACTTCGTTATGGAGTAGGTGATATTATGTGTCCCCTCTTTGGGGGCATATCATGGAAATGGCAATGACGCCTCCCCGTTCCTTCATACTTGTTCATGGAGTTCCTCATGAATGATTGTCAGATTGTTACCACGGTGGGGTCGCCTGTTGTTGATTCTCCACCCTTTTTAGGCAATGGTTCTATTCCTTGATCGTTTGTGATTGTTCAGGGATAAGTGTGATGACTTCGTTGAGTGTGTCCCCTCCGTTATAGACCAAGGTGAGACCAGTGTTGGGTTCAACATTGTTGACATGAACTTTCGTGGATGGGGATGATGTGGCCTCGTCTATCTATTGTTGAGTGGTGGCATGAGTGATGGTGTCAGGGTACTTCCTTACGTTGTTGTGCTTGTTGCTGACCATTAAAGGTTTTCAATGTTTTGAGGTTTAAAGTAGAGCAAGGAAACCAGTTCCCCACAAGTGACACCCATGGTCTGAATTGGACCAAGTTGGTTGGTCGGCTTCGCTACTCAAATTGTGCTTCTTACTCGGTGCTACCTGAAAATACTTTGACGCTCAAGTAATTTGTTATTCGAGGATAGTGAGAGGTAGATTGGATGAGAAAAAGTGTACCTTTTCTAGTACCAGAGGCACTATTTATATAGAATAAGATCCCAACCTAAAGGAGATATGGGCAGTAAATGGCATTGAATGATGCATATTCTTCGTCGGGAATGGCGAAATCGTCTCTTTGCGACAATCTGATTAGGTCTAGCTGTAAGTCAAAAAATCCTAAGACTCCCGCAAAAGGGTTGTCGAACTGGGTCAGGGCATATGTGCAAATTTGAGTTGGGCCATATTAGACAACATATTTTTACTTAAAAGAGATTTGTAAGTTGTTTGATAAAACATATTTATATTAATTTAAAATAATTGGTTGATATTTTAAAGAAGAAAACTCAAACACTTTACACAAAACAAACCATATCTTTCAACAATTTCTCTTTTCAATACTATTGGATTTGGGTAAACTCTAACCTACCTCACGTCCTCACCTATGTGTATTATTATCCATTAACGAGAGTACTTTGATGTGATATGTTTAGGGCATTAAAATCTATGGCTTTAAATTTTATGATGCAAGTTGAGGATGATTGTCCCCATCTTCTAGTAAAAATATTTCTAGCTAAAGCAATGCATGTATTCACTTCTAGTTTAATTGATGCATGGAATTAGATGGATAGCAGACAAATATCGAAAGCAGCATTTTGAGGCCCAACTTTTGCATACAAGTTGCACAATTTTTTTTGTCCCTTGCTGCTTAAATGACTATATCCATTGCTCCCTATTGGAAAGCAGGATGGTGTGAGGGATTGTCAAATTACCAACTTGAAGATTGTGATTAATAAATAATTGTTTTTATTGGTTGTGGGCACACCCAAGAATGTGACCCTTCAACTTGCTAGATAACAAGATGCTACTGTGGCTCCATTCTCATCTAAAATTAATGTTTAACTATATTAGTATGAGTTCAACTCTTTTTAAAAGGTGGAATGATGATTTCTTGTGACGGTCAGTTAGATGTGTAAAATAAAATTACTAGTTGTAAAAAAAATCTTTTTATTTTTTTATAAGAAATGGAGAGCTTTATTAAGAAAATAGACCGACACAAATATTTAAAATAATTAAAAGAATAAATGATAAGAGAAATAGATCCATCAATCACTCCCCTGTATATTTATTTATTCATTAGTTAGAGTCTTCTCTATTTTGTATTGTTTGAAAATAATGAGAATCTTAACTTGTAAAGTAAACCATCAATTATGATGTATCTCACAGCTGAACATAGGACCCGTGCTTTGTTTCTTATAGTATTATATACACCAAGTGGCCAGATAAACGGACAGATGTATATTTTTTTTCAAAAAAATAACATATTTAATTTTTATATTCAATCAATGTAAAATATTTTTACATTATTAATACATTGTAATTATTTATTAATATAAATTTAAAAAATAATTATAATAAAAAATTAAAATATTTAATATCTTAATAATTATGATTGATTAAAAATATAGATATTATTTATCTTATCGTATATATAAATTAAATATTAAAATAAGATAATAAAGAGGATAAGATTAATTAAATATTATGAGGGTGACAGCAAAATAATACGATTACGACAAGAAGGCTACCGATACGAGATTTAATTAAACCTCATATGAAGATTTTATAGTGGTGTGTGTTAAATTTTTTGTAGTATTTATTACATATACATAAACAAAAATAAAATTACTAAATAAAATAAATACATAATGTTCAAAATAAGTATATACACATTTGCTGATGTTAAATTCATCCTTGATGATATCAAAATCAGTATGCCACCCAGGCCATATAGACAGTTACATAATTTGATACTGAAACCTTTAAGATAAAGTTAGTTCAAATATTAAATTTAAATATATAAATAAATTTGCAAGTAGTATCTACAAACTAATATTTTCTTCGCTTGTAAATTTATTCATGTGACTAAATTTTTATTAGATGTAGTCCTTACAAAATTTTAGTTTTATAAAATTTTAAAATTTCATTTTTAGTCTTTATTAAAAAAAATCATATATTATAGTCCTTATAAAATTATTTTATAAGTTATTTTATTCTTTATTGAAACGAAACATATTTTAAATTTTAAATTTTTTTTAATAATTTTTTACAAGTATATTTAGAATATTATTGAAAGTTCATCCACACAAATATATAATTTTTTAATTTGAGATGAATTAAATATAAATTTTTAAATATCATATGTTCAAGATAAATGTCTTTAAAATATTGAGCTTATTTTTTGTTGAGAAACTTTTTATAGTGCGTTAAACATGCATGTCAAACAATCATTAAAAAATATGTGATTTTTTTAGGTAATAAAAATGTTTGTCTAATAATTTTGTACGGAATAAAATATGTGATTTTTTTTACAAAGACTAAAAATAAAATTTCAAAATTTTATAAGCAAAATAGTTTATTTAATCTTACATTTTATATGCCTATGATGTATATTGTATATTAGTTGTAGATGATACATACATAGTTAAACATACCTCGTTGTCAACTTATATTATAGACTTAATTATAATTTTTGTGTCTTTTTTCACCAATTTATGAAATTAGTCTCTATATTTTAAAATTGAATAATTTTAGTCGTCGTTTGAATTTTTAACTAAAAATTAGTGTTGTTGATTAGTATCGAATGAATAATACTCATAACATTGCAATGAAAAGACTTTAAAAATTTTAGTTTCAAATAAAATTATTAATTTTATAATTTAATTAATAATGTATAAACAATTCATACATCTAATTTATTATATATTATAAATTTGTATACCATATTATTTAAAATATATTAAATTACTATTTTTTTAATTAAAATATCTAAAACACGTACTAAAACTGTTCAATTTAAAAATAGAAAAATTAAATTCACGCATCGATAAAAAAAATACATAAGAGACAAAAAAAAAACTAAAATTATATTATATTATATACAGCACAACAAGTGGTTATTGGTAGACCACACTAAAACACTTATGGTCCACACCCTATTTGGGGCTTTAGATATGAGAGATGACCTGTTAACCAAAGCTTCGTCACAATACAGATTGAACCAAAAACTTCTAATGTGTGGGGACCGTTTCATAGTGAGCGCAAGTGGCATATAAAAATCAACCTTTGGCTGCTCAAATTTTTCAACTCCAAAATTCAATCACATGTTATTTCCTCAGTTTCTAAAGATATGACAACAGCAAAAGAAACTTCAAACTTAGATCTCATACGCTATCATCTCTTAGGTGATAACATCTCAGACCCTAATAATTTTCTCCATCCTGTTAAACTTGAACACCCTTCACCTGAATTTGATTTCAATTCATATATTTCAGATAACAGCACCACTTTCTTCACTTTCCTTGAAAGCTATGATTTGGTAGCAGACATGGAATTCTTTACTAATAATACTTCTCCAACAAATGAAACAAAGCCTTCAAAGGAAAGGAATTCACCTGAACCAATTACTTTGGTGTCAAAGGAGACAAAGAAAGAAAAATGTGTTGTTGATGCGACGACGAGGCGTTACAGAGGAGTAAGGAGAAGGCCATGGGGGAAATTTGCTGCTGAGATTCGCGATCCGTCCAGGAAAGGAAGCAGGGTTTGGTTAGGTACATTTGATTGTGAAATTGATGCTGCAAAAGCTTATGATTCTGCTGCTTTCAGAATGAGGGGTCAGAAAGCTATATTGAATTTTCCTTTGGAGGCTGGAGTTTGTCATCCTAAGCCTAATTGTTGTGGAAAGAAAAGGAGAAGAGAGAGTGAAATTGAAGCTACAAGAAGTTCAACTTCAAGTTCATGAATAGAAATTAAGTGTGTTTGGTGATGTTGTACAAGTTTGTTTAGTTATTAGAAATTCTTGGATGAGCACTCATATGTCATAATCAATAAAAAGCTTAAAATACTACTAGCAAGGACTTATATTAGTTATTAGTTTAATGTTTTTTTAAAAATTAATTGGTTATGTCTACAAGGACTTTGCTCATCAAGTATGTCACATATTCTGTACATAGAAGCAAACATTAATGTTAATGTCTCTCTACATGGAATCAATGCAGATTTTTCTTGCATATTATGAAACTTTTGTTTGGGAACTTTGTTTTTGTGTCTAAACCTATAAAACACAGGCTCTCTGTCAAAAACATGTTACACAACACCAATATAGTTACCATAGAATTCGAGGGTAAGAGAGTAATAATAGGTCAAATACTCTAGTAATATAAGAGACTTTTATAGACAATTTTCACCAAAAACTTTAAAATATAGGGTATATGAGTCACAAATCTTATATATAAACAAATTATTCTATAGTTAATGTGAGACTAAGCCCTCATACTTGACAATTGCAAAAAAAAAAAAAAATCACTCACATTTGATCGCAACAATCCCCCAACAATTATACTTGCACCGCCGTTGAACATGCTTCATGACTATGCTGCTAGGAATACTAGGATCCAATCCAGCTCCCCACCAAGGTAAACTAGGCTCTGATACCATGTATTCGAAAAAACATAGACATTATAGAACACAATCAAACATAAGAATATAACGTCATAACTCTAAATTTGGAGAAAAAACCAATATCATCCTCTATGAGAACTACATAATAAAGCTATGTGAATTTTTTTACAAAATATAGACTTCTCTCAAACACGTTCTGCCCCCAATGGACACACATTTTTCAAAGCAAATACATGAACTATATCTCACAACACTCTAACAAAAGAGCATAAGATAAAAGAAGAAAATAAAATACAAACTTAAAGTGATTTTGACCAGTGTATACATATATAATCTTGACCTCTATCTCCCTTTACAATACTAGACAGTGTGGACATTTCAAGATTCTTCAATTTCAACTAAAGCCAACAATCTCCACATTGATTGATATTGATGCATCTTTGGCCCATTGTTCACATCGACAATCATTGTTTAAAATAACTATCGTACTCCACCATGGAAAGTATGTTGAGAATAATATGTCAAAATATCTTTAAAAGATTTTATTTAGATTTATAAATATATTTAAATTTAAATATATTTAAGATTTAAAATAAGATATCATTAGGATATAAAATTAATATTTCTATTTAAAATATTTTTGGTTGTTTTTATAGAGAAATGAATAAAAACTTAGATTAAGGGTTTTCTCTACAAAAAAGAAATGTCTTCATACAAAATATATGACATATAAATCCGCTTCCGCAAATCCAAAATATATAAATAAAAAAAAATAATAAAAAAAACCCATTTGTGGTATCACGAGCTAACGTTTATACTTGGGAAGAAGATAATGAAGAAGAAACCAAATGTGATTGGGTTTATAACCAATAACCGATCTTCATATGTTACATGAGGATAGATAACCATAGCCAAAGATGACCTTCATGTGTTACATTGTTGAGTCTTCATCAATTTTTGTTTTAAGCCTTGTACTACTAATTTTATTTGAAGTTTTGTTTATTTTCTTGTGGTTTTATAGTGTTTATAGTATAGGAAAATAATTTTTATCTTTTGAATAAGTTAGTATGTTTTACTACTAACTCTTTCTAACCAAACAAACTCTCAAAGTATTTTCTTCTTGTTTTAGATGTTACATGTCAATTACATTAAGGAACGAACAATCGAGAAGTTTCAGAGGGTTACTGCAAACACAAGATAGTTCTCAAAGTGAAAAACCGCCTTTTATTGGAGTCTCAAGTGCAGCAAGAAGGAGTAGGGGGTATTGCATTGTAGTGTACTTCCTAGCACATTTCCAGCCTCTGAGCGCATAAGAGAGGCTTTTCAGTGCATTTCATAAGCTTGTTGCACCATCATTATTTGTCACCTAGTGCATTGCACCCACACTCAGCGCAAACACGCGTTTCCAGACCCTTTTTAAGCCAAAAACTCTTATTTTATTAGTGTTTTGAGTTTTGGATTCAAATGATTGTTGCAACCAAGTTGGTTTTATATTTAGAGTTTTGATGTTAACAAAAGTATTTTATTGAGAACAATACATTTGACTTCACATAGTATGAAAGAAGATTCGTGTTTTTAAAGACAATCTAAAATAAGATTTGATTCAGATTTATAATTGAAGAAATTTTTTGACCAAGTTGAAAATAAGATATTGTTAAGACAAAATATCTCTCAAATGTTTTAATGATAACAAAATTATTTTAAAGATTCTGATTATATGTGGAATCTAACTTGTGCTCTTGAGTGTAGCAATTTTAGAAAACAAGTCATTTACATTCTTGATCAGATGAAGATTTTACACATATTAATATGTCATCTTAAGAGAGGATTATGATTCTTTTAGCCTAAACATACAAAAAAACCTGAATAACAAAAAGGAGCACTACTTGAGAAAAATATTGATAAAAAAGACTTGTACAAATGTCAGAGGATAAACAACACAGAAGAGATGATGAACTTATGTTCTCTATTTATCTTTGCACATGGGAAGATGAGTAAAAGTACCAAAGTAAAAAAAGTGATGTCTTTGACTTGTAAGTCAAGCCACTTCAATTTGTTGGGAAAAGAAAAAGGCAAAAAGCACAAGTCACATCAAAATTAGTGAAAGATTCATTCTCCCACAACTCAAATTCGAGGATAGACTGCAACAGTCATCCTTCCAGCATTCTTACAAAAAGGACAACAAAAAGGTAAATTTTCAATTCTAAACAAAGACAATGGGCAATCATCTAAGTCTCCAACATATATTTTTTACTTCTCCTCATATTTGAAGCACCATGATTTCTATAAATTCAAATGATCTCATCCTCGAAAAACACAAGAAACATCAAAGTTGTGAAAATCAATCTCATCCTCAACATACTTTCTACTAGTCTTAATTATATTTTTGGATCATCATCTTAGAAAGTATATCATAGTTCAAGAATCCACTCATATAAAATCTCTAAAAAATCTGTACATCCTTAAGTTAATATTAACTAGTTGATAGTTGTGTAAGATTTAAAAGACAAGAAGAGAAATAGTTTATGTAAGCCTGGTGAGGCTAAGAAAATAGATAGTGAAAAGAATACTTTTAGAGGATAAGCCTTTTGAGCCATAGCAAGTAAGTGAGGATTGGACATAGTCCAAATTGGGTGAATCAATATAAATTTGTGTCCAAGAAGATTAATTTTGGATGATATCAAAACAAATTAATTTTTAAATTTACTATAGAATTCTCCAAAAAGAAAATTATTATATTATTTGTAAAAAAATTAAGGAAAATTGTGTATATGCATTAAAATTATTCAATTTTTTAGAAGAAAATAAAATTGTATCAAAGACCTATTTTAAAACAAAATGTATCAAAGACCTAATTTGGCCTAACAACTAACTATTTTGGCTTTAACTTCTAGAACAAATTATTCATTAAAATCGTATTTCAGAAACCTATTAACTATTCTGCTCGCCTTCTCGCCATTTCTTTTAAACTCACCACTGTCACACCTCGTTGTCGCATCTCAACCATAGCCACCACCGTCACAACTCGTGCGCCATCGTCTTAACCTCTTTACGTTGCATCTCAACTTCGTTGTCATTGTAAGTGTTGCACGCCACCCTGTTTTATTTCAGTCTCGTTTCTCGCTACTTTTCATTATTCTCGTTTCATTATTCATTTTCGTGAACTACAATGAGTTAGGGTTTTGATTTTTTTTTTCTGATTTAGGGTTTTTTTTTCTTCTGATTTTGGATTTTTTTTTCTTTTGGTTTAGTGTTTTTGTGTGTTGTTTTCTTTGAACATTTGCAAATTGCTTTAGTTATAAAATATGTGTTTTCCTCCTTTGGTTTACACATAATGCATTATGATAATTCAGAGGTTGATGCTTTCAGAAGTCAAGTTCATGCTTTGAATGGATCATTGCAAAGATAGGAGCAAGAAAAGTTGTTGATGAAACAACAATTAAAAAAATAGATGGTCGAGACCAACAAAAATTTAACCTTTCTCATGAAACATTTGGGATTTATTGGATCTTCTTTTCGTCCAAGTTCATCACCACAATCCAACAATGAAACTGATGAAGATAGTGGGGATCATAACATTGGTAGTTGTAACGCCCCGGATTTTGATCCAAGACATTACTTAAAAATATTTATTTTCTTTCAAAAACGGCTTAATTTTTTTTTTAAAGTAGTTCGTCATATAATAAATAAAATTTCTCTAGTAAATAGTTTGATTCCATTTTAAAAAATACCACAATGCGATTTATCGGATATTATTATATGTAAAGACAATTTACTAATTGTAGAAAATGTTCGTTTAAAAATAGAATAATTCAAGTTTTTCCTAGCAGAAGGACCTCGCCTCCGCAATTCAATTAAAAATCAGCGATGAAAAATAAATAAACTTAAAAATTGTATCACAACGGTTTTATCACTACAAACATTATTATTATTATTTTATTAAAGTACCCCTTTTTCCCATGTACGTGCGCCAAGCAAACGTCATTCATGCAACCCTTCAAGATCGTTTAGTACCTAAATGTTGGTGTAAGGGGTCACTTCATCCCACGGCAAAATTAGACCAAATAATAAGTTAACAACCATAAAAATATAAATATAAAATCTTTTTGTAATAAAAGATTTAGAGAAAATGATTTTTATAATTCATAAGGTGTATCAAAAATTATAAAATATATCTAAACAACAAGTAGTAACTCACCTTAGAATCAATAATTATATAAAAATAACAATGGCAATAAAATGTATGCAAATTATGCATGTCCTAAACATACATGATCCGGATATAGCCAGCCACTAAGGCGTCCACACAGAAGTCACCCATACCAATGGGGAAAATTAAACCAACCACTAAGGCGTCCACAAAGATGCATATGGTATGTCATGAAAATGATAATGAATGTTCGAAATGTACAAGTCACTAGCCACTTAGGCAACCACAAAGAAAAATCATACATAAATAACCAGCCATTTAGGCAACCACAAAGAAACTATTCATTAATGCATTCAAAAATCGATTTCCTCATATCGTTAAATGAAAAATAAAATTCTCATCAATTTCATCAAGGCGCATATATTGTTCATAAAAGTCAACTTTTAAAATTTAAATACTCAAGAATCAAGGATTAAAATTTAATACATCATAGTAAACATGTTAATGACTACATCATTATAAAATTATAACTTTATAATTAAGTACTCTAAAACATGTATGGCATTGAACGTTTTCACAACAAACATATTGATGAAGGTATGGTAATAAAATATAATTCTACAATTAATTTCATCAAAATAGAGGTATTACTCAAAAGAAACAATCAAAGCATGATAATTAATTTTCTTTACGACGAAAATAAAATCGACATTTTTCTTTTAATACATCCAGACATCATATCAATATCTTAGGAATCGCTAATTTAATATCTAACCTAACTCTGCATGGGGAAAAAGTCCTTACCTTGGACGCTTTCCTTCCACGTACCACTATATAGCCCTCGAAAATCTCACTAAGATGAATAAAAGTTTATAGCTCCGATCAAAAAGCTAGGGAATGTAAGGATGGTTGTTTGAGTGGCTTAGAAAATATTTGAGATAAATGTAGTGTCGGTAATGCGTGTGAGTGATTATGACTTATTTTCCTCTACTGTAAGTTTAATCGTGTCCTAAGAAGGAGAGGTGTATGTGACTAATAAAGCAGGCATAAAGCTGATCAGAGAGAATGAATAATTCTCTTCATTGAGTTTAATTGCACACATGAATAAGGAATTAAATTGGAATAATGCCATTCAATGACCAACCGTTAAGAATTAATTGGCATTCATGTATTTGTTTTTGCTAGTTACACATTTGAATGGACACAATATAAATTAAATTTTATAAAATATGGTTATAAAAATAGTAGTGTGAGTGATTAAATTTGACTTAGTCAAAATTGGTTTGGTCATTGTTCACTCTAAGACAAATATTTCTACGAGTTTTAATTAGTCAATAATAAAAATCTCAATAATAAATTATTTAATATGAAAATACTTTATCAAATAATTAAATATTTAAAGAATAATTATCTTACTATCGTCACACTAAATTAATAAAAGGATAAACAAAACTAATGATTTTAAATTAATTAATTAAAAAAAAAAGGTGTTACAGTAGTGATCATATTAAGTAGTATTTGTTTTTATTTTGGTATTTGGTTGCTTCATGTAGTTGAAATTTTTTTTATAATAATATTTTTATATACTTTTAGTTGAAATTTTAAAATAAATAAATAATAAAAAAAACACCAGCACAATATGAAAATTTACATCTGAAAATTTCTTGCGGATTTACCTCCGGATTTTCAGGTGAAACATATTTTCATATGAAATTGCATGTGTCGTTACTTGCGGAAATACACTTAGAACACATTCACATGAATTGTACTGCAGATATTTATGACTGGAAAATCGTAAGAAAATATCTTGGGTTTATTAAATGTTTGCTATGGAATTTATTTATTTTTCCTGTGGAATTATCTACAGGTAACGTATTATTCGCGGGTATGTTACTTATAGATTCATAAATCCTCAAGAAACAATTACCTACAAAGATTTTACGTGGAAAATAGTTCCGTAAATAAATTCGCATGTAACATATTTTCTGCAGATTGCAGATTTTTAACTTAAATCTGTAAGAAATTTCACAGGTATAACTTTAATTTCTAATATTGTTCGAATTAAGTTTTTAATATCAATATACAACCGATCACCTATAATTTTTATTATGTTCGTTCTTTAAAAAAATTTGAAACTCTTTTGAAACTGTACTTAATATATATCTTTTACTTTTTATTTTTTATTCCATTATGATTACTTATATACCTTAAACAATAACTCATCATAAATGTATCTACTATTTTATTAATGCAACTGTTTAGATACCCATTAAAAGCATAATAAAAATGTGTATTTATTAATATTAATATTGCTATTCAATAATTTAGACTCTAAAAATATAGCTTCTCCTTATATAATAATAATAATAATAATAATAATAATAATAATAATAATAATAATAATAATAATTTACAAATACACTATTTTAAATTTTAAAATTCTAATTATTTTTTGTTGATTATAGGATGTTATATTTCTAGGAATAAATATTTTGGGGGGGAAAGCTAATGATGTAACATAAAGTAAAAAATGTAAAAATATCTAAATATGTTTATTACTATGTAATATGCTAAGTTTTGTGTGGACCAAAAGAAACCACCTTTCCCTCTAAATGTTGTGGTCTAAAACCATTTGACTTGACTATATACAGATGTCTTTAGATGAATTTTTTTCTTAACTATGAGATATTTTGTGTATGTGTTGAAAGATTATTTTATGGAAAAGAAACAAGTTGATATTGACCATTTTTCAAAAAAGAAGTTGAAAGACAGTGAGTTCCATGTTGAAAATAAATGATTATGTTTTGACTAAATGATTATGTTTTGACAATTTTTTTTTAAAAAAAGTTGGACTTTAGTAAAATTTTCATGCTGTTAGTGAAATGTCGTCTTTGGATTCAGGTTCGAAATTGAAGAAGCAAAACTAAGAGACTTTTTGGGGAGCAATATTGCTACCAACACCCCCTAATTTACTACCCACACCCCTCAAATGTTTAAAAAAATTAATATTCCCAAATTACCATTCCCTTCTTCCTCTTCATTAACCTAACTCATCTTCTTCTTGTTCTTTATTCTATCTTCATCATCTTCATTCAACACATTCTTCATCTTCTTCTTCTTTATTCTATCTTCATCATCTTCATTCAACACATTCTTCATCTTCTTCATTTTATTCAACCTTAACCATCATTATCATTAACCATCTTCATAAATCATCATCAATCATCATTAATTATCATCAATCACCATCAATCCTCATCAATCATCATTAACTATATTCAAGATTTTGCTAACATTTACGTGAATTCAATTTCACGTAAGTTTACGTAAAATGAATTCTAGAAAATATCCGTGAACTCAGTTTACGTACACGTACGTGAATTCACTTCACGTAAACTTACGTGGAATTGAGTTCACGTTTGTTTGATTTTCAATCTTCAATGATTTCCAAATCTTACTTCACACGTACGTGAATTAAGATTGCGTATATACTGAGATGTTTACGCAATTTCAGTTCACGTACATGGCTTATTATTCAACATTACGCTATCTTAGTTCACGTAGGTGTACGTGAATTCATATTGCGTACACTATGAGGATTCAAGTTTCAAACTTCATTGATTACGCAATCTGAGTTCACGTATATGTACGTGAATTCAAATTGCGTAAAGTCTAAGATTTTTAATTTTTTTTAAACATACGTGAACAAAGTTCACGTAATTCCAGAACGTACGTGAACTGAGTTCACGTAAAATCCCCAGATTTACAAAAAAAAAATACGAACCAAAATACAGAGCAACAAACATACCTTTTTATGTAGTTTTAACCACAATGTGATGATCAAACTGATGTGTTGTAGGTTATGAGTGAGCGATGTAACTTTTTAATGATTTTGAGTTTTGGTTAGTGAGGTATGATGATTTTTGTATGTGAGTTATGAGGTGTGATGAAAGTTGATAAATGTGAGTTATGAGATAATAAATGTGTAACATTGATGGCAGGGGCATTTTGGGCATTTTGATTTTTTTTTAATTTTGAGGGGTGTGAATAGCAATTTGGGGGGTGTTGGTAGCAATATTGTTTGGGGAGGGTGTCCAAACTTCGACTAAGTTAAGATGTGTTAAGAATCTAATACCTAATAAAGATTTAAGGTGCAAGAAATTTGAGAGGAGTCGACCTGTTTGCTATAACGGAAAGCTTGCAAAGTAAGGGATCCTTCCATTTTTCTAGTTTTTAACATGTAGGGTATATGTAGATGACTGAACATAAGTGTATGTGTATTCTTGAGGTGTGTAACCTATTTGCTTGATTGAATCCATGCAATGGGAATAAATGTTTGATCATGACTATATGTATCAATCGGTTGTATGTTTGATCATGACTATATGTATCAATCGGTTGTTGTTGATGTTAAATCATACATAAATAACCAGCCACTTAGGCAACCACAAAGAAAAATCATACATAAATAACCAGCCACTTAGGCAACCACAAAGAAACTATTCATTAATGCATTCAAAAATCGATTTCCTCATATCGTTAAATGAAAAATAAAATTCTCATCAATTTCATCAAGGCACATATATTGTTCATAAAAGTCAACTTTTAAAATTTAAATACTCAAGAATTAAGAATTAAAATTTAATACATCATAGTAAACATGTTAATGATTACATCATTATAAAAATTATAACTTTATAATTAAGTACTCTAAAACATGTATGGCATTGAACGTTTTCACAACAAACATATTGATGAAGGTATGGTAATAAAATATAATTCTACAATTAATTTTCATCAAAATAGAGGTATTACTCAAAAGAAACAATCAAAGCATGATAATTAATTTTCTTTACGACGAAAATAAAATCGACATTTTTCTTTTAATACATCCAGACATCATATCAATATCTTACGAATCGCTAATTTAATATCTAACCTAACTCTGCATGGGGAAAAAGCCCTTACCTTGGACGCTTTCCTTCCACGTACCACTATATAGCCCTCGAAAATCTCACCAAGATGAATAAAAGTTTATAGCTCCGATCATAAAGCTATGGAATGTAAGGATGGTTGTTTGAGTGGCTTAGAAAATATTTGAGATAAATATAGTGTCGGTAATGCGTGTGAGTGATTATGACTTATTTTCCTCTACTGTAAGTTTAATCGTGTCCTAAGAAGGAGATGTGTATGTGACTAATAAAGGAGGCATAAAGCTGATCAGAGAGAATGAATAATTCTCTTCATTGAGTTTAATTGCACACATGAATAAGGAATTAAATTGGAATAATGCCATTCAATGACCAACCGTTAAGAATTAATTGGCATTCATGTATTTGTTTTTGCTAGTTACACATTTGAATGGACACAATATAAATTAAATTTTATAAAATATGGTTATAAAAATAGTAGTGTGAGTGATTAAATTTGACTTAGTCAAAATTGGTTTGGTCATTGTTCACTCTAAGACAAATATTTCTACGAGTTTTAATTAGTCAATAATAAAAATCCCAATAATAAATTATTTAATATGAAAATACTTTATCAAATAATTAAACATTTAAAGAATAATTATCTTACTATCGTCACACTAAGTTAATAAAAGGATAAACAAAACTAATGATTTTAAATTATTTAATTAAAAAAAAAGGGTGTTATAATACTTACCCCTTAAAATAGTTTCGTCCTCGAAACTAAGAGGTCTCTAAAAGGTTTGGGTAAAGGTCTCTTATCTTCCCTTCCAACTCCCAAGTAGCATCCCCAGTCGTCTGGTTCCAAATCACCTTAACCAACGGAATTTCCTTTCCCCTCAAATGTTTGGTAGTTCTGTCGGCGATGCTTATCGGTGGGACCTCGAAGGTAAAATTCTCCTTCAATTGAATATCATCTGGCGCAATAATATGGGATGGATCTGCAATGTACTTCCTAAATTGTGATACATGGAACACATCATGTAAATTAGCTAAATTCGGTGGTAAAGCAATTTGATACGCCACTGGACCCACACATCCAAGAATTTGGTATGGTCCAATAAACTTCGGAGTAAGCTTTTTAGACTTCAATGCCCTACCAACTCCAGTAGTAGGCGTCACTCTCAAGAATACATGTTCATCCTCCTGAAACTCCAAGGGTCTCCTATGTCGATCAGCATAACTCTTCTGCCTGCTCTGTGCTGTTCTCATCCGCTCTTGGATCTGACGCACCTTCTCTGTAGTCTGTTGCACCAGCTCTGGCCCTACAAGTAAGTTTTCGCCATCCTGATACCAACACAAGGGAGTTTGACACTTGCGCCCATACAAAGCCTCGTACGGGGCCATACCGATGCTTGCATGATAGCTATTATTATAGGTAAATTCAACAAGAGGCAATAGATCATCCCAACTTCCTCTGTTATCTAATGTACAAGCTCTTAGCAAATCCTCTAATGTCTGAATAGTCCTTTCAGTTTGACCATCGGTTTGAGGGTGGTAGGCGGAACTCAATCTCAATTTAGTACCCAATGCCTCATGCAATGCTCCCCACAAACGAGAAGTGAACTTTGGATCTCTATCAGACACAATGCTAGATGGTATCCCGTGTAATCTAACAATTTCTGCAACGTAAATCTCTGCAAGCTTTGATACATTGTAAGTAGTCCTTACAGGTATGAAATGTGCGGATTTTGTGAGCCTGTCAATAATCACTCAAATGGAGTCAAATTTCTTATGAGTCTTAGGTAATGCCACCACAAAGTCCATAGATACGCTATCCCATTTCCACACTGGTACATCTAATGACTGCAACTATCCAACCGGTTTTTTGGTGTTCGACCTTAGCCTTTTGGCAAGTCAGACAAGACGCCACATATTCCGCCACTTGTTTCTTCATTCCTGGCCACCAAAATCTTTGCTTCAAGTCTTTATACATATTTGTAGTACCAGGATGAATACTCAGTTTGCTCTTGTGGGCCTCATCCAAAATGGTTTTTCTCAACTCTGCATTATCCGGCACACAAATACGTTTATTACACCACAAAATGTTATCTGGATCCATTTCAAATTCGGGAGCCTTGCCGGTCTCAACCAATTTCCGTCTCCCCTGAATAGCCTCATCGATCACTTGAAGGACTTTTATCTCATTCATTAGTTTATTATCTACAACGGTCATTCCACATTGTACTTTTCCCGACAAAGAATCATATTAAGATTCAAGTCGCGAAAATTCTCTAACAACTCTAATCCTTTCAATGTTATTGATGACAACTGGGCCCGCTTCCTACTCAAGGCATCAGCCACCACATTGGCTTTTCCTGGTGATAGTGCAACGTGAACTCATAATCCTTGATGAACTCCATCCATCTCCGCTGTCGGATATTAAGCTCCTTCTGGTCGAACAAGTATTTCAAACTTTTATGGTCATTGTATACATCAAAGTTGCACCCATACAGATAGTGCCTCCAAATTTTTAGTGCAAAAACTATTGCAGCCAACTCCATGTCATGCGTGGGATAATGTTTCTCATGCACCTTCAACTGTCTTGAAGCATATGCTACCACCTGTTTGTTCTGCATAAGTACACAACCCAACCCTTGTAAAGAAGCATCACAATAAACTTCATATGGTTCTTCTGGTTGTGGTAACACCAACACCGGTGATGTAGTTAGCTTCTCTTTCATCATCTGAAAACTCCTCTCACATTCCTCCGTCCATGCATAAATATGATTCTTCCTTGTGAGTTGTGTCAACGGCGCTGCAATCTTGGCAAAATCCTCAATGAATCTTCTATAATATCCAGCCAAGCCTAGGAAACTTCTAATCTCTGTGACGGTCTGTGGTTGTTTCCATGCCACCACAGCCTCTACTTTAGTTGGGTCGACAACGATACCTTCCTTTGAAATAACGTGTCCCAAGAATTTCACCTCCTCCAACCAGAATTCACATTTCCCCAAATTAGCATACAATCTCTTGTCCTTCAAGACTTGCAAAACTTGACGTAGGTGAACTTCATGTTCCTCCAGGCTCTTAGAATAAATCAATATGTCATCAATGAAGACCACTACAAATTTGTCTAAGAAGGGGTGAAATATATGATTCATGTAGTCCATGAAAATAGCTGGTGCGTTGGTGACACCAAAAGGCATCACCAAATAATCAAAGTGTCCATAGCGAGTTCTGAATGCAGTTTTAGGAATGTCTTCTTCCTTCACCTGAATCTGATGATACCGCGACTTCAAATCAATCTTAGAAAATATCATTGCTCCTTCGAGTTGGTCCATCAAGTCATCAATGCGTGGCAAGGGATACCTATTTTTGATGGTGACTTTGTTAAGTTGACGGTAATCGACACAGAGTCTAGACTTTCCATCCTTCTTCCTCAGTAGGAGTACTGGTGCTCCCCAAGGTGAGACACTCGGTCGTATGAACTGTTTAGATAAAAGGTCCTCCAACTGATTTTTCAACTCTGACAATTCCGATGGAGACATTCTATATGGTGCAATAGATATAGGGTCTGTACCCGGAGTCACATCAATTGAGAATTCAATATCACGAACTGGGGCAATCCTGGTACATCCGGCGAAATACCTCTGGAAAATCTTCGACCACAAGTATCCCGTCTACCTCCACCTCTAGCTTCGTACTGACTGAGTTGAGGGAAACACACTTCTGAACTCCCTCTTTCAAAGAGAAGTTCAATTTATTGGTATCGAGGAATCGAGAAACACCTGGGTCTGGGAATATCACAGACTTACGAGCACAATCCAATAGAACATAATGGCTTGACAACCAATCCATTCCAAGGATCACTCCCACATGCTTGAGGGGAATACAAATCAAATCAACGTTGAATCTCATATCAAACACAATCAACAGACATTGCAAGCAAGCCGTATTACATTTCACCGATTCGGTAGAAGGTAGGGTAACCACCAAATCAAACGGCAAAGTAGTAACAGTAAGTTGGAGCGAATCCACCAATCCAATGAAATGAATGAGTGTGTTGCCCCGAATCATAAATTACATTAAGTGATTTTCCAGCAATTAAACACTCACCTTGGATAAGTTCAGAGGAAGATGGAGTTTCCTCTCCATTGATGTGGTAGACACGTCCCTTGGCAGTGGGGCGTACAACATTTTCGTTGATATTGTTGCGGTTGACAGCTCTATCGTCCTTTCGTTCAGGGCATTCATTTGCAAAGTGGTCTGGTTTTTGACAAATGTAACAAACCCTTGGTCTGATTGGACACTCAGATATCTTGTGTCCTTCTCTGTTGCAGCGAAAACACTTAATAGGGTACGCATGGTTCTGACTTGGAACTTTTGGCCCTTGACCTTCCCCGTTTTGAGGTCGAGGTTGATCTCTAGGATTCCCCAGTGGTCGGGCATATGGCTTGTATTGTTGATGTTGCTTGCCCCTATTACGTTGGTCGTTATGCCCCTGTTTTCCGATATTAACATTTAGAGGCAGATATTCACATTTAGAGGCCAAACTTATGACTCTAATGATATGGATGGATTTAAATCTCTACCTGAGGTCTAATGGGTCCATCTACAGCACCCCTATTCAGACGGCTCTGTTTAATCTACTCCACTTTCTTGCATTTCTCCACTAGTACTTGATATTGGCGTATCTCCAAGGGCCCCACTAACTCCTTAATTTCATACCTAAGCCCGCTTTCAAACCTCTCGCACATGTATTCTTCATCTATCTGATTTAGGAAATAGCGGAAGTGCTTTGCTAGGGACTCGAACTTTTCCGCATATTCCGCTATCGTGAGATTCCCTTGATACAACTTCAGAAATTGGGCCTCCTTCTCAGTCCTAGCACTTTTCGGGAAGTATTTTTCTAGGAACTTATTCTTGAAAGCCTCCCAGGTTAGCTCTTCATGAATTTGCTCCATCATTTTCTTCGCACCTCGCCACCAGTATTCAGCTTCACCAATCATCAAATAGGTTACATACTCTACTTTCGCATTGTCAGAGCAGTGTAAGATCTCGAAGATCTTCTCGATTTCTTGCAGCCAAAGATCAGCCTTGTCGGGGTCATGTTCCCCTTTGAATTTAGGCGGATCTTGTCGACGAAATTCATTCAATGCTCTTGCTGCACTGGCTGCTTCATCCCTCTGATCCCTCTGTGCATCTCGTTGAGCCTAGATCGCAGCTTGTTAGGCCATTGCTGCGGCCATAGCATTCATGGCTTGGATTGCTTCAGTCATGTCGTTTCTTCCTTGGGGAACGATCGGTTTGTGCGACGAGCCATAACGCTTCCTAAAATTATCTAATTAGTAAAATATTATAACGTAATTTAACTTTTGGGTAGTACGGAAGTCTTTTTATTGAGCACTATATAGTAGGTTCGGGTTATACAGCAAGTCGTTCTTTGGAGGGGTTCCCAGGAAAGAGAGGTGGGTCAATGGACCACTTAATAGCCAAGTCTTTCCTTAGCCAGAATCCCTCCAATACAACCTTTTTGTATTATCCTTCCCTTCTATTTTGGGGGTCATACAATTATACATAATATAGGGTTTAGAACATTGTCTTTAATTACATACATTTAGATCACATGATGAAAGCTCACCAGTTACTTTGTGATTTAGATCGAAAAAATTTTAAATCGTGGTAATAAACTCATAATTCACAATATCATACAATCATAAATGTTTATTGCTTGATTAAAATTATTTCTAATCATAGGATCAAGAATTTAAAACATATTTTTCATCATAATTATTTAAAAAAAATTAGACAATTAAATTCACATAATTGAAATTTAAGTCATTAATGACATAAAATAGTTAGAAAATCAAACCCTTAGTATAAAAAGAAGTAGAGAGTTTAAAATGAATAAAATAAAACAATCATACGATGAACAAGTAAAAATCATAAAGATTATAAAATGTAACAACTTAAATAAAATATAAAAGGCAATGCCAATAAAAGCATGCAAGTAGTTATAGAGATTTCAAGTTTGAAAAATTTAAATAACACAATTAAAACCAAATATTTAAAACATATATTTAATAGCAAAATCATGGAGGTTATACAATTGATGACACATAATAGAAATTTAAGTAAAATTTAATAATTAGAAAACCAAGCAATTAACATATTTAATGACACTTAATAAGAATTTAAGTAATTCTTAAAATTCAAATTCAAGAAGGTCACACAATTAATAACTTAATAAAAGTTTAAGTAATTAATAGAATTCAATTTCAAGAAGGTTACATAATCAATGACACATAATAGAAATTTAAATAATTAGTAAAACTCAAATAATTAGAAAATTATACGATTAACATGAATAACATATCACAAGAAAAAACATGCGACATACATGAAGCGTCCCATCCCACCAATGTCCGAGAATTAGTGCTCTGATACCACAATGTAACGCCCCGGATTTTTGATCCAAGACATTACTTAAAAAATATTTATTTTCTTTCAAAAACGGCTTAATTTTTTTTTAAAGTAGTTCGTCATATAATAAATAAAATTTCTCTAGTAAATAGTTTGATTCCATTTTTAAAAAATACCACAATGCGATTTATCGGATATTATTATATGTAAAGACAATTTACTAATTGTAGAAAATGTTCGTTAAAAATAGAATAATTCAAGTTTTTCCTAGCAGAAGGACCCCGCCTCCGCAATTCTATTAAAAATCAACGATGAAAAAATAACTAAACTTAAAAATTGTATCACAACGGTTTTATCACTACAAACATTATTATTATTATTATTATTTTATTAAAGTACCCCTTTTCCCACGCGCGTGCGCCAAGCAAACGTCATTCATGCAACCCTTCAAGATCGTTAGTACCTAAATGTTGGTGTAAGGGGTCAGTTCATCCCACGGCAAAATTAGACCAAATAATAAGTTAACAACCATAAAATATAAAATATAAAATCTTTTTGTAATAAAAGATTTAGAGAAAATGATTTTTATAATTCATAAGGTGTATCAAAAATTATAAAATATATCTAAACAACAAGTAGTAACTCACCTTAGAATCAATAATTATATAAAAATAACAATGGCAATAAAATGTATGCAAATTATGAATGTCCTAAACATACATGGTCCGGATATAGCCAGCCACTAAGGCGTCCACAAAGATGCATATGGTATGTCATGACAATGATAATGAATGTTCGAAATGTACAAGTCACTAGCCACTTAGGCAACCACAAAGAAAAATCATACATAAATAACCAGCCATTTAGGCAACCACAAAGAAACTATTCATTAATGCATTCAAAAATCGATTTCCTCATATCGTTAAATGAAAAATAAAATTCTCATCAATTTCATCAAGGCACATATATTGTTCATATAAAAGTCAACTTTTAAAATTTAAATACTCAAGAATCAAGGATTAAAATTTAATACATCATAGTAAACATGTTAATGACTACATCATTATAAAAATTATAACTTTATAATTAAGTACTCTAAAACATGTATGGCATTGAACGTTTTCACAACAAACATATTGATGAAGGTATGGTAATAAAATATAATTCTACAATTAATTTCATCAAAATAGAGGTATTACTCAAAAGAAACAATCAAAGCATGATAATTAATTTTCTTTACGACGAAAATAAAATCGACATTTTTCTTTTAATACATCCAGACATCATATCAATATCTTACGAATCGCTAATTTAATATCTAACCTAACTCTGCATGGGGAAAAAGCCCTTACCTTGGACGCTTTCCTTCCACGTACCACTATATAGCCCTCGAAAATCTCACCAAGATGAATAAAAGTTTATAGCTCCGTTCAAAAAGCTAGGGAATGTAAGGATGGTTGTTTGAGTGGCTTAGAAAATATTTGAGATAAATGTAGTGTCGGTAATGCGTGTGAGTGATTATGACTTATTTTCCTCTACTGTAAGTTTAATCGTGTCCTAAGAAGGAGAGGTGTATGTGACTAATAAAGGAGGCATAAAGCTGATCAGAGAGAATGAATAGTTCTCTTCATTGAGTTTAATTGCACACATGAATAAGGAATTAAATTGGAATAATGCCATTCAATGACCAACCGTTAAGAATTAATTGGCATTCATGTATTTGTTCTTGCTAATTACACATTTGAATGGACACAATATAAATTAAATTTTATAAAATATGGTTATAAAAATAGTAGTGTGAGTGATTAAATTTGACTTAGTCAAAATTGGCTTTGGTCATTGTTCACTCTAAGACAAATATTTCTACGAGTTTTTAATTAGTCAATAATAAAATCCCAATAATAAATTATTTAATATGAAAATACTTTATCAAATAATTAAATATTTAAAGAATAATTATCTTACTATCGTCACACTAAATTAATAAAAGGATAAACAAAACTAATGATTTTAAATTAATTAATTAAAAAAAAAGGGTGTTACAGTAGTGATCATATTAAGTAGTATTTGTTTTTATTTTGGTAATTTGGTTGCTTCATGTAGTTGAAATTTTTTTATAATAATATTTTTATATACTTTTACTTGAAATTTTAAAATAAATAAATAATAAAAAAAACACCAGCACAATATGAAAATTTACATCTGAAAATTTCTTGCGGATTTACCTCCGGATTTTCAGGTGAAACATATTTTCATATGAAATTGCATGTGTCGTTACTTGCGGAAATACACTTAGAACACATTCACATGAATTGTACTGCAGATATTTATGACTGGAAAATCGTAAGAAAATATCTTGGGTTTATTAAATGTTTGCTATGGAATTTATTTATTTTCCTGTGGAATTATCTACAGGTAACGTATTATTCGCGGGTATGTTACTTGTAGATTCATAAATCCTCAAGAAACAATTACCTACAAAGATTTTACGTGGAAAAATAGTTCCGTAAATAAATTCGCATGTAACATATTTTTTGCAGATTGCAGATTTTTAACTTAAATCTGTAAGAAATTTCACAGGTATAACTTTAATTTCTAATATTGTTCGAATTAAGTTTTTAATATCAATATACAACCGATCACCTATAATTTTTATTATGTTCGTTCTTTAAAAAAATTTGAAACTATCTTCGGATAGTTTGTTTTAAAACTGTACTTAAATATATATCTTTTACTTTTTATTTTTTATTCCATTATGATTACTTATATACCTTAAACAATTACTCATCATAAATGTATCTACTATTTTATTAATGCAGCTGTTTTAGATACCCATTAACAGCATAATAAAAATGTGTATTTATTAATATTAATATTGCTATTCAATAATTTAGACTCTAAAAATATAGCTTCTCCTTATAAATAATAATAATAATAATAATAATAATAATAATAATAATAATAATAATAATAATAATAATAATTTACAAATACACTATTTTAAATTTTAAAATTCTAATTATTTTTGTTTGTTGGGGGGGGGGGGGGAGGGGGGAAGCTAATGATGTAACATAAAGTAAAAATGTAAAAAATATCTAAATATGTTTATTACTATGTAATATGCTAAGTTTTGTGTGGACCAAAAGAAACCACCTTTCCCTCTAAATGTTGTGGTCTAAAACCATTTGACTTGACTATATACAGATGTCTTTAGATGAATTTTTTTCTTAACTATGAGATATTTTGTGTATGTGTTGAAAGATTATTTTATGGAAAAGAAACAAGTTGATATTGACCATTTTTCAAAAAAGAAGTTGAAAGACAGTGAGTTCCATGTTGAAAATAAATGATTATGTTTTGACTAAATGATTATGTTTTGACAATTTTTTTTTTAAAAAAGTTGGACTTTAGTAAAATTTTCATGGTGTTAGTGAAATGTCGTCTTTGGATTCAGGTTCGAAATTGAAGAAGAAAAACTAAGAGACTTTTTGGGGAGCAATATTGCTACCAACACCCCCTAATTTACTACCCACACCCCTCAAATGTTTAAAAAAATTAATATTCCCAAATTACCATTCCCTTCTTCCTCTTCATTAACCTAACTCATCTTCTTCTTGTTCTTCTTTATTCTATCTTCATCATCTTCATTCAACACATTCTTCATCTTCTTCTTCTTTATTCTATCTTCATCATCTTCATTCAACACATTCTTCATCTTCTTCATTTTATTCAACCTTAACCATCATTATCATTAACCATCTTCATAAATCATCATCAATCATCATTAATTATCATCAATCACCATCAATCCTCATCAATCATCATTAACTATATTCAAGATTTTGCTAACATTTACGTGAATTCAATTTCACGTAAGTTTACGTAAAATGAATTCTAGAAAATATCCGTGAACTCAGTTTACGTACACGTACGTGAATTCACTTCACGTAAACTTACGTGGAATTGAGTTCACGTTTGTTTGATTTTCAATCTTCAATGATTTCCAAATCTTACTTCACACGTACGTGAATTAAGATTGCGTATATACTGAGATGTTTACGCAATTTCAGTTCACGTACATGGCTTATTATTCAACATTACGCAATCTTAGTTCACGTAGGTGTACGTGAATTCATATTGCGTACACTATGAGGATTCAAGTTTCAAACTTCATTGATTACGCAATCTGAGTTCACGTATATGTACGTGAATTCAAATTGCGTAAAGTCTAAGATTTTTAATTTTTTTTAAACATACGTGAACAAAGTTCACGTAACTCCAGAACGTACGTGAACTGAGTTAACGTAAAATCCCCAGATTTACAAAAAAAAATACGAACCAAAATACAGAGCAACAAACATACCTTTTTATGTAGTTTTAACCACAATGTGATGATCAAACTGATGTGTTGTAGGTTATGAGTGAGCGATGTAACTTTTTAATGATTTTGAGTTTTGGTTAGTGAGGTATGATGATTTTTGTATGTGAGTTATGAGGTGTGATGAAAGTTGATAAATGTGAGTTATGAGATAATAAATGTGTAACATTGATGGCAGGGGCATTTTGGGCATTTTGATTTTTTTTAATTTTGAGGGTGTGAATAGCAATTTGGGGGGTGTTGGTAGCAATATTGTTTGGGAGGGTGTCCACACTTCGACTAAGTTAAGATGTGTTAAGAATCTAATACCTAATAAAGATTTAAGGTGCAAGAAATTTGAGAGGAGTCGACCTGTTTGCTATAACGGAAAGCTTGCAAAGTAAGGGATCCTTCCATTTTTCTAGTTTCTAACATGTAGGGTATATGTAGATGACTGAACATAAGTGTATGTGTATTCTTGAGGTGTGTAACCTATTTGCTTGATTGAATCCATGCAATGGGAATAAATGTTTGATCATGACTATATGTATCAATCGGTTGTATGTTTGATCATGACTATATGTATCAATCGGTTGTTGTTGATGTTAAATTGTTTATACATGACTATTTTGTATGTATTAAGCATGTTATTGATAAGTAGTTATGAATTTTTTATTTGTATAATTGATGTGATTGTGTGTTCATAACTGATAAGATGCATGCTTACGATGTATTACGAATTTTATTAATGATAATTGCCATGAGTAGGCTCTGTGAAAATATATCAGATGATTATTAGTGTTTCTATAAGTATTAAAAGTAGAGTTTTTTAATAACTGCATTTACTTTAAAATTGTTGTGTAAAGAGTCAGGGTATGCTCATGCATTCATTGTTACACTTGAGTTCCATAGAGTTGGACCCGTCAATGGTTGGTCTAGAGAGATCATCACCTCCTTTCGGGGATAAATGATTTGTAACTATTATGCATTGAATGAAAGCATTGCATTAGGGTGCTTTGGCACACAAGTTGTGTTTTATACCATGAGAAATATGCTAATTTTTGCTTATATTTTCATAATTGCTTATTGTTATGTGGTAATTTCAAACTAAACGATCCAGATTATTAGGGTACCCAATAGCTAGTGGCTCAGTAGTACCCAATAGTCTTCTTCTATGTATGTTATGATCAGCTTAGGGGTAGCTAATTATCAGGGCCGATAACCCTTATTGTTATACTATTTAACTAGATTTGGTTACATTTGGAAATAGAGAAGTTTTATTTTTTGAAATTTTCACTTACCTTGAAAATGTGTTGTTAATTAACTCATATTAAAGGATTTCTCAAGAAATGCCTTTTTAAAAAGGAAAAAAAATTACAACTATTTTTTGTGAAACTCGTTTTATATAGTTTATTGAGAAAATCTTTTAAAAGAAAATATGTATTCGCTGTTAAAAAAATGGGTGTTACAAAAAGAAAGATCTACTTAAAGATCTAGGTTTTTAAAAAATGAAAGTGTTGTTATTCATAGATTATTTGTTATTGATTGTTGTTGTTGTTTAAAATCTATGGGATGAAACTTTCTTGTTACAAGTTGATGTTTAATTGTTTGAAGCTTTTGAAAAGTTAAGAAGTTGATATTGAACATATTGATTTATTTAAAGTGTCAAGGATTTTATTTTTGTAGTGGTAAAAAAACATTTGAGTTTAGGTTAAAATTATTTTGAAGTTGAACTGATTAAGGTATATTCTATAAGTTGAGCTTGTGAAAATGTTTTAGTTTAAAGTGTTTAAAGTTGTGATAAAGGTAAAGATTTGAAGTTTTGTATGTTTCGTACTTCGAAAAAATGGTAGAATAGTAGTCGCTCACTTTGAAAAAGAATCAAGAGTTTTGACAACAAATAGATTTATGTTTTGTTGTTAAAAATAAATTGCTATTGTTGTTTTCGTGAAAATAGATCTTACAAATCTTTTGAGAAAATCTTATTTTAAAAAAGAAGTCATGCCAAAATTTTGGTAAAAAAAGACTTTGAGAAAATTTGAGTTCAAGACTTCGAAAATTTGAGTTCAAGACTTTGAGAAAATTTTGTTAAAAAAGACTGCTTGGTAATGGGACCACATGAATGCTTCTTGGTAATGGACTCCACAAAACCTTATGAGGTTATTAAGTTTATGTTGGTATGTGAGCAACTACACTTGCTATGTTGGTCGGTTATAAACTACACTTTTGGGGTCAATTGAAATAGTGATCCACAACCCTTGAGGAAAGGTGGTGATATTCCAAAATAATATGCACTATCTTATAAGCATTGCATTAAGAAGGCTTTTGTATTTTAAATAATTTTGTGATAGGCTCGAAGATAGGATAGTTATGTATTTTAAGAAGTTCTCTAGTATAGTTCGCTTGATGAAAAAGTACTTTATCTGAGCTTTGATGAATTTGGATTTTAAGAAAGAATTTTAGTTATCTCACTGTGCTCTTCTCAAAGTCATTCTGGATTTACTTAGAAAACTCTTGACAAAGCCTATCATTTGTAGCACCAAATATTTTATCATCAACGTATACTTAGATAATTAGAAGGTCATTTATAGTAGATATTCTAAATAAAGTAGTGTCAACTTGATCTCTTTCAAAATCATTTTTCAATAGAAAACTGATTAGTCTATCCTACCAAGATCTTGGAGCCTCTTTCAGACCATATAGAGATTTCTTTAGTTTGTAAATGTGGTAAAGGAATTCATTATCCTCAAAGTCTGAAGGTTGTTTAATATAACACTTCTTCATTTATATAATCATTTAGGAATGCGTTTTTCACAGCCATTTGATATAGAGTAATTTTATTAAAAACTGCAAATAAGTAAAATTCTAATTGCTTCTAACCTTGGCACAAAAACAAAAGTTTTAGAGTAATCAATACCT
Source organism: Cicer echinospermum (assembly GCA_002896215.2). Lineage (NCBI taxonomy): Eukaryota > Viridiplantae > Streptophyta > Magnoliopsida > Fabales > Fabaceae > Cicer > Cicer echinospermum. Next base: position 41,376,360 of record PGTU02000005.1, on the reverse strand, counting down.
TCATGCTGACTATAACCTTGAGCTACAAGTCTAGATTTATTTCTATTTCTAACTACTTCACCTTTTTCATTTAAATTTTTGTTGAAGACCCACTTGGTTCTGATCGACTTCTTTTCTTTGGACTTGGGTACAAGATTCCATATATTATTTATTTTAAATTGATTTTGTTTTTCATGCATGGACATAATCCGTCCATCAAACCTAGTCTTCATAGGATCACTTAAGTTTCCAATAATCTAATAGTCTCGATGTGATGATTTATATTTCCATCGATGTTTAGTTTCCTGATGACTTTGACTTGTAGATGGTTCGTCATTACTTTTCCTTGTATTATGAAGTACATCTTCTAGTTCTTTAGAGAGAAGCTTAGTTGTTTCCTCTGGTTTATCTATGATCAGTAAATTTGCAAAATCTTCATCGAGCTTTAACTTTTTATGGTCAAAATTTTTGTCATCGAATCTAGCATGGATTGATTCCTCAAAAATCAATGTCTCTTAATTGTATACTCTATAGGCTTTATACCTTTTATAGTATCCTAAAAAGGTGCACTTTTGAGATCGTGAATCAAACTTGCCATGATTTTCTTTGGTGTTCAAAATTAACATATGCAACCAAATTGATGAAAATTAGAAATGTTGGGTTTTATTCATTTCCAAAGTTCATAAGGTGTCTTATTAAGAATAGGTCTTATTTAGATTATATTATGAATATAACATGCAATGTTCACTTTCACTATCGAAAAGAGGTTGGCAACATTCATTCATAAATCATGGTGCATGTCATTTCTTGAAGAAATATATTTTTCCTTTCTACAACACCATTTTGCTAAGGTGTTCGAGGAGAAGAAAATTTGTGTAGAATCTCATTCTCTTCACTGAAGTTTTCAAAATGTTTATTTTCAAATTTGCCACCATGATCACTATGAATAGTTGTAATACAAAAATCCTTTTCATTTTGCACTTATTTGTAGAAGGTAGTGAAAACTTTTATGTGACTCGTCCTTGTGTTTAAGGAACATTACACGTGTCTACCTGGAACAGTCATAAAAAATAACGAGTCTATACTTTTTACCACTAAGTCAAGATGTAAAAGTTGGAGCGGTCTAGAAGTGGAAACAATATTCTTTGAAGAAAATGATGATTTAGTTTGTTTCCCTTTCTGACATGCATCACAAAGAGATTCTTATTCAAATATTAGAATTTGCAAACCTTTTACTAGATCAAGTATTTTCAACTTTGAGATTAATCTCAAGTTGGCATTTTCCAACCTTTTATGCCATGTCAGTTTTTCTTTGTTCACTAACATGGAACACTTTGTTTCTTGTTTTTCTAAATCTGACAAATTTATTTTGTAAATACTGTTTTTCTCTGACATGTAAATTGTAAGGATCCATTTGTTTGACTGATGGCCTTACATGACTTTTGATTGATGAGAGTATCATAACTATTGTCACTTAATTGACTTATGCTCAATACGTTAAGCATTAGTCATTTTACAAGTAGAAATTTTTTTATAGAAAGAATGGAGCCATTATATATTGTGCCATACTCTATGATCATACCCTTCTTATTTCTTCCAAATCCTGCATCCTTAAGAGTCAAGTTTCAAAACATAGCCATTTCTTCCATCATATGTCATGAGCATCCATTGTCCAAGGACAATGATTGGTGTTTCAACTTTTTTGCTAATGATATCTACAACATATATTTAATTGTTAGTTCTAAAATATGTCTTGTCTTTCCCTATTTTCAACATAGGACATATACTCTTATCATGACCTTTCTTTAAGCAACATAAGCAAGTAGTTTCAAGTAAGTTAAATTTTAGAGTTTCTTATGCTTCCTCAAAGCCAATACCTTTTATGTTTATTCTGCCAACATCATAGATCATAAAAGCTTATTTGCTTATGTTAATGTCATTCACTATAAAATATTGAAAGGTTTTTTCATACTTATCATAATTATAGACACTTACTTTTGAGATTTTTGAGACATTATCCTTTAGAGTTAGATTTTTCCTTTTTATGTTTTCAAAACCTTTTCCATGGGAGTTGTAGATTTCTGTTAAAATGGAATGAGCTTTTATAAGTTTTTATTTTTATTTTTGAGGAGACATTGAGATTTTTCTTCAAAAACTCATTTAACATGATTATAAGTTCATTATGAGATAGATCAAACAGTAACTCAATTTCCTCATCAACAGATTCATTATCATAATCAAGGTTAGAACAAACATCTACCACTAGGGCCATGTTTGTATGTTCTTCATCTTCATCAGAGGATTCATTAGAGTCATCCTAGGTAGCCATTAGACTCTTTTTTTTATTCTATATATTGAAGTATTTTCTTTGATAGTTTCCCTTCTCAATCTTAAGACACCCTGATTTGAAATGTCCTACTTTTTTTGCATTCATGGAAAAAGATTTTCTTCTTATCTGATTTTTATTTTCTTTCTCTACTATTGGTTAATCATTTGAAATCCTTTTTGGAGAAGGATTTCTTCCTGTTTTTCAACATGTGTTGAGTTTCTTTGATATGTATGATATCTCTTCATCATCCGAATCTTCACTCTAATTTTTTTATTCACTTTCCTCTGAGTCCTCCTTAGCTTGCAAAGTCTTGGCATTTTCTTTTTTTCATTTGGATTTGAGGGTAAAAGACTTTGATTTCCATTTTAGTACATCTTCAACTAGTTCAATCTCATGGGATCTAAGTGAATTCATCAACTCTTCTAGAGGCAATTTGTTAAGGTCTTTAGCCTCTTGAATTGTTGTTACTTTTGATCTCCATTTTCTAGGTAGACTTTTGAGGATCTTCTTTACATGATCAACTATAGTGTAACTCATTTGGTGAACCTTTAGTCCAGAGTCTAGAGTTTGGAATCTGGAAAACATTTTCTCAATGTTTTCATCCTCTTCCATCTAGAAAAGTTTGTACTTCCCAACAAGAAGATTTGCGATAGCTTCACGCACTTGTTTATTTCCTTCATAGTTGAGGACTAGGGAATCGAAAATGCTTTTAGTTGTTTCTCTATTGTTGTGTTTTTTGAATTTTTGAAAGTGATAGCATTCATCATATATATAGTCCCCTCATTTAGAAAGATTTAACCACTAATTCAAATCCTTGAATTGCACAGTGCATGATCTTACAAGTCAGTCTTCTCAAAACAACCTCACACATACATATTTTTTTAGGCAAACAAACACTTTGACCCTACAAGTCAAGTCTTCTCTACAAAACCTGAAAACCACATATTGCTTGTGGAACACTAAAGCCATTATCGGGTTGGGTTACACAAGTTTGGACTTGATTGTGTTTTGCTTCTACTAAGTAGATTTTTGCAATTGATTTCCCACACTAAAATACTTAGAAAATAATTCTTTGAGCAATTGTTTCTCTAGAACTTAAACCTTTTAACTTTGAATACTTAGGAAATTTGAGCTCTTAAAACTTTTTTATAAATTGTATGGATTTATGAGTATCTTCTTGTGAACAAATTATGAGTATTTATTCTTATTAACAGATTATGAGTATATCTTCTTGCGAACAAAATTTTGGCATTATCTTCTTGGTAATAATATTTTAACCATATCTTCTTGTGATCAATATTTTGGCCATATCTTCTTGTGATCCAAACTTTGACCATATCTTCTTATGAGCAATATTTTGGCCATAACTTCTTGTGAACAATATTTTGACCATATCTTATTTTCATCTTGGTCAAATATTTCCTTCAATTATAATTTTGAATTATATCTAATGTCATATTGTGTTCAAAAACTTATTCATGTGAATCTTCCTTCATACTCTTGATTAATTGGAGCAAGAATAGATTCAGGTTTGTTTTTGGATCTTCAAAAGTTTTGATTTGACTAAGTCTTTTGTTTAGAGTTAATTATTTCAATCAGAGTCATTGAATTTTCATCAGAGTGATTGACTTTTTTGTTGGAGTCAAACGCTATGTTTCTTGGATAATAATAGTCAGAGACAAAATTGCATGACTTATAATTAGTGACTTAGGTCAAATCACATTGTTGAATCATCAAAGTCAGTGTAACATTAGAGGCTGCATATCAGAGGCATCATTTAGAGTGTGTTGCAAATTTTTGATAAGTGGAATATGATATTTGAATGCATGGCTTGAACAATCTCTTCCAAGTTAATGATAGACTGGTATGAATTCTTCAGAGGCATGTTGAGTTTGTGCACATCAAAGGCATGTAAGGGCTTTAGAGGTATGCTTAAAACTCATTCTTCAGAGGCTGTATTCAAAGGCAGTTTTCAGACCCAGTAATTAGAGGCAGTCTTTAGACTCCAAACATCAAAGGTAGTCTTCGTAACCTTTTGAGGCATGTTGCTTTCAGAGGCATATGTGTATTCTTTTGTGTTCCACTGATTTCATCCTCTAATCACTTCCTTTGGTGACTTCTTCTGGTTTTGTTTTTCTAATTATTGCACACTTAGTGAATCCATTAGTCTAAGAAAATTGTTCTCATAAAATATCTTCGTTAACATCAAAACCACAAGAGGAAAACCAATTTGGTTCCAACAGCTTCATCATCAGAGTTAGTCATAATTAAAAAGTAAGATCTTTACTCAAATACGGTTAGGCGCTCAACCTTGAGTTCGTGACTGGATACCAATTATAGAGGGAAAAAATACAAGAAATAAGGGCTTTGAATTGTGTTTTATATCCAAAAACAACTTTGAAAAAAAAATTATAAACCGATAATGTTAAAGAGTAGAAAACGTAAACAGATAAGTAAAGTGATATGAAGAAAATACAAGCCAATTTTTCATAGTTCACCACCAACACGATAACTATGTTCAGTCCCTTCATACTAAAGGATTTAATCCACTAATTTCCAACATATATCACACTTCTTCTAAACACCTTCTAGTCGAATTGATTGTGTTCAAGTCTTCTCAACCTTCTAGCTTAGTATAGTCAAGCTGTTGAGAGCAACAACCATTAGTGGGCCCAATTACAATAGTGTTTAAGATGATTTTATGAAAAACTCTCACACAAGAGTGTTTACAAAAATTCCTCTCATAATGAGGGGAATAGGTTTTTCTCTTGTTTTTCTTTTCTTTTTCTTGTCTTTCTTAATGATTATCATGAATTCTTTTATAGAGATACTTTGAGTTCCTTAGGATTTCTGACTGTTTTTGTGATTGCATGAATTCAACATCTGAAAATAATAGTTTTTATCAAATTTTAGATATCTCGGATCGGCATTAAAAACTTGTCTAAATCCATCTTCATAATTGATTTAGCATATTTTGATAGAAATTGTAGAAAGACTAGAGGAAGACACTATCAGAGAATGTCATGCGCTTCTTCAGTTAGAGGGTAAGTCTTTTATGGTGAGCAGATGATGTTCGAATTTTGACTTTATAAGAAAGTTAATTTCATTAGTGTTGATTTTATCAAAGTATTGAATGTATCATAATTTTGACTTTATCAAAGTGTTGTGTCCAAATGGTCAATTTTTATACCAAGGTTATAAGACATAGAATTATCAAAGTGAAGTTGTATTAATAGTTCCAATAGAGGAGTGTTGAGAGCGTGTGTCTCAAAGTCAGTATAACATAACAAAATTTTCAAAGTATTGCCTTGTACTTTATGTTTATCTTCTCCAATCATCAGATAATGCAAGATACGTTCTTTGAGGTTTGTGACCAGGGAACTGCACACTTAATTTAAATTATTAATGCTATAAATTGTTCATACAAAAAGAATTTTTTCTATCATCAAAATAATTTAGGGTCATTATTATTCAACCCACATTGGTTATAGCATAGTGGATCAAATCACGACAATGATGGAAGTGTAGCAAAACAACAACTTGGACTAGTAACTAGATGTTTTTTGGTTTGATGCTACTGGTGGGAACTTTACATCAGAAATTAGAGAATCTTTTAGTACTAGATAAGAGTTTAGGAAAATAGTGTCTACTTTTTGAAGTTAGGGGGACCGACACATGACACGATCCCCCAAATTTTATAGGTTCCTTTAAGTTATATATAATCGATTATTATATGGCTCTATGATAAGTTAATTACTAAGCAATATTTGAATGTGTCTTTCATTAGTTAGTTTAGTTCTCAAATGTGTTTTTGATTAGTCAATTTGATTCATAAAATTACTAACAAAAGAGGATTTTAATAATGTGTTTAAATTCGATACTTTTAAGATTATAATGGTTGCACCTCACACATTTAGGAACCCAAAATGACTTTTTTCTTTTATATAAATATTTGAGTTTTGATCAAGGACCCAATAAATTCATTCTTGGCTCTGCCACTAGTTTGATGTTTGAAATATGTTATATTCAGAACCTAGAAGGGTAAATTTCACGATAACTATAGGTATAAGGCTAAGTTGATTTGATGATAAGTGATATCCCCGTATGATTTAGGAGGTAGTGAGGAGCGATGTTGATTTGAGGTGGAACAATGGATAGCGAATGGCTACATCGACGTGGATTTAAATATGCTAAGAGTTGATCCTTAATTTTGTGATTTGTATGATTTTGTTAATTGAGGAATGAAACAGTAGAGTGTAAGAATGCGTAAGGATTTTGATAGAATAACCTTCAATTGTCTCAGTAGAGATTGGTGAACACCGGGAAAATATGAATCATTTGGATGGTTGAATTTATTAGTTAAAGCTTAGATACTGATCTTAAGACAAATTTTAATTTTATGACCCTCAGTGATCAACTAGGATTGAGTAAGTGGCAAAGTAGTATATTTTGTCTGATGCATAAAGTTATCATTTAGATTGGAGATAAGTATTCTATGATCAAGAAGTCAAGTTGAGAAGTGCATGAATACTTAGTGTATGACAACATAAGTTTCTAAGTTAGTCAATGATTTGGATGACCTGAAGTAATTAGTCTCTAAGTTAGGCAATGAAGTTGTAGTATTTGATACAATTTGCTAGTATTTGGTGAATAACATAAGTAGTGTCGTGATCTAATGTTTTGGAGAAAACTAAGGACAAATATGTTTTAATGGTTGATATTTTCGAGTAATGGCATAATGGTTTAGAGAATATTATGGAGAGAATTCTCGTGGAATAGTCTCTATAATATAAATTTGTTTTTGTGGCACTAAAAAAATAACGCGAGTTAATAATGTAGATTTTTTATATAATATCTCGCGGGTAGAAGTGATTAGTCATTGTAAGAATAAATGATCATTTGATCCCGAATAATTTTAAGAGATTGTTACCATACCTTACGATTAAATTTGAAGATATGGAGTATTATATTGGAAAGCATGAGCTAGATATTAGTTTTTAGATTGATATTAAAAATATGTGGTGCCTAGTATACGGGTCTAAAAAAGTAATTGTAGGCTTGGAAGTAATGTTGACGGTTTAGAGGTGAAGGTAGTGTCTTCAATAATAGAATAGAGAAGATAGATAGATATAAATAGAGTGAAGGAATGTCTTCAATAATAGAATAGACAAGAAAGATAGACAGAGTTTTATGAAGAAAAAAAGTTAGTCTATGAAGAGCTAGTGTTGAAAAGAAAACTACTCTCAATTTTAAAAAGACAACTTTCATTAAAGCTTGCAAACGTTTTAAGTTATTTAAAAAAATTACATTTATGTTAGATAATATTATTATAAATTTATACTGTTAAAAGTTGACGTGTTACTGTGACAAATTTGAATCTTGACACGAGCTCAATAGTTATATGGTGATTGATGTTAGAGAGATTTTGGTAAAACATCAATGACGGCCAAAGTGATGTGTATGCAAGTTGATTTCGCATATTCTCATTATTAGAGAAACCGAATTAATTCAGTAATAGTACTAGGAGTTGAGAGTTTAGACAATGACATGAGATTATCGAAAGAAAAAATATCTATTGCAATTTGACATTGTCCTACTTGACTTGCCTCTGGGTCTCTCATTCACTTTGTATTTTCACGACTTGTAAATTTATTTTTATATTTTATCTATTATTTTTTCTGTTAATTGTATAATATTTGTTTAGTCACGTCTTTTATAAAAGATAATCGGTCCTTATTTTTATATAAGAAAATTATTTTATTGATTAAATTACTCTTATTACATTAAAACTAACCTCCCGCTAATTGCATTGTTATTTATTTAGCTACAAATTTTTGTTAAAAAACTAAAACTTAAAAGTTGTTAAGTCTCTACATAGAAATTATCCTTCTCAATTGATGATAATTTTGTAAATTTATTTTTATATTCTATATATTTATTTTTCTCATTAATTGCATTATTATATGTTATTATTTATTCAGTTACATCTTTTACAAAAAAAAATTATTTGTCCATATCCTTTTTACATGGAAATTTTTTCTCTCATATTAAAGACAATTTTATAAATATTTATACCTTATCTATTTATTTCTCCCATTTAATTACATTATGATTTGTTATTATTTATTTAGGTACTTTTTAAATAAAAATAATAATATTGGTCCATATCCTTTTTACGTGGAATTTTTTCCTCTCAAATTGATGGTAATTTTATAACTTTTTAAATATTATATATTTATTTCTTCCACTAATTGTATTATTATTATTTATTATTTATTGATATCTTTAAATGGAAATTTTCTCTGAAATTGATGCCAATTTTATAAATTTGTATACTTTATCTATTTATTTTTCCCACTAATTGAATTATTATATTTTATTATTTATTTAGTCACATATTTAAAAAAATTATCAATTCTTTTTTTTTTTTTTTGCCTTAAAAGAAATAGTAAATACTATCATAATTAATTCGCACAACTTCAAAATCTCAAATTCAAATATGAAACATAACGTCCAATATAACAATATCGACATTTGATAGTTGAGATAAGACTTAAATTTTTTTTTTAATATATCATTTTATTGCTTAAACTACTCCCATAAACTCCAGTTATTTTAAATATGAAATAAACAAGTTTCTATTAAAAAGAAATATATAAATTTTTTGAAGATTTTGTCGAAGAATAAGTTAATTTTTTGGTCTCAATTCATTTCAAGTTACACAAAACACCTGACAAAATTCATACAACTTCAACTTTAAAAAAAAAAATATTCAGTTAGAGAAGAAATTTGATTAGTAAAGATACAATAAATTAACATAAATTAGGATAAAAGTAATTAATGTTAAATTAGTATTGTTAAATTAAATATTTATTTTGAGATAAATAAGATATTTAAATATCATATTTTTTTCTCTATTTATTTTATATATCATATCATCGACATATCCCATTTATTATATTTTTTTCTTTATCTATCAAAAACTGTTATTTTAATGTAAATGTAAATAATGCCTTTGGAGGAAAGTGTTAGAAATCACCTAATCGAAGACTTAAAGATTTATCTTATGTATATTGAAAATAAACTTGATAGCTTGATATAAAGAAAATTCCTTAAAATATCATAGTTAAAAAGATACTAAAACAATGAATAGAATAATTATATTCATAGAGCACATTTTAAAATTAACCAACTTACTAATTTAGTCTAACCAACTAACAAACTAAATTTAACTAACTAATTAATCTCCTAAATTAATAATTAAAATATCTAATCTTAATAGTAGGTAAATGTCTTATTTGTAATTGTTTAATGAGTCCTAAAGTATTCCTTACCTTTAACTAGCACACTAAATTTCTTTTATAAAAAAAGTGTCAATTGAGTAACTCAAATGGTTTGGTCTAGTCGTAAAAAGAAACGCATTGAATTGGCACTTTCGAATTCGACCTCGCTATTTCTATTAGAGTGAGACAAATGTAAATCTTTTTGTAAGTACTCAATAAACAATAAAATTTTCTCTACTTTAGATCGTTGCACAACCCACTTACTCTAAAATATAAAAAAAAAAAAAATTGTTATTTGAGCGTATGAGTGTCAAAAATAGTTTTTTCCAAAAAATAATGATAAAACTACTTCAAAAAATAATTTTTTGTTTGAATTTCTCATAAGTTTTTTCTATCGGATGTAATTCTATTTGAAACACATCGAAAACTAAATGTAGATATCTCTTCTAGCAATAATTCAAATTCACAACATTATATAAATTTAGTCTATTTCGCTACACAATTAATCCTGTATAAATTTTACTCATATTAAAAATATATAAACCAAAGTAAACATGTACTTATTAATAATTAACTATTTATATTTAATTTTGTTAATCTCATTAAAAATTTTTCAATTTCATTATTTAAATTATTCTTTATCTTATTTAATTGCATAGATAAATAGAAATTTAATTTAAAAAATTTGTACATTAAATAAATGATAATTTTTAGTATACAAAAAGTCAACCTTTATTTAAAATATATTTTTGTTTTAACTCAGATTCTAAAGAAATGAGATCCAAATACGAAGCTCGCCTAAAGGATAAATAAAATTTAATAAAAAATTTAGTTAGAATTCAAATTTGTTTCTTATCAAATATTACCTATATATCAAATTTTACTTCTGCCCTAATTCCCCCATATGGAAAAAAATTCTTTTTAATTTTTTTTCTCGAATCATAACTTTGAATATCAAAAAAAGAAAATACCAAGCATAATCTTGTGTCGTGTTGGATCTGCGGTGGAATAAATAACAAATTCCTTTACTACTAAAAATATGTCGATAATTGACAAAATTTAAAAGAAAAACTATTAAAATAAATTTCAATTTAATGTTTCAAATATTAAATAATAAAATCAATTTTAATGTTTTCAATTTTTTTTATAGTTTTGATCTCTATATTTTTTTGTTAATTTAATTTTTCTAAATAATTAAGTAATGTTAAATTCATAAAAGGGATTGATATGTAGGAGAGGCAGAGGGCACAATGACTATTAATTTCATCTACTTTTCGAGTTGAAAAAATTATAAGTCCTTTTAAACGTATGCAATTATTTATGATTGATGTTTAAATAAAAAGTTAACTATATTTTTTTATGTATAAATTAACAAATTTTTAAATGTAATTTCAAAATAATAAATATTTATTTCTAGTCTTTATTTTAATTTTTGTTTACCGAAATAGATATTTTTAGTCCTCCAAAAATTTCTCAAAAAAGAATAAAATTTGTTAAAAAAAGCTAAATATAAATGATCATAATTTTTAAATAATAAAAATATATTTAACTCTTAAATAATAAATAATATGTAAGGAATATTGTGGCTGTGTATATCTATCTACATGGTGTATGTATCAAAGGCTTAGATGTATGATTGAGGACGCAACCAAGACATTAATTTTGACTAAACATATTATACATTACAGGTGGGTATGGATAAGGGTTGTTCCATGTTTTAAAACTCCACATTAGTCATCGCTTTAGCAGCAGACAGAGATGGCTGTGATGGACACTCCATTGTGTTTTTTTAACAAACTCAATCGAATCGAAATTAAGCCATGGATAAGGAAAGGATGAAACCATTTCTAGTTTTGTTTGTGGTTTCCATGTTTGAAAAATTATATGAAGATTAGATATTTTAGTTAGTAGTTTAGGAGATTAGTCTCATGGTTAAATTTGACTTTTTTTTTGGTTGATTAGATGGTTAGACTTTAAAAGAATTGAGAGAAATAAAATAAAACTACATTGATTGTGAATCTTTACACTTAAGGGTGTTCAAAGTTCAAAAGCTGAATTAAATTAGACTACATTAATGATTTTATTCAGTTCATAAAAACTGATTAATTTTCTATCAAGTTTTAGTTCAGTTGAACCGATTTGAAACTGGTTTATAATTATAAATTAGTTTAATATTTTGAACAAGATTTTAGTTAAAAACAGTTTCAAACGAGTTTTTCAGTGAATTTTTCAAAATAAAAATTCGATAAAAGAATTTTGAAAAAGTAGATGTAAAAAAATTTTCCGATAAAAATTGAGAAAAAAAATATTTCAAAAAATTTTCAAGAGAACAATGTTTTCAAATTTTTTTCGAGAAAAACAAATTTTGAAAATTTTCCACGAAAAAAATCTCAATTTTGAAAATTTTGAATTAAGTTTGATTAATTGATTTTTTTTTTTAAAAATGTGTAGTTCAATTCATGAAGCATTCAATTGGTTTGATTTTGTGTGTAGTGATGTCTAATTTATCAATATGGTCCAATTAATCACATATTTTGCACACCTCTAATTATATTGATGCAATATATACATCTCATATTATGGTGCCACATCAGCATTGTAACTAACTCAATTAATATTATAGGTGTATTTTAACTCCCCTAACTGTGTTCTAATTACATAGACTTGAATTACATGTTAAAGGTGGTTGCTTTGAAGCAAAAACCTTGAGTTTGTCTCTAAATTCCAAAAGCTTTTGCAGTGGACAAAGGATTAGTCAAGACATCAACAATCTTATCCTTGGTAGGCACATGTTGAACTTGAAGAGACTTAGCCACAATTTTCTCATGCACAAAGTGGATGTCAAGTTCAAGGTGATTGGTTTGAACTTGCAAAATGGGATTCCGAGACAACAATATTGCAGTCAGATTATCAAAAAGGAGAACAAGAGTGTAAACATGAATCTTCAATTCATATAAAATGCACTATTGTTTGACTGCAAGAACAATTCCTCTATGTGGTTTTAAAGTTAACAAATGAATTTTGTGAGAACAATTTATTACACTAATGGTTTTATTAAGTGTGCAACAATTAGAGCAGGAAAATCAGAGGATACCACCAGAGGAAGAAAAACATCAGAGGAAATGAAATCAAATCAGTCAACGAAATCGGAAAAATGCATTCACTAGAAAAGTTTGCGCATCTACCTCTGAGCATGCCTTTAAAGTCTACTATTTTCAAGTCTGTATCTGAAGCATATATTTCGTTGACTTTGAAGAATGCAACTCGTTCTAGAGTGTTGCCTCGGATACGTAACATACTCTGAAGTTACACTAATTCTGATAATGCAACAAATGTAAAGTTGCCCAAGACACTAATTCTAAGTCACGCAACTTTGCATCTGCCTCTAACTCAAGTTGTTCAAGCATCACAACATTTGATTCCAACAATCAAGTTAATGACTATGAAAAATAAAAGTCAATGATTCTGATGGAGAATAATCAATAACTCTAATGGAAGGTCAAAGACTCTGATAGATTGAGAAACATACTGAATTAAACTTATTTGTATCCTTACTTCTAAAGGTCCTAGAACAAGCTCATATTTGTTCCCGCCCAAATCAAATCAAGAGTATGAAAGACGACTCAAGTGAATTAATTTGCAAACGTAATATGAACTAATACGCACAATATCTTTTTAGAATAATTGCTCATATCAGATTGGGAAATAAAAAATTTCCTAATGGTCAAAATATCAAGATCGTATCAATCAAAATTATATTTGGAAGAAATCTCGATTAACCAAGGTGAATTTGAAATACGATTCAGAAACTCAACAATAAATTCACAAACCCTAACTTTATCTATAAATAGTAGTACAAGGCTGAAGAAGTATGTACAACACGAACACAAACTAATAAATCCTAAAAACAAAAGTTATTTAGAAAAACCACAAGAGCTCAATTTTCTAAGTATTCATGGTTTTAAGTTCTAGCAAAACACTCGTTCAACTTTATATTATTTAGTGTTTAATGCTTCATTGTAAGTGTGTAATCATTGTAATGAATCTTCTTAGAAGAGGCAAGAAATAGTGTCACCCCTTTGAAACCCAACACGATAGTGGCTTTAGTTTGCTTCTAACAATCTGTAAGTTTCAGGTTATATAAATAATATTTGACTTGTAGGGTCAAGGTATGGTTTGCCTCAAAAAGTCTGTAGATTTCAGTTGTTTAGAAAGGAATGACTTTGTAGGGTGAAATGTTGTTGTAATTCAAGTTTTGAATTAGTGTAAAAATCCTTATATATGAAGGGACTTGACGTAGCTACCAAGTTGGTGGTGAACCAGGATAAAATCTAATGTGTTATTTTTACTTCCGCTCTGGTTGTTTATTAATGCCTCTGATTAGTCCAAACATTTAGGTCACCAAACTAGAATTACAATTAAAATTAAGAAAATAGTTTCAAAATTAGACAAACACAATTCAACCCCCCTTCTTGTGTTTGTGCACCTTCAACTGCAACAACATGAGGTTTGAAGTAGCATGAGTCATGCCTCTATACTCTACATCAATAGTGGAATGAGAAACTAGAGGTTACTTTTTAGAACTCCACGAAACAAAGTTTGGATCAAGAAAAACGCAAGAACATGAGGTTGAACGCATGTCATCAGGATCATTAGTCCAATCTGAGTCACTATAAGCCATTAAAGACAGTTTCCAGTAAGTAATGATAGATAGTAGTACGAGACCATGGCGAGAAGTTCATTTAAGATACCTCAAAGTTCGTTTCACAACTTGTCATTGAACCTCAAGCGGAGAGGATAAAAAATTGTCATCCTTAGTAATAGTGAAGGAAAGCTCAAGACCAGTGAGTGTCATATATTACAAGGCACCACTAATAGAACGATAAAGGAAGGGCTTTTCTAGAATGTTTGAGCTATGCTTGTTGAGTTTGAAACAATTGACCATAGGGGTAGCCATGTTGTTAGTATCATACATGTTATCTTGGTGAAAAAGATCTCTAATGTACTTTGACTGAGTAAGGAGCATACAACTATTATTGAGATACTCGACCTTAATGCCAATTAAATAGTAAAGTTTACCAAGGTGTTTCAAAGAAAATTTGGCACTTAGCTTGTGAATAAGATCAGAGATGAGAAAGGAAGATGATCTAGTAATAAGTATGTCGTCTGCATAAGCCAAGACATATATAAACTCTCCATGATGAGACTAAACAAATTGAGATGAACGACATCTACTGGCTACCTATCCAAATTGAATTCAGGCATGAGTAAGACTATCAAACCAAGTCTTGGGGGATTATTTGAGTCCATAAAGGGCCTTATGCTATTTACAAACCAAAGAATTGTCTTGAGTTTGAAAACCAGGAGGATGCACCATATATACCTTCTTATGTAAAATGTCATTCAAAAGGCAATATTAATATCAATCTACTGAATATCTCATTTATAAGTGAGAGGAAGAATGAGAAACACTCGAATAGTAGTAGGATTTCTGATTGGGGAAAAGTTTCAATAAATCATAATCAAGTTCCTAAACGAACCCCTTCGCAACCAAACATGCCTTGTACTTATTAATAGAACCATCAAGGTCCTCATTGACCTTGAAAACCCATTTGCAGCATATAACACAGTTGTGTAGGAATAAAGGAACTAATGACCAAGTAACATTATGTTGTAAGGCGTTGTATTTAGTCTGCATGGCATCAAACCAATAGTGTTGAACAAGAGCTTGCTGAGTGTGAGGTTTAATATTAGAAAGAAACACTTTAGGCTTTAACTTTCCTATTTTAGTATGAGTGACCATTGGATGAGTTTTAAGTAGGAATTTGTTTGGAGGATTAGGATGAGGAATAAGTGCAATGGTTTGAGTTGGAGAAGAAGATGGAAGGATGAGATCATAACTAGTGGAGGGAAGTGTGGATGAAAATCTTGGCTAATATTAGGATAAGAGAAGTCAAGGGACGTGGTTCTAGGAAAAGGACTATGAGTTGGGTATGTTGAAGGATCAAGACCATGTAGAGGCATATGTACAAGGGTAGGGCTATGAAAGGGACCTAGTGGATAAAGTGAGGGGTCAACCAACATGGCGATGATACTAGGAATATTAGTGATAGGTTGTGATATGGTAGTTGTAGAGGGAAATAGGTCTTTGTAAGGGAAGTGAAACTCATTAAAAAATATAGCTTTGGATATACAAACTCTACCATCATTATTCATACATTTGCGACCTCTATGATTTAGAGAGGGCCTCAAGTAACACACATATGAAGTGAATATAACTATTACAATAAATGGGGATTTTAATTGTGACCCTTTAAAATATACACTTTGAAATTCTTTCTCAAGATAAGACTTAAAAATGTTAGATCAGTACAATGAACTTACTCGTGTTTTGAGAAGTTTGAAAATTTTATTTAAGTTGATAGTAGTGTGATTTAGTAAAAACTGAATAATAAAAGATAATGGTAAGGAAATCACACAAAGAAAATATCTTGGTTCATCCAATATGGGTTAATCGAGTCCTCACAACTTGTGAGATTGTCACTAGTAAGTTGAGCAACCTTTCTACTTAATCTTTATCCTTTAGTCATACTTAACTATACACTTGTATTTTCTTAGCCTTAACAGACTTACACAAATCACTCAAGTTTTCTCTTAATTAGACAAACTTGATGATACTTACAACTAGTCACTTAAGTTTTCTCCCAACAAGATAAACTTGATGATGCTTACACCAAGGTGCTAATGATGATATCAGATTACAACATTATGGATATAGGTTAAATCAATTACAAAGAGCAATACTGTGTTTCGTGATAATTCAAGAAAATTTTGATAGCTTTGCACTTTAAATGGATTATTGTAGTCTCTTGAATATTGCATCTTGAAGCACTTACTATTTATAGACTTAGGAAGACTCCTTATTAGAGTAAGTTACTTGAACATCCTCTACAATCTAGGTAAATTTCGTCTGTATTATAGGCAGTCAACCTCTTCTTTGAGGATGTGTATGATCATTCATTTGTTTTTATGAAGACGTCCTCATCAATATAAAAACATCATTTTTTGTATGAACATGATATAGGAGCTTGATCATTCTCTTGAGCGCTTGTGACAACCTATAATGAGTTGTAAAGTAGAATGTATGAGCTTGCAATGACTGTTCTTTGTACTTGCAGTGCAAAACATTCTCTTCTCAACGATTTCATGTCTGAATGTTCTCAACTCTGGTGAACATGCATGAGTATGACTGGGAAACATAATCAAATCTTTATAAAGTGTGGATTTGTCTTTGTAAACATGAATATATTAGTTTGACCCTTTCATAATATTCTTTTTGTTCTTTGTGCTAAATCATAGAATGTTATTTTGTACTATGGCCCATATTCCTTTTGTTTGAACAATGAAAGTCGTATTCCTTTTTCCATTTATGTTTAACTTTCAACAACGAATATCCTTTGATCTTCAATAAATGAGACTAATGATGAACACTTTCAGTTCTAAGGATGATGAAAGTGCTCATATATGAATTTGTTTCACAAAATTGTTTAAGCTTCATTAAAACCCGTCTTGTGATTATAACTCAAGAGCACATATTTGATCGCTTAATAAAATCATAATTATTTAGATCTTTGTCTAATTAAAATTTGTTATCATTAAAATCAAAATTAATTAGTTGTGCAAAATTAAGTTTAGACTAGAGTAAAAAACAATTTGAAGGCATTGAAAGCTTTAGACTTAGTTCTGAGAAAATAAATCCAAGTAAATTTAGTACATGCATCAACAACAGAAATATAGTAAGAATACTCATATAAGGAAGGAGAGGGGGAAGGTCCCCACAAATCAGTGTACATTAGTTCAAATAGAACATTGTGAGAATTAGGGGAGGTTGGGGAATATTCCTCAAGAAGAGTATCATTAGAACCCTTTGATTTTAGAAAACAAGAGGCGGGATGAAATTTAATGTACACTTTATTATCATGGAAAAACTTGGAAACACAAATTAGATTTTAAGTAATTAAAGGAACATAAAGTAGATCATTTAGAGTTAGGGTGACATTAGGTGCAATGTGAAAGAAAAGGTTGAGGTACCAATTGAATTAATTGGCAAACCTTGTCCATTTTTCATTTGAACTTGGGAAGAACTACCATAAGAATAATTGTAACACCCCGATTTTCAAAAAGAGGGTGTATTTTTTTTTCAAAAGAAATTAAAATAAAACGAGAAATAAACAAGGAAATACCTTTGGATAAATAATTGAGTCATTATAATTTACAAGCAGCGGAAAAGTTTCTCCAAATATGAATCCAAAGTATTTGCACAACAACAAATGATACATGGAACCCATTCAAATAAGATGTCATACTGACAATATTAGTAAAGGTACAGTTTTCCAGTTCAAAATAACGTAATCCAAAAAAAACATATGTTCCCTCTATGTCATCCTAATCTGATCATTCTTCAAAAAGACTATAGCTATACACCCTGAGTGATCTCCACGCGCCCCGTGAGATCCTCCTAACATAGCTCCAGTCAAGCATTCCCATCTACATTCCCATCCGTAGGGTACGAACCGGTAGGATCGTCCTGGCTCTCATCTGAGGGCAAATCCCAGATTTCCACAATAGTTGTAAAGGGTCACCAACCGAAATTAACAGTTAACACATAACATTTAAGTTTTTAAATGCACAAAATAACCTTTCAACTAAGCATGCACCTTAAAAGGATTTTCCATATGCTAAAAGTTCATGTAACACTTGCCAAATAAAAATGAAATCAAAATAAGGTTCTCAATTCAACAAGTAATACATAACTAACCAAGACATTGATAAATCAATTGAGCAATCTGTTATCTAACTCAAAATAAGAATTTCTACTAAGCCAATCGATTTCCAAATCGATTTCCTGAAGGTTTTTAGTGAAATTTGAACTCTGGGCATAATTCAATCGATTGGGCAATCGATTGACAGAATGGCTGAGCCCCTGACTTAATGCCAATCGATTTCCAAATCAATTTCCTGAAGGTTTTTAGTGAAATTTGAACTATGGGCTTAATTCAATCGATTGGGCAATCGATTGGGCAATCAATTGAATGAATAGTTGAGCTACTGTAATGGCCAAATCGATTGGGAAATCGATTTCCCTGCATATTTTTCTAAAAATACATAAACTAACTCAAAATCATTCATACACAATTCCAAATCTTAACACTTAGCAATTCCCACACAATCACTACGACAAATCGGGTTTCGAAATAGTTTTACAATCCATCACACTTACACACGATAATCAATACATAACACTTAGCAATTCCAACACAATTACCACGACAACTTGAGTTTCGAAATAGTTTACAATCAGTCACATTTACACACAAAATCAATACATAACACTTAATCATAACTTGATTCAAACACGACTCGTGTGCCAAGCACCCTAATGCAATGCGTATATGCCAAAATGCATGGACTCAGAATTCCAAACCAAAACCCTCCTCGAAGGGCCGTAAATCATAATTGTACCGCCTATCGCAGGCCAAAGTACCAATTACCGAGGTGCCACCTATCACGGGTCTGCACGATTTACTAAAAAGCGTAAACCATAAATGTACTGCCTATCACGGACCCGTATCATTTACCGAGGTGCCACCTATCACGGGTCTGCACGGTTTACTAAAAAGAACGTAAATTGTAAATGTACCGCCTATCACAGGCCAAAGTACTATTTACCAAGGTGCCACCTATCACGGGTCTGCACAATTTACAAAAAAGCGAAAACCATAAACGTACTGCCTATCACGGGCCCGTACCGTTTATCGAGGTGCCACCTATCACGGGTCTGCACGGTTTACAAAAACGTAAATCATAAATGTACCGCCTATCACAGGCCAAAGTACTATTTATCAAGGTGCCACCTATCACGGGTCTGCACGATTTACAAAAAGAATGAAAATGCATGAGCATATACTGACTCCATCCACAACAATCGTTAAGCAAATGCAGATATTAAAAGATTCCCCATTTTTAATACTCATTTAACTTAAACGATTTTCACAACAAACATTAAGCAAACAGAAATATTAAGAGATTCCCCATTCTTAATACTCTTTTAACTTAAACGACTTTCACAACAAACATTACGCAAACAGAAATATTAAGAGATTCCCCATTCTTAATACTCTTTTAACTTAAACGATTTTCCAAAACAAACATTAAGTAAACAAGACATTATGAGATTCCCCATTCTTAGTACTCATTTAACTTAAACGATTTTCCAAAACAAACATTAAGTAAACAAGACATTAATAGATTCCCCATTCTTAATACTCATTTAACTTAAACGATTTTCTCAAACACACATTAAGTAAACCGAGATATTAAAAGATTCCCCATTTTTAATACTCGTTTAACTCCAATGGTTTTCACGCCAACATTAAGTAAACGTAGACATTAAGAGATTCCCCATTCTTAATACTCGTTTAACTCTAATGATTTTCAAATTCCACACAAAACAAACTCAAACATATTATCAAATTCAATCAATGATCCACACCAAAACACATCAATTCATTTCTCCACAAAATCCAACCACACACATATCAAATTTCATCAGTATTAATCAAGAACAGGTCAAATACGACGAACACAAATCAACACAATCCACCACTCAAACACAACAAGTTTCATTTACTCAAAATCATACATAAATGAGTTTAAATTCATTTTCCACGAAACATTCATCAATATAACCAAAACCTAACTCTAAGATTTTACCCATAAAGCCTTAGATTCATTTTCCCCCAAATCAACACTTCAACCCTAACAAGTTCCTTTCCACACAACCACAGATAAGTCCCTAAATGCAAACTAAAAGTTTGGAAGGAGCCTTTACCTTCACGTTAGCTTTAACGTTTGATTACGGTACCGCGAGTAACTCCGGTAAAATCTCCGCTCGCAACGTCGCCTCCAAAGTTGGTTCCCTAGCACCGTAGCGTGGTAGTGAACAACTTTCCCTTCTATCTCTTCGCGAAACGAAGCTTAGATCTAGATGAAACGGGGAGGTTTGTGTTTGACGGTTTTGAAATTCCTAACTCTGTTTTCGAATCCGAGAAGGAGGAAAGAGTTCGGAACTTGATCTTTCTCACCCACTAGCCTTAGGTTTCAATTCTCGAACTTAAAGGAAGCAAAGAAAGCAAAAAAAATGAATAACAATGGAGGAAGGAGGGAGAAGGGTTCACGCGACAGAGGAAAAAGATGAATTTAGATTTCTTTATTTCCTTCCCTTTTCCTTTCTTTCTTTTTCCTTCCTTTCTATTTCTTTTCTTTCTATTTCCTTCTCTTTCCCTTCACACAAACATATATATATATATATATATATATATATATATTAATTACTTTTAACAAATATATCCAAATATCTAGATATTTATTAAAATTACCATTTCACCCATAAGGCATTAAATTCTTCGTAAAGAATTCACCGTACTTAATTTAATTTATTTATCGACGAGTAATTTTAATCGGGCATCAAGTATCTTTTGGTCATATAAACTCCAAATATTAATAACTTTGGCTAAAAAGCCTCCGAGTTCAATACCAAAATACACTAAAATACATAAAGTATACTTTAAAATTATGGGTCTTACATTACTACCCCCCTAAAATTAGTTTCGTCCTCGAAACTATGCGTCGATAAATAACTCTGGGTGTTGTTCTCTCATCTTGCTCTCCAGTTCCCAAGTCGCATCTCCAGTAATTGGGTTCCAAATCACCTTGACCAACGAAACATCCTTGGTCCTCAATCGTTTAATCTTCCGGTCATCAATTCTCACAGGTGGTACTTCGAACGACAAGTTATCCTTCAGTTGGATTGTGTCTGGTTCGATCACATGAGATGGATCTGCAAGATATTTCCTCAACTATGACACATGAAACACGTCATGAATATTGGACAGAATCGGAGGCAATGCAATCCGATAAGCAACAGGCCCAATTTGTACAGAAATCTGATATGGTCCAATGAATTTCAGAGTCAACTTCTTCGATTTCAAGGCTCTACCTACTCCAGTAGTAGGGGTGACTCTCAGAAATACATGGTCACCCTATTCGAATTCTAAAAGTCTGCGACGCTTGTCCGCGTAACTCTTCTGACGATCCTGTGAAGTCTTCATTTTCTCCTTGATCTTCCTTACCTTAGCTGTAGTCTGTTGCACCATCTCCGGTCCGACAATCATACTTTCACCGTCCTTATACCAACACAATGGCGTTTGACCCTTGCGCCCATATAAAGCCTCATATGGTGCCATTCTGATACTTGCGTGGAAACTATTGTTGTAGGTGAACTCAATCAACGGAAGTACATCATCCCAACTTCCCCTATCATCTAATACACATGCTCTCAACAGATCTTCCAGGGACTGATTCGTCCTTTCAGTCTGTCCGTCCGTTTTTGGATTGTAAGCTGAACTCAATCGTAGTTTCGTTCCCAATGCTTCGTGCAATGCTCCCCAAAAATGTGATGTGAACTTCGGATCACAGTCTGATACAATACTCGATGGTACCCCATGTAACCTCACAATTTCAGCAATGTAGGTCTCTCTTAGCTGATCTACCTTATAGGTGGTCTTTACTGGCAAAAAGTGAGCGGATTTAGTCAGCTGATCCACTATCACCCATATAGAATCATTCTTTCTCCTTGTTTTTGGCAATCCAGTTATAAAATCCATGGAAATATTGTCCCACTTCCATTCAGGTATATCTAAAGGTTGCAACATCCCAGCAGGTCGCTAATGTTCCACCTTCGCTTTCTGACAAGTTAGACAAGTTGATACATACTCCGCTACATGTTTCTTCATTCCTGGCCACCAATAATGCTGTCTCAAATCCTGATACATCTTTGTTGCTCCATGATGAATACTCAACTTGCTCTTATGAGCCTCTTCTAAGATTGTTTTCCTCATATCTGTAATTCCTTGTACACAAATCCTACCATTATATCGCAAAATATTATCTGATCCAATCTTGAACTCAATTGTCTTCCCTTGCACTATCAGGTTCCTTTTCTCTTGTATTAAGACGTCATCTTGAGAATTTGCAATGTCTTCAAGTAGTTCACTCGAAATCTTAATCATTCCGAATTTCAAAATTCCTGGTGCAAACTCTACGTTCAAGTGTAGATCTCTAAAAGCTTCCCATAACTCTTGGTGTCTAGCCAAAATTGTTGAAAACACCGAGACACTTCTTCTACTCAAAGCATCAGCCACTACATTGGCCTTCCCAGGGTGGTACTGCAATGTGAAATCAAAATCTTTGAGAGTCTCCATCCATCGTCTCTGGCGCATGTTCAATTCCTTCTGATCAAACAAATATTTCAAACTTTTATGGTCACTGAACACGGTGAACGTGCACCCATATAAATAGTGCCTTCAGATCTTCAATGCAAAAACAACCGCAGCAAGCTCCAAATCATGAGTAGGATATTTTCTCTCATGAATCTTCAATTGCCTTGAGGCATAAGCTACAGCTTTCTTGTGTTGCATCAGAACACATCCCAGACCATGGTGAGATGCATCACAATAAACTTCATAGGGTTCATCTGATTGCGATAATACCAACACTGGTGAGGTCATCAATTTTCTCTTTAGTAACTGAAAATTTTCCTCACACTTCTCCGTCCATGCGAACGGTTGATCTTTTCTGGTAAGTTGTGTCAATGGAGTCACAATCTTAGCAAAACCTTCAATAAACCTCCTGTAGTACCCTGCCAGTCCTACAAAACTTCGTATGTCAGTGACAGTCTGAGGTTGTTTCCAAGCAAGAACCGCCTCAATCTTAGCCGGATCTACAACGATTCCTTCCTGGGTTATCACATGTCCTAAGAAATTCACTTTTTCTAGCCAAAACTCACACTTCGACAAATTGGCATACAACTGCTTCTCGCGTAAAATCTCAAGAACTTGACGTAAGTGTTCTCCATACTCTTCTTCAGTTCTTGAATAAATCAATATATCATCAATAAACACCACAACAAATTTATCAAGGAATGAATTAAAGATTTTGTTCATGTAGTCCATGAAAATTGCTGGTGCATTGGTAACTCCAAACGGCATAACCAGATATTCATAATGTCCGTAACGAGTTCTGAAAGCAGTTTTCTGAACATCTCCTTCCCTTACTCGAATCTGATGGTAACCCGACTTCAAGTCAATCTTCGAAAATATCGCGACCCCTCTCAATTGATCCATTAAATCATCAATGCGTGGCAAAGGATAACGATTCTTAATAGTTGCCTTCTTAAGCTGTCTATAATCCACACATAAACGCGAGCTTCCGTCCTTCTTCTTAACTAGTAAAACTGGAGCTCCCCATGGTGATACATTTGGTCTAATAAATTTCTTCTTCAACAAATCCTCGATTTGGCCTTTGAGCTCATTTAATTCCAATGGTGACATTCGGTACGGCGCAATCGAAATTGGTCTCGTTCCTGGGTGCAAATCAATGAAAAATTCCATTTCTCTTACCGGTGGCAATCCTGGAATTTCCATTGGAAATACATCCCGGTACTCATTGACAAGCATCACATCTTCTATGTTCACATTCATCTTTGCCTCCACATTAGCCAGAGACAAAAACTCATGAGTCCCTTCACTCAGCGACACTCGGAGTTTGTTAGCGGCTAAATACTTAACAACTCCTGGTTCGGGGAAAATAACCAATTTACGAGCACAATCCAAGATCACATAATGGTACGACATCCAATCCATACCGAGAATGACCTCGAGTGATTGTAGAGGTAAACAAATCAAATTAACCAAGAAATCCCTATTATGAATAGTCATTTGACAATGTAAACATGCAGAATTTACTGTCAAAGTCTTAGCAGGTGTGGAGACAACCAAATCAAAAGGTAAAGCAGACACAGATAACTTCAAACGATTCACACAATCCATAGCAATGAAGGAATGGGTTGCCCCCGAATCAAAAAGTGCAGTTAGAGTGTTACCTGCAATCTCACAGTCACGTTGAATCAGATTACCAGATGGATTTCCCTCTTCAGCACTCAAACAATAATTGCGTCCTCTAGCAGTAGGACGAGTAGCCCTAGTTACATTAACAACTGGTTCTACCTTCGGAGCCGTGCAATCCTTTGCCATGTGTCCTGGCTTCTGACAATTGTAGCAGGTGAGAGTATTATGGGTATAATCGTTAGCATAATGTCCCTCTTCCCCACATCGGAAACATCGAACCACTCGTCCCAGTTGTCTCCCGAAATTCTGGTTCCCTGGGCGATTTTGCCCACCGTTGTTAGTTCGTAGTCGATCATAAGGTTTAGCAACTTGTTTCCCGTTGTTGTTCTGGCAATTCACCCGACTAGGCCCTCCTGCACTAAAATTCCCTCCTCGGCTAGCCCTCTTATTCTTCATATCCTCAACATCCCTAGATTTTTCCACAAGAACTTGGAAACGTTGAATTCCCAATGGCAAGACCGAGTCTTGAATCTCGTACTTTAGTCCGTCTTGGAAACGATGACACATGAATGGTTCATCAATCTCTTCACGGAAAAACCTGAAGTGTCTCGATAGCGATTCAAACTTAGCAGCATATTCGCCCACGGTCATGTTCCCCTGATGTAGTTTCAGGAAATCATCACTCAGTTTAGTCCTAGTACTCATCGGGAAGTATTTGTCTAAAAACTTCCTTTTGAATGATTCCCAGTTCACCTCCTCGTGAGCTGATCTCATCAACAATCTTGCACTCCTCCACCAATACTCAGCATCCCCCAATAGCATATAAGTGACATATTTGACCTTCACTTCCGTCCGACAGTTAATCATTTCGAAGATCTTCTCCACTTCTTGGATCCATTGATCCGCTTTCTCCGAATTCTCATCCCCTTTAAACTTGGGAGGATTGTAGCGATGAAAGTCTTCTAATCCTCTTGACTCTGCAGCACGGATCTCTTTTTCCCTCTTTTCAAGATCACGTTGAGTCTTGGCAGCAGTCTGTGCAGCAACAGAAGCAACCATGTTATTCATGGCCTCCGCCATTCGATCATCCCTATTAGCATTGGCTCTCGGAGCGTCATTCCTTCTTGGCGGCATGGTTTTCCTATAAAACCATCATCAAGTAGAGTCTTAACACTACTTCAAATAATTCCAAAACTAACTTCCGACCACATCAACACATAATAATTATTTTGGACTTGACAACTCAAACACCTAAACCGACGCATGATCAGATAACAACTCCCAACCTACAGGTTGACCTACAACCTATAACCAAGGCTCCACAGCCCCCAAAGAAAACCCAACCAAAGCTCTGATACCACAATGTAACACCCCGATTTTCAAAAAGAGGGTGTATTTTTTTTTCAAAAGAAATTAAAATAAAACCGAGAAATAAACAAGGAAATACCTTTGGATAAATAATTGAGTCATTATAATTTACAAGCAGCGGAAAAGTTTCTCCAAATATGAATCCAAAGTATTTGCACAACAACAAATGATACATGGAACCCATTCAAATAAGATGTCATACTGACAATATTAGTAAAGGTACAGTTTTCCAGTTCAAAATAACGTAATCCAAAAAAACATATGTTCCCTCTATGTCATCCTAATCTGATCATTCTTCAAAAAGACTATAGCTATACACCCTGAGTGATCTCCACGCGCCCCGTGAGATCCTCCTAACATAGCTCCAGTCAAGCATTCCCATCTACATTCCCATCCGTAGGGTACGAACCGGTAGGATCGTCCTGGCTCTCATCTGAGGGCAAAGCCCAGATTTCCACAATAGTTGTAAAGGGTCACCAACCGAAATTAACAGTTAACACATAACATTTAAGTTTTTAAATGCACAAAATAACCTTTCAACTAAGCATGCACCTTAAAAGGATTTTCCATATGCTAAAAGTTCATGTAACACTTGCCAAATAAAAATGAAATCAAAATAAGGTTCTCAATTCAACAAGTAATACATAACTAACCAAGACATTGATAAATCAATTGAGCAATCTGTTATCTAACTCAAAATAAGAATTTTCTACTAAGCCAATCGATTTCCAAATCGATTTCCTGAAGGTTTTAGTGAAATTTGAACTATGGGCTTAATTAAATCAATCGATTGGGCAATCAATTGAATGAATAGCTGAGCTACTGTAATAGCCAAATCGATTGGGAAATCGATTTCCCTGCATATTTTTCTAAAAATACATAAACTAACTCAAAATCATTCATACACAATTCCAAATCTTAACACTTAGCAATTCCCACACAATCACTACGACAAATCGGGTTTCAAAATAGTTTTACAATCCACCACACTTACACACGATAATCAATACATAACACTTAGCAATTCCAACACAATTACCACGGCAATTTGAGTTTCGAAATAGTTTACAATCAGTCACACTTACACACAAAATCAATACATAACACTTAATCATAACTTGATTCAAACACGACTCATGTGCCAAACACCCTAATGCAATGCGTATATGCCAAAATGCATGGACTCGGAATTCCAAACCAAAACCCTCCTCGAAGGGCCGTAAATCATAATTGTACAGCCTATCGCAGGCCAAAGTACCAATTACCGAGGTGCCACCTATCACGGGTCTGCACGATTTACTAAAAAGCGTAAACCATAAACATACTGCCTATCACGGGCCCGTATCGTTTACTGAGGTGCCACATATCACGTGTCTGCACGGTTTACTAAAAAGAACGTAAATTGTAAATGTAACGCCTATCACAGGCCAAAGTACTATTTACCAAGGTGCCACCTATCACGGGTCTGCACAATTTACAAAAAAGCGAAAACCATAAACGTATTGCCTATCACGGGACCGTACCGTTTATCGAGGTGCCACCTATCACAGGTCTGCACGGTTTACAAAAACGTAAATCATAAATGTACCGCCTATCACAGGCCAAAGTACTATTTATCAAGGTGCCACCTATCACGGGTCTGCACGATTTACAAAAACAATGAAAATGCATGAGCATATACTGACTCCATCCACAACAATCGTTAAGAAAATGCAGATATTAAAAGATTCTCCATTTTTAATACTCATTTAACTTAAACGATTTTCACAACAAACATTAAGCAAACAGAAATATTAAGAGATTCTCCATTCTTAATACTCTTTAACTTAAACGACTTTCACAACAAACATTAAGCAAACAAAAATATTAAGAGATTCCCCATTCTTAATACTCTTTTAACTTAAACAATTTTCCAAAACAAACATTAAGTAAACAAGACATTATGAGATTCCCCATTCTTAATACTCATTTAACTTAAACGATTTTCCAAAACAAACATTAAGTAAACAAGACATTAATAGATTCCCCATTCTTAATACTCATTAACTTAAACGATTTTCTCAAACACACATTAAGTAAACCGAGATATTAAAAGATTCCCCATTTTTAATACTCGTTTAACTCCAATGGTTTTCACGCCAACATTAAGTAAACGTAGACATTAAGAGATTCCCCATTCTTAATACTCGTTTAACTCTAATGATTTTCAAATTCCACACAAACAAACTCAAACATATTATCAAATTCAATCAATGATCCACACCAAAACACATCAATTCATTTCTCCACAAAATCCAAACCACACACATATCAAATTTCATCAGTATTAATCAAGAATAGGTCAAATACGACGAACACAAATCAACACAATCCACCACTCAAAACACAACAAGTTTCATTTACTCAAAATCATACATAAATGAGTTTAAATTCATTTTCCACGAAACATTCATCAATATAACCAAAACCTAACTCTAAGATTTTACCCATAAAGCCTTAGATTCATTTTCCCCCAAATCAACACTTCAACCCTAACAAATTCCTTTCCACAAAACCACAGATAAGTCCCTAAATGCAAACTAAAAGTTTGGAAGGAGCCCTTACCTTCACATTAGCTTTAACGTTCGATTACGGTACCGCGAGTAACTCCGGTAAAATCTCCGCTCGCAACGTCACCTCCAAAGTTGGTTCCCTAGCACCGTAGCGTGGTAGTGAGCAACTTTCCCTTCTATCTCTTCGCGAAACGAAGCTTAGATCTAGATGAAATAGGGAGGTTTGTGTTTGACGATTTTGAAATCCCTAACTCCGTTTTCGAATCCGAGAAGGAGGAAAGAGTTCGGAACTTGATCTTTCTCACCCACTAGCCTTAGGTTTCAATTCTCGAACTTAAAGGAAGCAAAGAAAGCAAAAAAATGAATAACAATGGAGGAAGGAGGGAGAAGGGTTCACGCGACAGAGGAAGAAGATGAATTTAGATTTCTTTCTTTCCTTCCCTTTTCCTTTCTTTCTTTTTTCTTCCTTTCTATTTCTTTTCTTTCTATTTCCTTCTCTTTTCCCTTCACACAAACATATATATATATTTATATATTAATTACTTTTAACAAATATCTCCAAATATCTAGATATTTATTAAAATTACCATTTCACCATAAGGCATTAAATTCTTCGTAAAGAATTAACATTAATAACTTTGGCTAAAAAGCCTCCGAGTTCAATACAAAAATACACTAAAATACATAAAGTATACTTTAAAATTATGGATCTTACAATAATCTTGAGATATATTCGAGAGATCATTAGTCGAGATATTAGTTGTACTCGAGACGCGAAACCATTATTCAGGGAGAGCAATGCCATGAGAACTTGCAAGTTATGATATAGCAACGTAAGCAATAGGGCTAGTGTGATGGAAGAGTGCTTACTATTGTGGTTGAGTGGGTGCAGGTTAAGGCAAAAATATATAAGTCAATAAATCTTCAACGTTGACTTATTAACTAGAGGCGTTGATTTTTCCAGGTGATAGCTTTATTGGAGATAATAAAGCCTCATAAATTTGCAAATTCATTTTCTTCATAAGAGTATTTTTCTTTTGTCAGAGCGTTGACTTTCTCAGAGACTTGATTAAGATACTATTTTTATACTTCGACTTAGATGATCAATAAAAGTATTGACTCATAGTTGACTTTTGTCAAAGATAGAAGATCATATTTGCGCTATTTTCTTTTGTGATCAGAGGATCTTTCATTCACTTATATATTATTTGCTTTGACTTGGATAGGAATAATCAGACGTCCGTTACAATGCTTTTTAGTGTTATATCATGACTTACTCTATTAGTAAACATAATTACTTGTTCATTAAGTAATAGTATTCTTTGTTAATTAACACCTATATTATTATATATATCTTACTCATAAAGTATGTTATCTTAAAATAGACATTCATTGATATAAATTTTATCTTCTAACTTAATCTACACACTAACAAACATAGTTAGGGGATATTTGTTCTTATTGTTTTTTTATCATTAAAATATTAACTAGAAGATTGTAGTTAACCCCAATTCTGAACCAACAATAATCATTCCTTTGACCAGTTGATTCCACTATAGAAAATCATTTTCATCTAGTTTAATTAATAACTTTTGAGCAAAATGAATTTAATATTCTATTTGAGTGTGTCTTAATTTGCTTAGTTTTTCTTGTTTTTCATTTTAAATTCTCTTAGTTTTGTTTTAGATATTTCGTTCTTGAAACACTTGTGTTGATAGCTTTTGTGGACTGGTTACATTTTGTTTGGATTATCATGAGGAGAAAATGAGGTATAAGAGAATAAATAGAGAGAAAAAAAAAGATAGAGATTATAGTGAGGATGAAAGGAAATATGACAAAAGCAAGGAGGCAAAGAGATTTTAAGAGAGAAGATAAAACGTATGCAAAATGGAAAAGACACAAATAATATAAAAAGGAGAATCAAGAAAAGAAAAAAAAAAAGAGAAGTATATCATATCATGGATATATTAGAGATTTTGTAATGGATTCAGAGTATTTGAAATATCTTTATGAAAATGAATTTGCAAAAGTGGCAAGAAAATATAAGCTAGTCTTGAGAGAGAATCAAAGAAAAGAAAGAGGAAGAGATAAAATATGAGCTAGCCTTGAGAGAGAAAGTGAAAATTAAAGAAAAGAAAGATGAAGAAGAAAAAAAAATTTGAGGGAAAGATGACAAGAAATTGACTCTAACTATTTGTCTAACTTTGTTGATTCTAATGTTCAAAAGTTTGAAGATATGTCTACAAAAGAGGAATGCATATAATCCATTGAAGTTGAAGGTGTTTGGCCAAAGGTTTCTTAAAAGGATATTTGCATGAAAATTCTTGGTTTGAATTCTTAAAAGGATACTTGCATGAAAATTCTTGTTTGGGAAGTTTCTTCCTCCTGTATTTTCTAGTTTTGCAAATTTTCATGTTGAAATGTCTAACTTGTGTTATTCTCATAAGTCTATTTTGAGTGTTAAACCATGAAGTTTTTAATCAATACTATTCTTCTAAGCTTGGTTTGGGAATTACAAGCCAAGACTTGAATGACTTTCTTGATAAATGTGTTGTTGTACTTTCTAATGTTAACTTGATTCATGACATATGTTTTGAAGAATGTATTCTTAAGAAAAGTTTGTTTGCTAACTTGAATACTTACATTTGTGTTAAAAAATAAAGTTAGTATTTTGAGATTTTCTATGAAGGCTAAATGTTTGCATGTGCAATTAGTTGATAGTTGCACTACTACACGTCTCCTTACTCTTTCTATTATCGCCAAATCTTTTAAACTTCCATATGATACTCTTAATTTATCTGAGAGACTTGTCTTGTTTCAAAAAGAAGCTTCATTTGTTTATGATGAAATGAATGTCCAAGAGGCTTAACTTGCTTTGAAGCATTGGGAAATACAAAGTAACTTCTTGTTTGTCATCAATTCCAATTCGAGGAAGGTAAATTGGTACTTAATGTCAATTTCAAAAGGTATAATTTTATATCTATCTTGAAAACTCCTTATATTTAAAATGAATATGTTGGATTTTTGAATGCAAAAAGTGGAGTTGTCCTTCACCAACTTTGCACATTAACTGATTTTTCACAATTTCCATTTGATCCTGGTGGTAACGTTAACATTATTCTTCATGTATTTGACTTGTATTTTTCTTTTTGTAGGTTATGAGTGAGCTAAATTCGAGGTCGAATTTCTTTTAAGAATGAGGGAATGATCGATGAGGAACTAAAATAAGCTAATAATAGTTTTTAGGTTTATCTGTGTTTAATTTGAATTATAAAAATTTTAGTTAAGTGATGTAATTCCAATATAGGTCTAGAGAATTGGCTTTGACATTGTAAGAGTCTGATTTTGGATAAGTTTGAAATGAATTAGAATTTATCTAATGAGAATGATGAGTGAGTTAGGTCTTCTCTTTGAGTTCTTGGATTGGAACTTTCTTGAATCTTATCAATGGCTTCTTTACCACTGTGGCGATTCTTCATTGACTTATCAATCTTTTATAGTGTGGTGCGTTCCTTCTACATCTTCTCAATCTAACACATGTTTGTTTCTTTCTTTTCCATTTTATTTTGTCATTTTATCTAAATAAATTACTTGGTAAGACTCCCTATTCGATTATGAAGTCTTTAAGATTCTTATCATTTAGTATCATAGCTTAGTTTCAAATCAATTTGTGTATCATGGAAATCAAGAAAAAATAATATGCAAAAGAGGATAGAGAAAAAGAGATAAGGATTAGAGACTTTTTGAATGATATGTTTTGTGAAGTACATTCATGAAAGTAGGATAAAAGGAAAAATACTTGAAAAAGAATGTTGAAAGAGTGTTAAAAATCTAAAGCAAAGTGGAGAAGAAAAAAAAGAAGAGATCAATAAGAGAAATGAGAAAGAAATAGATAGAAAAGTTAGGAGAAAGAAGTAGAGGAGAAGGGAAATTTTGAGAGAAAAGAAAAGGGAAGAGAAGAGAAAAATGAAATAGACAAGAAAAAAAAATTATGAGAGAAAAGTAGAAGTGAATATTGAGAAAGATGATCACTTTGAGAGAAAGGGAAGGGCAAAATCAGCTTGCAAAAGCAAAAGAGATATCAAGAAGATAAAGTGATTTTTACTTTATTAATTATTTATGCAGGTTTGGATTTTAAAGAAGGAGAGTGATAAGATCACTAGTTCATTAAGTAAGTGGAAAGAGACCTATAAACAACCATAAAACAAGGTTGGGCTTTGTTTAAATGATTTGGTGAATCCTTCGAACATTGGTAAAATCTATGACATTAACCTTAGTTTCACCCCCTAAAGAATTGTTCATGACAGACAATTTCCATATAGCCCCAACTTAGGACTGAATTTGGTGGGAGAGTAGTAAACCATGTATAAACATCTTCAGTGAAAGAACTTGGGAAATACTTCATTTTTAAATTCTCGTCATTAGTCATATTCCCACGGTCAATTTGATACTGATAGGATTGCTAGTCAAGCAAGGCTTCCTATTAGGAAGGTGTATGAGATAAGGAACCAAGCTTAATTTCTATCTTATTAGTTCTGTTAATTGTTGAGTTGTGCCAACTGTAAATCCTAACTGATTAGTTAGGATGGTTAGTGTAAATAACAAAAGCTTAGTCTTCAGTAGGTAGGCAGTTAGAGAGTTAATTTGTTGGAACTGAATTGCAGGGTAATTCAGTTGGCATATTTGTAACTACTACTCTATTCATTTTTCTTAATTTCAATAATACAATCTTGAGAGAAACTATTTTTTGGTTTTATCTCCTTCATATGTTCTTGAGTTTTCTTCAGATTTACATTGCTAGTTCTAACACTAGTATCAGAGCTCCGATCTGGTGCCATGATTTTGCTTCCTTCTACTGCGCATTGCATGAAGACAAGAAGCATGGTAAGATATTCGAGTGATTGGGAGCAGAAGCGCAAGGAATGGCACACACGATTAGAGTTGGTAAAGGCGCGTGCCAAACATATGGAGGATCAATTGGCTGTACTCGCGGCCAAGATTGACTCCAACGGCGGAGGGACTATTCTGATGGAAGAATTAGAGACCAGCGGCGGCAATGGTAGATCCTTGGGTGACCACGTTGTGCGTGACCGATTGAGGAAGCTGGAGATCCCGATTTTCTCAGGCGACGATGCGTACAGTTGGACGCACCGTTTGGAATGATATTTCGAGTTGCGAAGTATTACTGAGGAGGAGAAGTTGTGTGCCACTTTGGTGGCCATGTAGGGTAGAGCACTGAGTTGGTATCACTGGTGTGCTAGGTGCAATCTTGAGCCACCTTGGGACGGGTTCAAGATGGCGGCGGTTCGCAGGTTTTAACATTCAATGGTACAAAATCCCTTTGAGTTGTTGTTGGCACTCAAACAAACAGGAACGTTGGTGGAATTTGTGGAGGAGTTTGAGAAATATGTTGGAGTTTTGAAGGCAACTGATCAAGAATTTGCACGAGGAATTTTCATGAATGGCTTGAAAGAGGGAATTTAAGTGGAGGTAAAACTTTATGAATTAAAGTCTCTGTCTGATTTATTTCAAAAATCTATTATGATTTAGGAGAAGAATCTAGTTTGAACTAAGAAAGGAACCATCACTTTCACTTAGCCAACCACAATTTCTGAGGCTAGTTCTTACACTAAGAATGTGACTGTGGATACTAAGCCTTGGTTAGATAAGAAAACTGAGGGTGGTACCTCTACTACTAATCTGGTGAGTGTTTAAACTGGGGAAGGGAATAAAATCAGGGATGGTGATTTCAAACGTTTTTCTGGGGCTGAGATGAGAGATAAAATAGAGAAGGGACTTTGTTTCAGATGTGATGAGCCCTATCATAGAGAACATAAATGCAAGAATAAGCAGTTTCATATGATTAATTTAGAAGAAGATGACGAGGAGGATAGTGATGTTGAGTTTTAGGAGGTAGAAACTTTCAATTCTCTGCAATTGTCTCTTTGTTCAATGGATAGGCTGAATTCCACAAATTCTTGGAAGATACAAGGGGTAGTTTAGAATAATTATATTTTGGTACTCATAGATTGTGGAGCTTCTCATAACTTCATTTCTCAAGAGGTAGTTCAGAAACTGAGCTTGATGGTGGAAGATACTCCTTCTTTTATTATGGAAGTGGGGGATGGTCATAGGGTGACATGTAAGGGAAAGTGTCCCAACTTTAGTTTGCATTTGCAAGGAATGGAGATTAGGCAAGAGTTTTATTTGTTCTCCCTGCAAGGAGTGGATTTGGTGTTGGGTTTGGATTGGCTCTCTTGTTTGGGAGAGGTTAAAACCAACTTTGGCAAGTTGGAGCTTACCTTGTCCAGAGATGGCAAGTTTATTACTTTGGTTGATGATCCTTCCTTAACTAAGACTGAATTGTCTCATGGACCCTTCATGCAAATTTTGAAGGAAGAAGGGGAAGGCTTGTTAATCCAGTACGATTCTGCAGAGCAGAAACTAACAGAGGTTTCAGTGATACCTAAAGTTGTTTCAGAGGTTCTTCAGCAGTATTCTGATGTTTTTAAGGATCCTCAAGGTCTTCCACCCCAAAGGAGGTTAGATCATGTAATTCATTTGAAGGAGGGGGCTGAGATACCTAATCTACGACCTTTTAAGTATCCACACTATAAAACAACGGAGATAGAGCAGTTGGTTTCAGAAATGCTTGAGGATGGCATTGTAAGACCAAGCATTAGCCCTTACTCTAGTCCCATCATCTTGGTCAAGAAAAAATATGGGGGTTGGCGTTTTTGCATGGATTATAGGGCTCTCAATAAAATTACTATCTCTAACAAATTCCATATCCCTATCATTGAAGAGTTGCTTGATGGAGCAACAATATTCACTAAGCTTGATTTAAAATCAGGCTATCATCAAATTCGGATGAAGGAAGATGATATAGAGAAGACGACTTTCCGAACTCATGAGGTGCATTATGAGTTCTTGGTGATGCCTTTCGGTCTCACCAAATCTCATTCTACATTCCAAGCCCTCATGAATGAGGTTTTGAAGCCTTTTTTCCGGAGATTTGTATTGGTCTTTTTTTATGACATTTTGGTGTATATTAAGGACATGTCAGCTCATCTTGTTCATGTCCACCAAGTCTTGGCAGTGCTGATGCAAAATGGGTTGAAGGCAAATAAGAAGAAAAAAAATGTAGCTTTGGACAGTCTAGTCTTGGGACATGTGATTTCTGGATAAGGGGTGGCAGCTTGTCCTTCCAAGACTGCAGCCATGACTTCTTGGCCTATTCCTATGGATGTGAACGGTCTTAGGGGTTTCCTTGGAATAACAGGGTATTATAGAAGTTTTGTCCAAGGTTATGGTAAATTAGCCAAACCCTGACTGCAGAACTTGAATTAGTTGTACAGCCAGAAGATATACTGCAGTGGAGGACTGATGTTGGAGGCAATATGGAGGTTTTGGTGAAATGGGCTCATTTCCATTCCTATGATAACTCTTGGAGCGAGCTTCCAAGATGTTCTTTTAACTGGGGGGTGGGGGGGGGGGGGGGGGTATTGATAGGGTTGCTAGTCAAGCAAGGCTTCCTATTAGGAAGTGTATGAGAGAAGGAACTGAGGTTAATTTCTATGTGTTAGTTATGTTAATTGTTGACTGTGCCATTGTAAATCAGTTAGGATGGTTAGTATAAATAACAGAAGCTTAGTCTTCAGTAAATAGGCAGTTAAGAGTTAATTGGTTGGAACTGAATTGCAGGGTAATTTAGTTGGCATATCTGTAATGGCTATTCTATTCATTTTTCTCAGTTTCAATAATATAATCTTGAGCGAAACCATTTTCGGTTTTCTCTCCTTCATCTGTTCTTGAGTTTTCTTCAGATTTGCATTACCAATTCTAACATAAACCTAGCCACATGTTCTACAATAGATTCACTAGCTGCACCAGCAAACTTGGTGAATTTGGGAACCTTAATTCCTCGAGGATGTTTAGATTATAAAACTACATTAGGGAAAGCTGACACGAAATATGGCGTATTCGCACAACCCACATTAAAACCATGCCTCTTTAAGACCATTTCCACAACATTTTCAACATGATGCGCCCTACAGTTTGTCTTGTTTGATGAATCACATTATCTGCATTTTGATTCTTATTGAGTAAATTTACATTTCGAGGAACTATATGATTCATTCAAATAGGTTGTGCAGTTGGGATTCCTTGAGGAATTTCATTATTGATTCACTCATTCTTATTGTCACCATCATTAGGGGGATCTAAAAGCGTCAACAATTCGACCCATTTGCCTACCCAAAAACTGATAAGTTGCATTTGTTTTTTATTTTTATTTTTTATGATTGGATTAAAAATAATGGTAATTTGATGGGTAATCATATTCATCATTTCATGGTTACTATTATCCATTCGTTGTCTGAAAGTAGTATTAGTAATTAAAGAAGGTGTGTTATTCTCCTTAAGTCCATGAAGTAAACCAGCATTACTAGTTCCTACATGATCCATTTGAACCCCATGATTCCTTGTTGCATATGATATCGGGAAATTTGTAGCCGATGTATATGCAACTTGTGTTAAAACAATATTGGGATCTGCAACAAAGATTAACCAACAAAATAGAAGACAAACAATTGCAGAAGAAAAACGAAAACGCAGAATGTTCAGAAAACCAGAAAAAACAGAAAACGGAGATTGATTATCGTTCTCTGTTTTCTGCAGTTTTCTAAAACAATTTTCCTTTTTGCAATTTTCTAAAACCAGTTTTCTCTATCAATGCAAACGAAAATTAAAGAAGGATAAGGAAAGAATAACACCAAGAATTTACGTGTTCGGTCTCAATTGTTGAGACCTGCGTCACGGGCAAGCAAGCAAGATTAATCCACTATTAATGATTGAAACTTTACAAGATTAAAGCCTTCTCAAGATTGATCTCCTAGTATATATCACTTTTATGAACCAACAATACTAGCCTTTCTCTCAATCTTTCTTTTCTCCCTTTAATCTCCTTTCTCTGATTTTCTATGAATCATGAATTGCATATGCCTCTCTTAGTTTTCCAGCTCTCACTATTACAACAATATTCATTACTATTATCATTTATAGCTATAGTATTTAAAGGCATTTACTTAACTAACTATAACCACCTTGTCATAACTAACTTAGCCAAATGTAGTTATAACAACTCTTAAACATAACTAACTTTTCTGATTTGAGGCACACATTCACAACTTGTGAGGGAGGAAAAAGGACTGGTGGAAGCCCATATGGAGACTAATCACAAGATTCTAAGGCAAATTCCCAAAACTTACATGTTCATCATTTTGAGGCATGTTTACCTCTTGATCATCTTAATTCGAATTATTATTTTCACTATTAATCTAATTCGGAGAATTTGTAGTCCTTCTTCTTGTAGGATTAGCCATTTTACAGTTTCTTAAATACATAAACTATGAAACTTAATACAAACTTTCTCAAACTTAGGCCCACCGAACGTGCCAATTTGTTGACACTAAATTTTATTACTTCAACAAATGAATCTAAATGATCAATTTAGAACTCAAATTAGATTTTTTAAAGGGTTTTGAATTGACATGTTTATTGATACAAGTTTAAATTTAACAGTTTAGAACATGCAAGAATAAATTCAAATGTAAAATTAAGTAAAATAAACAATAAAAAATCACGTGTTGTAAATTTATATATATATATATATATATATATATATGATCACGATCATTCAAGCAACCAACAAAGCTGATAATCCTATGATCATAGATATCTACATTTGTTTAGACTTTTGAACTTATCAAAAAAAATTACGTGTTGTCAATTCATGTATATATATATATAAAGAGAGAGGTTTCCAGCAATAATATTTCTTGCACAAGGAAGGCTGGATAAGTACATGTATTATTATTCTCCAGTCAATCACCAATTTTAACTATATAATCATTTCTGTACTTGCTAAAACAGGATCACGTAACTGCAGAGGATTTTAAATTTTTAACAACACAAAAAGATTGTTTTCTCACAAAAATAATTTAGTGTTTCTAGAAAGAGTAGTGTTGATAAACAGCAAATTGTGAGGACCTGGTTTCTCTGTGTTTCTCATTATTAAATGTACAATGAGTCATCATGCATTGAATTTACTTTATGGAAACGAATTCCCTGTCAAAAAGTATTGGCGTATCATAGTGTGAGAAGTGTTTATGTAATTTGTAATAATTATACTAATAAAGTGCAGAATTATGAAATAAGTTACAAATCTTGCTATGATTTCTCCAATAAACGAATGAACAAATTTCAATATTCTCTGACCAAATAAACATAAACAAATGAATCAAATGGATAAACACTAACTTCAAACTTCCTATATTTACACTAAAAGTAAAAACAGCCAATATCTATTAATCTTCACCTACAAAATATACTATTTACCACTTTCCATATATATATATATATATATATGCATCTTTTCTTATAATGAATTAATATCAATAACCCATCATGAGTGGAGATAATGGTGACAAAGGAGGTACACTAAAGATAGTTCCCATAACATCAGTATCCCAAAACCCTTTCCAACATGAAGGAGTCAAAGGACAAATTGTTGAAACCCCTTCTTCTTTTTTCACTTTCTTGTGATTACTATTATTAATCTCAACAAAGTTGCTTCCTTCATCTATTTTCCTTTTCTCACCAACTTTGATGCAACTAGAAATTGAAGCAACTTCTAGAGGGAAGTTCAAAATGGCTTTACTTCCTCGCATCTGAAAAGCAGCTTTATCATAAGCCCTTGCAGCTTCTACGGCTGTTTCAAATGTTCCAAGCCACACCCTTGATCCTTTTCTATTAGGGTCACGAATCTCTGCAGCATATTTTCCCCATGGTCTTCTTCTAACACCTCTATAATGCTTTTCCTCTTCTTTTGTATTTTTGGTTTTGTCACTTTTTTCAATGTTTTGTTGTGAGAGAGGTAATTTGGTTATGGAAGAAGGGATTGTGATGTTCAAAGAGGGTTTTCTATTGCTTAGATTTGAGGATTGTTTTGGAGGTTTTGAGAAAGAGGTTTGAGGAATTTGTGTTTGTGACATGTTAATAGGAAATTGTTGGGGATGCTTAAAGTAATCACTGATACTGAGGCTTTCAGAAATTGAGTTTTGATCTTCTAGGATGTTTGAGTTGCAAAAACTGAAGGTGGATTCAAAGGTTTGTTGCATATTTCTAAATTAAGGTTGTTCTGTTTTTTTTTTTTTTAGAGATTGAGAGAGGAGTGAGCTTAATTTGGAATGGAGAGAGAGAGAGAGAAGAATTGGTTGAGTGGAAAATAAGGAGTGAAGAGGATATAAATATGAGGGAGGTTATAATTGAAGAAATGATGAAATAAAATGTTTAAAAAAATTAATAGGGGGTTCCTATTGAGATTCCTAGATGGAGAGAGGAAGCATCCTATGGTAGCTTTCTTATCAATAATTAATTGATGGGTTTGGCTTTTAAATAAATAATAATAATTGATGGTTTATTGTCGTTTTGGCTATTGTCAAATATCAACTTGACTTTGTGATGATAAATGGGACCACATCTTCACCAAATTATTCTTCTTGGTTACTTCCTGCCTGTGCTTTGGTTCAAATTGAGTGGTTTGGAATAAAAGAATAGTACTAGTATTGTAGTAATTCGGGCACAAGATGTATATTGACTTTTAAACAAGAGTATTTCTATAAAATTTGATTAGTAGTAGATAGAGGTGATAAAATATAAATCATGATTTTTAAAATATAACAGAAAAAATCTTTTATTGATAATAATTTAGTTTTTCGTTTAAATCGTTTATCTTTTAAAATGTTTATAAGATTACTCTTTATATTATTTATTTTTAGTTTAGATTGTTTACATTTTAAAACTTATTTTTTTTAAAGGTTGACAAATCTTTAAAATACTGAGGTGACAAATCCATGCGAAATTATTAATAATAATTTTATTTTTGTAACTACTTTTTATATTAAAAATACGAAAACCTAAATTAATTTTTTAGGGTTCTTAATTAGACCCAAAAGAAAGAAAAAAAACTCAGCACTTTCATCTTCTTCAGCCTCTTTTTAGGATTCTTAAAATCTAGAAAAAGAACCAACAAAACGATTTAAGGAGTGGGAGATTGAAATTTGTCCAGTACTATTATATTGGAATAAATCATCGGTTTAGTCTTTAAAGTATTACTTTCTCTTCAGATTGATCTTTAAATTATTAAAACCTACTAAAAGATCCTTATATTATTCATCAATCCATATGTTTAATTAGTCCCTCTATTAATTTCTCTATTAGATGTTTGTCTATTGACTACTTTTAATTGTTTAATCCTTAAATTATGGTATTAAGTTGTAGACGCGAATAAACCCAGGTGCTGTGTGGTTGTTGCAATCGAACAAAATTGCAATTGAAATATTATAGTTGTATAACGTTACCTGGTCCACAATTTAAAATCATGTTTTAAACTATGAAAATAAATCATTATTATCCATAAAGTATGGTAACATATAATTTAGTTCATCAACTAAAAGAGTAAATGTTTTTTCATTTTCCATACTAGTTTACTGGTTTAATCAAGATTTAATTGGTTTATTTGTTTATATTATGTTTATGCACGAGCACTAGCTTTAATTCATGGTGAAATATTGTTTACTGGTTTACATGTGTTAATCGATTTAATTGTCTAGTTGAGAGACTAAATTATTGTGTTGACATTAATGTGTGTGAGCGTGAATTTGGAGCAAATGGGTCTTATGGGAAACAAAATTTATGGCAAAAATTACAGATAGTTTGTGGTTTAGAGGAAAAATGAGATGGTGTTGGTTGGTTATGTTTTTGGATGGATTGTAGATAGATATTGTTGGTTGAAGAAGATCAATAATGTTAGGTTCTTGTTTTTTTTTTTTCCTTTGAAAACTCAATTTTCTTTTAAAGTAATCACATAAAAAATTAAAAAAAAAAAAAAGTAAAAAATGACTTAAATAGAAAAGAAAAAAAATGATTAAATGTTTATAAATAAATAAGATAAAGAACTTTTTAAAGATTTTCGTCAAAAATAAATTATGTCGAACATTAAAAAATTAATTTCTGCAATTGTTATAAATATGTGATGTTTGTGTTACTTAGAAAGACTTATGAATATATTTATTTTTAAATTTAAAATAAATACATAAGTTTACAAAACTATTATTCGGGATATCTATTCACTAAAAGCTAAAAGAATTTGGCTTTTTGTGTCGACAATAGTTTAGTTATATTGACTTAGTCTTCTATAAGTTACTATTTCAATTAGTTAGTTTATAGGTAGCACTACGCGAAAAATAGGATTTTACAACGCTTTTTTTAATTTATTTACAGCGCTTTTTTTATAAAAAAAAACGTTGTTGAATCGAGCGCTGTAAAAGATACAACAGCGCTTTAAAAAAGTGTTATAAAACATGTAGATATAACGCGCACTTGTTATGCACATTTTACAGCGCTTTTTTAAAAAAGCGCTTTAAAATGCGCGCACATAATATGCATTATTATGCACATTTTACAACATTTTTTGGTGTACATTTTACAACGTTTTTTTGAAAAGCGCTGTAAAATGTGCAATTTTTTTTTTTTTTAAACGTTGTAAATTAAATTTTTGAAAAGCGCTTTTTAGCTTTTTATGACATTTTTTTAGAAAGCGCTGTCTTTTAGCTTTTTATCCAAAATTATTTTGATCCAGAATCAGTTCACACAACAACAAAACATATATTCAAATACCATAAGTAGTTCACACAATCAGTAGACAAAAAACAGAACTTTGTAACTTAATTAACATATATGTAACTCTGTAACTCTGTAATTTACAACCTAATTAACTACATTCAGATACATATATATAACCTAATTTACAACCTAATTAACTACATATACATTGAACCTAATTTACAACCTAATTAACTACATGTTCATATATTGTGTCCTATGATCATATACATATAATAACTAACAGAATATACAGAATATGCACTAGCTACCATATAATATTCAGATCCCTTGCCCACAACATGTTATTTCCCAGAAAATCAAATAATTTTCATTTCAAGCACATACTGACACCATTCTTCCTTTAATTCCATTAGATATTCCTCAGAATATGATGGACTAGAATTGTCAAAGTACTGCAATATAAAAATTGAACATATTAAGTTAGTATCAAATATATAGATAATTTATATATGAAAATCATATAATGAAAATATCGTACCGTTTCTGGGATAATAGTTTTATTCTTTTCAACAATCTCCTTCATGAATCGCAATACGTAGTACCCACAGTCAATGTTGTTTGTTTGACGAGGGCACGGTAAAATAAAACATATAAGTCAATAAAATATTTGTGCATTACTAGTAAACGCATATATTTGTAAATGAAAATTTAAATGCATATATTTCAAACCTTTATTGGAATCCATGTGATATTATTAGACTTTTGCTTCGACGCTGTAGCACCTCTTTGAGCTCGAAAAACTTGTAAGGCACTATCGAATGAATAAATGTGATTATTATAGCATTAACAAACACATTATTTATATACATATGTAAGAAATAAATGAATATTACTTACGTGTCGAACATAGTCTTTATTTCAGAGTGATTGTTGTAATTGTCATGCAAGAGATCCAAATAGTATATAACTTCAGAGACCGCATTGATTGCAAATAGCACCCAATGTGCCCCTACAACAACAAAAATTTGGTTAAGTAATTTTGTTTAAACACAACTAATAAATTAAAATCTCATCAATTAAAAAAGATATAAATAAATAATATATAATTATGTACCTTGAATTATATGGTGCGAAGAACAATTTATCATTTTCTATATTTCCTAATAACATATCTACAATGTAATTCTTTACATTTACTGGATCGAGTTTGCACATCGACAACTTATGCGGAGACAAGAATGAGTATTTATTTGACAATTTGCGCGTGCACACAACCTTCTCATACAAAAACCTTCAATGAAAATTTTAAACTAGATTAATTACCCAATACATTTAATTAATTACCAATAAAATGCAATTAAAAGTATATTTTACCTTATGTACAAGCTCATGACAGTAGCACTAAGCTCCTTATGGTTGAGAAGTTCGTAAATGTGCTCCTTTTCGAGAAATTCATCATACTCATCTCCGAATATTGCTTTATTCATGGGTATGATGCGCGAATCGTCGTTGCTGCCCATGTTCTGTTTTACTTGGATGTCAAGACACGCCCCGTATTTAGCAAGGCATGGCTGACTTATTTTAGGAGCAGCAGCTGCAGCGACCGATTTTCCCCGATCCAGTTTTCTTGCTGCAACTTTGGCAACTTTATTACCCTCCAGCCTTTGTAGTTTGCCAGCTCTATTACCCTCCAATTCTTGAGGTTTGCTGGCTTTTTTTGGCTGTACGGGTGGTTTATTTAATTGGATCTACAAAAATGAGGTTAAATGTTAGTTTATTGAATCTGAAAAAATGACAAACCTTAGGGAATAAATGTGACAAACCTTTGCGGGAGATGTAATTGATTCGTTTCTGGGAATCTTTTTATCATTCCCTTTAGGCTTTTTCAGCATCTAAATATAAATGTGAAATTAAAGTTAGGAGCGGAAAAAAATCAGCAATTAAATATGCATATCAATTAAACATACATTTCAATTAATTAAATATACCTTATCGAGGGCAACAAGATGTGTAGGCCATGCCACGTAACTACCAATAGCTTCGCCCAATAACTGCATATCTCCATCGTTGTCCGGTATTGGCAACGGTGCAGTTGGTTCGAAATAAACAATAGGTGATACTTTGACATGGCCCGCAGGGATCGAAGTATTGTGCAATACTTCTCCCGAAGTATTGTCCAATTTTTCTTTTCCCACCTTCCGATGAGTAGGTGAGGACAAGTATAGCACGCATGGAGTGACACCCTAAATCAATAGTTAAAACATAAGTACGGTTAATATATAAGTTTGTTTAATACATAAGTAAGTAAGTAAGTAATTACCTCGGGAATACTTTTGAGACCGACGTTGCAACTCGTGGTTTCACTCTCCATTTGTATTTCATGTTGGAGCTGATCCGGGAGTTGCTTGTCTTTGTTCGTATTCACCAAAAGTGCCAC
This sequence comes from Cicer echinospermum, assembly GCA_002896215.2. Lineage (NCBI taxonomy): Eukaryota > Viridiplantae > Streptophyta > Magnoliopsida > Fabales > Fabaceae > Cicer > Cicer echinospermum. Next base: position 41,331,757 of record PGTU02000005.1, on the reverse strand, counting down.
TTGCTTTGTAAGGATTTTGAGCTTCTCTAATACTTCCTCATTGGAAGGTTTTTGGCGCTTCTCTTGAGAAAAATAGCTTTTGGGAGTTACGCCAAATCCTTTCCCCCTAACCCGACTGGAATACTCAGGGACATTAAACACTTTACCCAGAATGTCCCTGCAACTATCCTTGTTGCCCTCTTGATTTTCAGAACTTTGTTCGATAGTCTCCTAAAATACATGTAGGATTAAAAAGATAAGTTCAATAGCATTTTTAAAATACAATATTAAAAAGTATTCAAGTGATAAAATACAATATTAAAAAATATTAAAGTGATAATATACTTACACAAAGTTCTACTACTTTTTTGATATTTTCATTGTCAACCACTCCGTCTTTATTTACACGCGCTTCCTTCCACAATATATGACGACCCAACGGTTGATCTGATTGGGTGTCTTGTCGCTATTCGTTAAGATGATAAACAGTGGCGGAGCTTGACTAAATAGTTTGGGGTGGCCGACATAAAATTACAATATGTATAAAGCAAATAATATTTATTATATAGCAAAAAATTAAGTTATAAAAAGCATAATTAACTTGAAATCATCAATAATAGACTGAGAGCTGATACTTGCAGCTAAATTTAAAGAGTTGAATTCTAAAACATGCATCCATTATTTATGTTTCTTTATTATAAATCAGCAAAATTAACAATTTAGAAAATAAATTTAGGAAACAAAATCAGCAAACAGGCAACCATCATTCTAAATATTTCAAATATCTTGTTCAATAAACATAGCAACAACAGTTTAAATTAACCAATTTAGCAACAACCATTTAGTCATCATTCTAATCGAGCAGCCAACAATTTAACAAATTATTCTAAAATCAACAATTTAACAATCTAGCCATCATTCTAAAGCAGCCAACAATTTAACAAATCATTCTAAAATCAGCAACTTAGCAGTTAAACAATTTAGCCATCATTCTAAACAGACATCCAATAATTTAGCAAATCATTCTAAAGAGACAACCAACACTTTAGCAATTTAACACTTTAGCAAATCAGCAAACACCTTGTATGCAACAACACTTTAGCAATTTAACACTTTAGCAAATCAGCAAACACCTTGTATGCAACAACACTTTAGCAATTTAACACTTTAGCAAATCAGCAAACACCTTGTATGCAACAACACTTTAGCAAATCAGTAAATACCTTGTATGCAACAACACTTTAGCAATTTAGCAAAAGCACAAACACCTTGTATGCAACAAAAATCAGCAAATCAGAACAAACATTGTTCAAACACCTTTTCAAACACCTTGTTAAGCAAATCAGGAAAATCAGCAAATCAACAAATTCTGAGGCGAGGCGAGGCAGGCTGAAGCGAGACGAGTCCGAGGCGAGCTGAAGCGAGACGAGTCCGAGGCAAGCTGAAGCGAGACGAGTCCGAGGTGAGCTGAAGCGAGACGAGTCCAAGGCGAGCTGAAGCGAGACGAGTCCGAGGCGAGCTGAAGCGAGACGAGTCCGAAGCGAGGCGGGACGAGGCCGAGACGAGCTGAAGCGAGGCAAGGCATCAACAGCACAAGATGGCAAGAGGGTGGAATCGTGAATCGCGTTCAGAAAGCAAGAGGGAAAGAGATAGATGAAGACTGGATCTGGAAGAGAGGAAGAGAGACCGAATCTGAATCTAAAAGAGAGGAAGAGAGACCGAATCTGAAAGAGCGGAAGAGAGACTGAACCTATAATTTTTTTTTTTGGGGTGGCCGCGGCCACCCCTTGTCCCTACCAAGCTCCTCCATTGATCATAAACAAAATAATACAAATTAGTTAGACATTATAGTTTATAATGCAAATTACTTCAATATTATATAAAAGTGATGTTTAATTACTTACAAGTTTTTGATCAAGACGTGCATATCCCATACGTGATTTTTTGTATGAGTGGGTTGGATTTCTTTCCCTTTCGCGATTTGCCTTACTAATATTCTATATAAAAAAATAGCAATTGTGTAAAAATTTAAAATACGCTACGAATGTGAATAATAAAACACAAATGCTAATAAATTAATCACTTACGACAAATGCACTTCATTCATCATTTGATATATAATGTTTATATATTTTTGGAGCTTCAACATTTGTATTTCCTTCTCTATCTTTTAGATAGAAATTAGAGAGGTGAGATCTAAATCCCTGGTGGATTTTCTCAGCAACTCTCAATACATAACTCTTTCTCCCCTCATCAAGAACAAAAGTAGTCTACAATGAAAAAAATTATAAGTAAAGTATTTCAATGAAAAAAATTATAAATGACAAAACAGTGGATTAAAAAAGTTACTTGAATGTCATTCCATAGTATATCTTTGGCATCCTTCAACGCCTTATCTCTCAAATCATCAATCGTAATTGGGATATTTTGTCGAACAACAGCCCCAATGTAACTTACAAACATTGAGTTGTTGGGGTCAATTGGCTAACCACTCTCATTCCAGCCAACCTAATAAACTCATATAGTAAGTACATGCTATTAAAAAAAGATAAAAAATACACAACAAATAGAGTATAGTATAGTATAGTATAACCTCAAACTTGATGCCATTGCCCCTTGCTTTAATGACTTTTTGCATTATAGTTGCACCACATTTGACTTCATTTTCATAAGTCTTAGTGGTGCCAACTTCTTCATTTTGACATTCCAAATCTTTGTTTGTATCCATTTAACTACAACAAGTTCAACATGCAGTTTAGTATAACATCAACAAGCTCAACATGCATTATTCTAAGTACATATCAGTATCAGTATATCTTAAACAAGCTCAACATGCAGTTTAATGATTACAAAAAAATTAATAACATCAATACCTGAATAATGAGGGTTTGAAGAAAGACGAAATGCGAAGAAAAGAGGGTTCGCAGAAAGCTCGCAGAAATATGGTTCATAGAAATACGATTTGAAGAAATACGTAATGAGGGTTACGTATTTCAATGAAAATATATTGTGTGCAATGGGATAGATGATCTTGGATGGAAATAAGGTTCGAAATGAAGGAGATGATCGTGGAAATAAGGTTCGTAATGGACGGGATGATAGGGTTTGCAAAAGAAGAGAAGAACGATGAAGGTTGAGATGATAGTGAAGTTTACGTAATGAAGAGGAAACTGAAGCGATTACTGTTATATATAAAACCCTTTTACAGCGCTTTTTTATAAGCCTTTTACAGCACTTGTTTTAAAAGCGCTCTAAAAGGCCTAAGCCTTTTACAACGCTTGTTTGAAAAGCGCTCTAAAAGGCGTCTTTATTTATTTTTTTAAAAGGCTTTTTTACAGCGCTTTTCCCAAAAAAGCGCTCTAAAAGGTCTCATTGTTTTGTAATGTTATATGAATGTTATTTTTACAACGCTTTTTTACAGCGCTTTTTCAAATAAGCACTGTAAAAGGTCTCTTTATTTTATTTTTAAAAGGGTCTTTTACAGCGCTTATTTGAACAAGCATTGTAAAAGTCCTCCTTGTTTTATTATGTTATATGAATGTTTTTTTTAAAGCCTTTTAGAGCGCTTATTTGAAAAAGCACTGTAAAAGGCCTCTTTATCTTAATTTTAAAAGGGTCTTTTACAGCGCTTATTCAAATAAGCGTTGTAAAAGGCCTCATTGTTTTATTTTTATATTTAAGGCTCTTTTCAGTTCAGTTCAGTTCATGTAAATTACTAATTTATATTCAGTTCAGTTCATGTAAATTACTAGTTTATATTAAATTACATTAACTTAGTATAAAACACTCAAATCAAGCTAAATATAAGCAGAAAATAAATTAATCAGAAAATAAATTAATCAGAAAATCAAATACATGGTTGCTTATATAAAAATGTTCAAACAATTCAGATTACATGCATATTTACATTAACACAGTTCAGATTACATGCATATTTACATTAACACAGTTCAAATTACATGCATGGTTTATATAAAACAATTAAGATGCCCTTCTTCTTTTTCTGGTGGGATTCACATTTGTTTGTTCATTTACAATACGAAACGATGGATTAATCCAAATTCCCTCATCATGATCATCTCTAAGATATAAACCATCATCAGTTGAATCAATTTCATGTGGTTGTTGTGATGTTGCAAATAAAAGATCATTACCAACATCTTCATCATTATTGTTATCATCACTTATTTTATTGGTCGATAGGACAACAGACCATTTATCATCAGAAGAATCAGTGACATAAAACACTTGTTGAGCTTGCGACGCTAAAATAAAAGCCTCGTCTTTGTATCCCACCCTATTAAAATCGACAAGCAAGAATCCTGACTCATCTATCCGAACGCCATTATTATTATCGACCCACTTGCAACCAAATATGGGAACACGAAACATTGTGTAGTCTAACTCCCATATGCGCTCGATAACCCCAAAATATGATAGATTTGTATATATTGGGTTTTTGTCTTTTGCACTTGAGACATGCATCGCTTCAACTACGAGAGTGACTCCGCTATTTTGCATAGTGGTCTGATCATCTTGTTCTTTGGTATAAAATGTGTAGCCGTTAATAACATAACCAGTGTAAGAAAAGACATGTAAGCTCGGGCCATTTGCTAGCCATCTCAATCTCTATGAAATTGATTCGGGGTCTATATCAAACTTTGACTTTATGTGATTTTTTAACCATGTAATAAAACTTCGATTGTGCTCTCGAGTTATCCAATTTTGATTCCTATTCATGTTCAAACGAGATAATTGATCCATGTGTATTGTAACATACGGTTGAACCTCATCATCATTGTGCAGAACATACAATTGTGCCTGCTCCCATTCTGCCTTTGATATAGTCAGTAGTCTCCTTCCAATTATCCATTCTCCTGATATTCTTCCCGAATGACGAGACATGGGAAGCCATATGGATTCAACATTGGACAGATATTCAGTACAAAATTCAGCAGCCTCTTCAACAATGTATTGTTCAGCAATACAACCTTCTAGTCGACTTCTACTTTTTACGTACCCTTTTAATATTTTCATATATCGTTCTATCGGATACATCCATCTCATATAAGCTGGCCCACAAAGTTGTGTCTCCATAACCAGATGAACAGTAAGGTGAACCATTATATCAAAAAACGAGGGTGGGAAATACATTTCAAGCTCACACAAAGTAACAACAATTTCTCTCTGCAATGTCGGTAATTTCTGAGGGTCGATCACTTTACTACAAATTTCCCTGAAGAAGAAACATAATCTAGTTAAGGCTAGTCGAACTTTTTCAGGTAAAATGGAACGTATACCTATTGGTAGCAAATGCTCCATTAGAATATGACAATCATGGGTCTTCAAACCTTTTAACTTGAGATCTTTCATACAAACCAAATTTTTAATGTTTGAAGAGTATCTTTCTAGAACTTTAACTTCGTGTAGAAATTTACATAAAACTATTTTTTCCTTTCTAGATAGAGTATGAGCGGCTGGAGGTAGATATGTGCGATTTCCTTTCTTTACGGGACCCAATTCATTTCTTATTCCCATATCGACCAAGTCCAATCTTGCGTTGATGTCATCTTTAGACTTTCCTGGAACATTGAGTAACGTACCAATAACACTATCAAATACATTATTTTCAATATGCATCACATCGAGGAAATGTCTTATATACAATGACTTCAAATATGGCAATTCAAAGAAAATTGACTTTTTCTTCCACCCAGTTTTGACCAGCTCTCCCGCAAAAGGTTTGCCAAATTTATTGGTCAAACCTTGTACTTTTTCAAGTATTTGATATCCAGTCGGTGCTAAAGGATCTTTACCTTCCTCTGATTTTCCATTGAATGCATTTCTCCACCCACGATACTGATGACTATAAGGTAAAAATCTACGATGTCCAAGAAACACATTCTTCTTACAATGTTTCAACCGCATCCAATTGTACTCTCTTCACATATAGGACATGCACATTGACCTTTAATGTTATATCTTGATAAATTACCATATGCTAGAAAATCATTAATTGTGCAGAACAACATAGCCCTCAAATTGAAACATTCTTTCTTATACCCATCGTAAACTTCCACACCTGTCTCCCACATAAGTTTTAAATCTTCAATTATAGAAGTCAAGTATACGTCGATATCATTCCTCGGTTGTTTGGGTCCATAAATTAACAGAGACAACATCATAAACTTACGCTTCATACATAACCATGGAGGTAGGTTATATATTACCAAAATCACAGGCCACGTGCTGTGTGAGATGCTTTGAAGACCATGTGGATTCATTCCATCAGTAGAAAGTGCAAGTCTTAGATTTCTTGACTCTATCCCAAATTCAGGATACTCGTGATCAATTTTTGCCCATTGTGGGGAATCTGCAGGGTGTCGAAACATTCCATCTCTAACTCTTTCATCTGCATGTCATTTCAAGTGTTTTGAATCTTCTTCACTGCGATACATGCGCCTAAATCTTGGTATTATAGGAAAATACCACACGACTTTTGCTGGAGTAGATTTTTTCTTCTTATATCGAGAGACATTGCATTTCGGACACGCCTTAAGTAATTCATATTCGTTTCAAAATAAAATGCAATCGTTAGGACACGCATGAATCCTTTCGTAACTCATGCCAATAGAACACAAAATTCGTTTAGCCTCGTAGGTTCGACTGGGAAGTTCATTATCATATGGCAACATATCTTTTATGAGTGTTAATAATTCTTTGAAGCTTTTATCATACCATCCATTACTCGCTTTTAAGTTGTACAACTTTAATATCGCCGACAGTCTTGTGAATTTAGTACAACCATTATATAATGGTTTCTCTGCATCACTCAACAAACTTTCAAACATTTTAGGGCAATCTCGAAGATCTTCTTCAACTGCTTTTGCGATCTCATCAACTCGATCTGGCTCATATGTATTTGTATCGAAGTCAGTTGAAGCATATATCGAACCATTCTCAAAATTAATGTTTCCTTTTTTTTCTCACCATGTCTTATCCAACATGTGTAGCTTTGATCAATTCCATTACATACTAGATGTCCTTCTAATTCATCTTCTCTAACACGTTTTCCAAAACAACATTTTAAACAAGGACAAACGACTCTATTTGGATCTTTTGCATTCTTCACTGCAAACTCAACAAACTCCTTCACTCCAATTTCATACTCTTTTGACAATCGATTGGCAGACATCCATTTCCTATCCATATTATACGACCTATATAAATGCAGTTACAAAAATAATAAGCTTTCAAAACATATCAACAAGTTTCAAAAAGAAACCAATATCAACATATCTAATAACAATTTCAAAACAGAAAAGATTTCAAAACAGAACAGATCAACAAATTTCAAAAAAAATAATATATAACAATTTATTAGTTTTCAATTATTAAAAAACTAAAGATTTTTTGAGAAAAACAAAGTAAAAAATACCTGAGACAACGTAGATGGCCGCACAGTACGTAGAGGATATGAGAGTTCTCAGAGTAGAGGTGATGAGGGTTCGTAAATTTGTTTTGAATTTGATTTTATTTAATTAAAAGTAAATGATATTTATTTGAAAGCACATGTCTTTTATAGCGCTTGTGCAAAAAGCGCTGTAATAGGTAGTTAAATTGATTGAAAGTGCATGTCTTTTACAGCGCTTGTGAAAAAAGCGTTGTAATAGGTAGTTAAATTATTTGAAAGTGCATGTCTTTTACAGCGCTTGTGAAAAAAGCGTTGTAATAGGTAGTTAAATTATTTGAAAGCGCATGTCTTTTACAGCGCTTGTGAAAAAAGCGCTGTAAAATAATACGTGAAGGCGCTTCGTTTTACAACGCTTGTTAGAAAAGCGCTGTAAAAGCCTTATAACATTATGCACAAATGCTATATGACCCTACAACAGCGCTTTTTTCATAGTGCTTGTCAAAAAAGCGCTGTGATAGGCTCCGTTATTTTTAAAATATATTTACAACAGCGCTTGTATTTAGTAAGCACTGTAAAAGGAGCGCTATTAAATGACATTTTTGGCGTAGTGTAGTTTCTCAATTTCTTCTATAATACAGTTGTATCCATTAGTATATAAATCATATATTTGTATTATTTGTGATTAATGAAATATATGATGTTATTCAGATGTCAATTTCTTTCAAATTACCATAGGTAATATGGTATAAAAAGTAGTCACATATTAAGCTGTTATCAAACCCTAATTCTCTATTTACACCTTCATCTTATTCATTTAGAAACAAGATTCACTCTCAATTTTCTCTTCTTCACCACTATAACAACCATGGAAGAAGTTTCTTCTAATTCAGGAAGCAAACATCCATTTTCATACCTTCAAACTCCAAAAACCCAAGAAAAAACTCGGCCATTGTTATTGTCAATGAAGAGAGCCTTGTCTTCAAAGAACAAGATCTTCTTCATCAATGGTTATATTTTGTCATTGCCTCCACTAGACCAAAGTTTTGAGTTATGGGAATGAGCAACAACATGGTCCTATCTTGAATTACAAGAAATTTATCTCCTCAAATTTCTCAAAGCACTATTTGCTTCAACAATGCTTTAGAATTGTGGATGGATCTTCATTTAATCAAGCAAGGTGGTTGTTCTTTCTCAAATTACTTCAATGATTTAAAGATAATTTGGGATGAAATCGAATTTTTACTACCTATTTCTTCTTGCACGTGCATAAATCATTGTTCTTGTAATCTGAGTTCATAGTTCAGTTGTACAAACTTATATACACAAAGAATATGTAATTTTCTTTTTTAAGGGCCTCAATGACAACTACGGAAATGTTAGAACTCAAATCCTTCTTATGGAACCTTTACCATCTTTAAGCAAAATCTATTCATTGGTTATACAACAAGATCCCACTTATAGACCTAATTTCTTGGACTCTGCTACCCTTGTTGTAAATTCACCCATCAATAATCAAAGTCGAGGACAAAAGAATAAATGAAAGGGCATAGGATGAGAAATGGACCAAATACTTTGTAGCCATTGCAATAAAACGAATCATATTGTGGATAATTTTTATTTCAAGTACTTATTATCAAACATTTTACTAGTTCTATATCAATACACATATTTTATATAAATTTGTTCTAAAAGAAACCTCAACAGACTCTATATTTTATTCTATTTTCATTAAAAAACATACAATAATATTATGATAAGGGTTAAGTAAGTCTTTAGTCCATCTAAAATTTCATTTTTAATTCCTACAAAGTTATATTGCAAGGAGTTTTAGTCACGGTTGGAATGTCAACATATATTTTTTAATAAATTTTTGCAATAAAACTTACAACCTTATAAAAAGTTCCTTCACAAAAAGTGATTTCAAAATTCGACTTCTAAGTTTATATTTTTGTTACTTTTATCTTGATTTTATGACATTTAAAAAATTCATATATCATCAAGTCCATACATACTCTCTCAGCTTTGATATATGTAGATTTAAAATTTTCATCTGCAACTAGCCTACTAAACATTATTCAAAACAATTGGAGTACTTAGGTGAAAGACCTTTTGATTTCTACCATTACTAATATCATTTGGCATATTTAATTTGCAGGAACATGCTTTATTTTTTATAATATCAAGATGAATTTGCACTTCCTCTTAGTAGCTAAGTCATTTGAAATAAAGTACACCAACCAAATTTCGGTCAATAATTTAGTTCGGTTAAATTCCATTAGTTGAATCTCTATTCTTTAACACATACCCATCTCAAAAAGCTCTTTTGTTTTTGTTCTTGAGAGAGGGTGCAAAAATTTTCCATGGTTGGAGCTAAGAACAACGACAAATTCATAACTTTCAATTGTAGCAACTCTCACACACGCCTACCATTTTTTTTCAGCAAACCTTAAACCAATTCATCATTTAATTTTTTCATATGGATGAAACTTGTGAATTTATTGAGTAGGGATGATGGTGGTACTTAATTAATTAAGTTGGTAGATTTAATTTTTTTTAAAAAAATTGTAATCTCATAGTGCCAAAAGATTTGAGAAATTAAGAGAGAGAATATATGCAAAAAAGAGTCTTTTTACAAGATGATGAGTAAAATTTGGTATATATAAACCATGATAAAGTGTGGTAGATAATTTAATCCATCGTATATTAACAATTGGTTCAAGATGAACCAATCTTTCTATTGATCCATTTTATACGGACCCCATGTTACAATGAACATATCATCTAACTTCAATGGATCTTGATTATTCAACCCAACCTAAAAACGAAATGCACAATTAAAAGCATAATAATTAAAATGAGCTGCAATGTTGCAGGCAATTGCTATAACCAACATAATTTCAACATATTAACACAGTCAATTGCTTCAACAAATCACAAGCAGTAATCTCTATACTTTGGTGCAGTCATGATCCCAAAAAAAAAAAGTTGTTTTGTCATTGTTATGCACACACTTTATATCCTGTTTGTACCTAATATATAATTTGAATATATTATTGGTATAATGTGGATCATATAAGGACAATTATAATGTTTTCATGGTGTGGCAAAATATAGTTATTTAATGAGAAGAAAGATGTTTAATCTTGGGACTGGTACTGTAATTTAACGGCCACCATAACACTTCATAATTACATCCTTTGGGATGGTGTGTTTGGTACATTTTGGCACAACCTAAAAAAACCAACACTTATTTGTCTTAAAATTCTTAGTTTAAGCACTTGTAACACAAGCGCTTTCCTAAAAAAAATAAAATGAATATTATTTAAGCCTACCTAAAATTGTGATCAGTAACATTATAAAGTTTAAATCTAAAGCGATATTAGTAAAAGTACATCTCGGCATTGTGGCAAAACCTGTAATGATTGTAAACAGAGAAGATTGAATCTATTGTGTAGTTGTCTCACTTTGAGTTCCCAAAAGTACATGTGATTTGGGGCTGGAATGTAAGTATGTCAACAGAGTTAATTGCATTCTCAAATAAATTAGACAAATAAATAATAATAAACAAATAAATAAAAAATATCGAACAAGGATTTCAACATTATCTCCATTAATGATCAACTTTGAGCCAGTCTAAGAATTATAAATCGATACAGGACATTATCTTGAATGAAGCAGTTAGCCACATAACTATAGTAAAAATAAAGTGCAAAAATTAACCATTATAATGTTACCTTATGGACTTTTGATTCGTGCTCGTGTGAGCAAAATATCAAAAATCTAGTGTTTTGAGTGTTGTTGTTGAAGTAATTTAGTAGTTCTATTACTTCTATTGCATAATTTGATTGAATTATTGAGCCTAATACTAGTTAAAGACCCAAACCTGTTGTGTGGAGTACGTATGTCTGCAAGGGTAAAAAAAGTAAAGAATCATTCTATTAATGACAGGGCAGAGAAACTCTCTGAATTCTAGGAATTTCAGTTACACATAGGATAATTATTGTTATCATTGAATTAGGAGAATATTATTTTCTCTAAAGGAGCTATGCTCTGGGCTATACATTGTATCAAAATTTTCCCTTCTTCCATAAATCAATAAATTCTCATTTCATCTATCATTTTATTGTTCATAGATTCCTATTTTTCTGTGACTTTATCATTGGTTCGACCTGCCAAATCTTCGAGAAGTACCAGTGACTTTTTGTACGTTGTACATGCCACCTAAGTTGTCAAATCGAATGGAAGCAGTTGAAGCAAAACTCTCAACAGTGAAAGACTTTGTTAGCCAGGAGTTGATGGAATTTCGCGAAACTATGATGAGCGAGTTCACGAGGTTGCTAGAGCAACGACCAATTGGAATGGGGAACAATATGCACATTCTAAGGACTTAGTGACAAAGTATAAGATGGCAGTGAAGAAAATTGAGTTACCATCATTTGATGGCGACGATCCTGTGGCCTGGATCACGCGAGCTGAAACGTTTTTGAAGTACAAGGGACATCGGATGAGGTGAAGGTTAGATTGGCGAAGCTAAGCATAGAGGGAGAAACAACTCAATGGTTTAATTTTTTGCGTGAGACAGAGGACGGTTTGAATTGGTTGAAGTTGAAACGAGCGTTAATTGAAAGGTATGGTGGAAGACAAAGTGATAACCCCTTTGAAGAGATGAAAGATTTGCAACAAACAGGAATGGTTGATTAATACATTACCACTTTCGAATATGTGCCATCACAAGTAGCAAGGTTACCGGAGGAGCAGTATCTTGGGTACTTCATCGGACGACTCAAGAACCATGTTCACTTGAAGGTGCGTACGTTGAATTCACAAACCAAAATGCAGGGGGTGAAGATTGCTCGTGATGTCGAAATAGAATTACGCGGGTCTCTGATTTCAATAGGTGGTAGTGTGGGTGGGATTCACAATTGGAAGGGAAGTGGGCCAAATGGATCAGGGCCCAACGGAAAGAAAGGATATGGATTCAATTATAACCCAGGTTCGACCCTACCTGGAAGTAGGTTTAATAATAACTTAATCGGGTCAGTGCCATAGCAAAACCAGTTCGACTCAATCTATCTCAAATGTGAACTCGAGCGTTTCTCAGAATACAGTGAGATCAGGAAACGATGAGGGGACAAGAGTCACCGGCGACCGCAATCGTGGCCTCAAGCATATGTCGTATTCAGAACTGATGGAGTGGAGGAAAAAATGGTTGTGTTTCTAATGTGGGGGAGAAATACATCCTCGTCACCAGTGTGTTGACAAGTAACTTTGATTGGTGATTTTGGGAGACGATGAGACGGTTAACGAAGAAGGTGAGGTGATTGCCATAAAAGCTATGGAGGATGAGGATGAAGTTCTTGATTGCAATTCCATGTGATTGTTTGATATTACTGAAGCAAAGAAAAATTAGATAATACTCCTCCAACCATTTTGCACCTCAAGGGAAGTCTAAATGGGGTTTCCGTCGTGGTTTTAATTGATAGTGGCGCCAATCAAAATTTTGTTTCACCAAGTGTTTCTACTACGTTGGTATTAACAAGGGAACAAGGAATATCGATAGGAGTAAGGTTGAGAGATGACCACCGTGTGTCCACTAGGGGGAGATGTAGAAAATTGCAAGTACCATTAGATGATTTCACCACTAATGTTGATGCTTTTGTTTTGAAATTGGGTGATTCGGATATGATTTTGGGGGTGGCTTGGTTGCAATGATTTGGGAAGGTGGCATTTGATTGCGACAAAATGACCATCAATTTTCAATGGGAAGGAAAGATGGTGGAACTACATGATCAATTCTTTACCACAAAAGACTTAATTCTAAGGCACTTTAAGCACAAATCTAAACAATGTATAGTTTATTGGAAGAAGAATTGGTTCAAACTTCAAATGGAGAATTACATGAGCTAACTCAAGACCAACAACAAGTGCTTCAAGAATTGTTGGATAATTTTAAGGGAATTTTTAAAGAGAATATAGGGTTGCCTCCTGAACGAGATATAAATCATGAAATTGAATTGAAGAAAGATATAGGTCATGTGACTGTTAGGCCATATCATTATCCTTACCACCATAAGGAAGAGATCGAAAAGAAGTTCAGAGCATGTTGACCCAAAGTATAATTCGAAACAGCTCTAACACATTTTCTAGTCGTGTCATTTTAGTTAAAAATAAAGATGGGTCATGGAGGATGCGTGTTGATTATAGAGAATTGAATAAGGTTACAATACCAGATAAATATCCAATTCTTGTAGTTGTTGAATTATTGGATGAACTACATGGAACAAAGTATTTATCAAAACTTGATTTGAAGTATGGTTATCACCAAATAAGGGTGAAAGAAGGGGATGTGCATAAGACGACATTTCGAACTCAAGAAAGGCACTATGAGTTTCTAGTGAAGTCGTTTCGATTGATGAATGCACCAGCCACTTTTCAATCCACAATGAACCAGATTTTCAAGCCACACCTCCGTAATTTTTTCTTGGTATTTTTTGATGATATCCTAGTAATGGATGAGAAGAACACCTAGCACATTTATATCAAGTGATGGAGATTTTACAATACTACTATTTTATCGTTAATAAAAAAATGTAATTTTGCTAGTAGAAAAGTGGAATATTTGGGTCATGTAATATCGGAACAGGGTATGGTTGTGGATCCAACTAAGATTAATAGCATTTTGGAGTGGTCAATCCCTCAAAATGTCAAATGAGTGAGGGGATTTTTTGGGCTAACCGATTATTACTGAAAATTTATTGTTGGCTATCGAAAGATAGCTAAACCATTGACATACCTAACAAAGAAGGAAGGATTTCATTGGGGATTAGAAGAGTTGAAGGCCTTTGAGAATCTTAAAAGGGTTATGGTGCAAGCCTCAGTTTTAACACTACTAGATTTTTCACAACCTTTTAAGATTGAATGCGATGCATCTGGACAAGGAATAGGTGCAATTTTAATGTAGAAAAAGAAGCCTATAGCCTATTTTAGCAAAGCTTTGTCCAAAAATAATTTAAGCAAGTCCGCGTATGAGGAAGAATTGATGGCATTGGTGTTGGTCGTTCAACAGTGGCGTCCGTGTTTGTTCGGAAGAAGATTTGTGGTGCACTCCAACCAAAATAGCTTACGACACTTGCTCGAACAACGCATCACTACAGTTGATCAGTAGAATTGGATAACAAAATTATTGGGCTATCACTTCGAAGTGGTGTACAAGCCAGGTCCAGATAATAAAGTTGTTGACGTTTTTTCAAGAATGCATGAGGAAGTAGAGTTGGCAGGGATAACTGGTTTTCCTATATGTATGCAAGAGCAACAAATTCAGTAGGAAGTTATGAATGATCCCCAATTGCATAAAGTGATAACAGAGCTACAACAATACCCTATAAACTAACTAGATTTCCAATTAATCAAAGGGAGACTTTTCTATCGTAGTAGACTGGTGTTATCCTTAAATTGAAGTTGTATACCTTTATTTTTTAAGGAATTTCATTCATCTCGAATCGGTGGCCACTCATGTTTTCTATGCACGTATCGAAGGATGGCAGGAAATCTTTATAGGGTAGGAATGAGAAAGTCAGTTCTGGAATTTGTGCAAAGTTGTGACGTGTGTCAATGTCAAAAGTACGTTGCGTCTTCCCCTATGGGTTTGTTACAGCCCTCTCAATTTCAGAGAACATTTAGAATGATATTTTGATGGATTTTATCATTGGTCTCCTAAAATCGAAGGGATTTGAAGCTATTTTTGTAGTGGTGGATAGATTATCCAAGTATGGACACTTTATTCCCTTAAAACATCCATAATACTACGAGGAAGGTGGCTGAAATCTTTATTAAAGAGGTGGTGCGTCTTCATGGGCTGCCACAATCCATTGTTAGTAATCATGATCCATTGTTTGTGAGTCTATTTTGGAAAGAGTTGTTTCGCTTACAAGTAACGATGATGAGTATGAGTTCATCCTATCATCTAGAGGTGGTAAGTCAGTTCTTAGAAGCATATCTTTGTTGTTTTGCATCGAAGCAACCAAAGGAGTGGTCACAATGGATTCATTGGGCTGGATTATAGTATAACAGCATATTCCATGTGTCTACAGGAACTACACCGTTTGAGGCAGTGGATGAAAGAAAACCACCCACTGTGGTTAGATATTCACAGGGAGAAACGAAAGTAGAAGGGGTAGCAGTTGAATTGGTTAATCGTGATGAGGTCTTATGTCAACTTAAGTATCATTTGAACAGGGCCCAAGAACAGATGGAGAGATAGGTGAACAAGAAAAGAAAAGCATATTCATTTGAAGTAGGTGAATGGGTATTTTTGAAGCTTCGGCCCCATAGACAACAGACAGTGACTAGAAGGATTAATTAGAAACTGGCTCCACGGTACTTTAGACTATTTCCTATCCTAAAGAAAATAGGGGCAATATCCTATAAGTTGAAGTCGCCTGGAGGAAGTAGAATGCATGCAGTAGAATAGAGGCGGAAGAAGGGGAAGAACTTGAAGAATTGTTGGCTGCAAGATTAGTGACGAAAGAAGGACAATTGGTGCGTTGGAAAGGAAGAGATGTAGAAGACACAACTTGGGAGGATTAATTATTACTAAAAATTCAATTTCCATCTCTCAACCTTGAGGACAAGACTGCATTTCCTGATGGCGGTAATGACAGAATTATTGGGCCTAAGAGTAGTGAAAGGCTCAAACCTGTCGTGTGGAGATCGTATGTCCACAAGGGTAAAAAAGTGAAGAATCATTCTATTAATGACAGGGCAGAGAAACTCTCTAAATTCTAGGGATTTTAGTTTCACATATGTGAATAAATTGAGAAGGGTAGTGGATCATTGCTCATGGATAATTATTGTTATCCTTGAATTAAGAGAATACTATTTTCTCTAGAGGAGCTATGTTCTAAGCTATACACTGTATCAGAATTTTACCTTCTTCCATAAATCAATAAATTCTCATTTCATCTATCATTTTACTGTTCATAGATTCCTATTTTTCTTGACTTTATCATAATCCCCTATAGAGTACAACAAGCGCAATTTCCACTATAATGGTTATGAGGGGAATTTCCAAAATATATTTGGAATTCTCTAATAGTTTATATTAATGTAGCAAAATTAAATAACTTATATCATTTGGTCAAGTGGTAGCAATGATTGAGTTTAATGCATTCGTTAGCCATCAAACCAATGCATATGTTAGTTTACCTAAGGTTACAATCTTTTTCAATAGTTGTTTTTTTTTTCTTCTCACCAATTGATATAAGTTTATCTATAAATATACTTTAGAGGCAGAAAGGATAAGACAAATTTCTATCAAAAATACTTCCTAGTTATTTATTCTTTTCTCTAGTGCGCGAGAGTAAATGAATGAACTTTATTCTGTAAACTATTATTGATCGATAAACTTGATTTGAATGTGCAATTCACTTCAAGAATTTCAAAGTATCCTGAATGAGATTCGCCGATTAACCCGTTTGCATCCAATATACATATATTGGTGGATGCGAATCGAACTTAAAGATTTGTGTAACACCCCGATTTTCAATAGCGCGAGTGTATTTTTTTTAAAAAAAAAAACAAAATTCATAAAACAAAGAAATAACGAAAGAAATACTTTTTGGATAAATATTTAAGTCGTAACGTAACGACAAAAGTCAACAAATATTTACAAGCAGCGGAATAGTTTTTGAAATAAAAATCCAAAGTATTTAAACATCAAAATACACCGGAGCTATGAGGCCTATCAGACAAAGCTTATACCCATGGGGTATTCTCGGCAGACACCTGTACAAAAGCACTACCCCAAGAATTTTAACTCCCCCACGTCACATCAACAAGTCGTACATGGACCCATCAAAATAAAAGTCTAGCTGACAATATGAGGTATATGTACAGTCTTCCAAATTGAAATAAATACATACACCATAGAAAGACATTTATCCCCTATACAACCATCTAATCTGATCATGATTCAAAAAAACTATACAACTCAGGTAATCTCCACGCTCCCCGCAAGATTCTTCTGACACAGCACCGATCAGGTATGTCTAACTATGTGTCCATCTCAATGGTACTACTCGGTAGGACGATCATGGTTGTCATTTGAGGGCAAAGCCTAGATTTCCACAATAATTGTAAAGGTCACCAACCGAAATTAACAAATAACACTTAGCATTTAAATTTTAAATGCACAAAATAACCTTTCATCTTAGCATACTCCTTGAAAGAGTTTTCATATCCCAAACATGCATAATCAAAGTTGAAAAATGAAGTTTTTAACAAACCTGCACTGTCGTATTCGAATACAACATCATTGTATTTGAATACAGTGCTATTTCATAAATCAGTAGCAAAAACAGCACATTTGTAGTCGACTACGAGACAAGATGTAGTCGAATACGAGACAGGATGTCAGCAGCAAAACCACTGTATTCGAATACAACATTCTTGTAGTCGAATACAGTGCTATTTCTGAAGTCAGTAGCCAAATCAGGAATTCTGTATTCGAATACAACCTTCTTGTATTCGAAAACACATTAGAAAAAGTGCAGAAATCAGTTTTGAAACGTTTCGAAAAGGTTTCACAATCAATCAACACTTACAACAAATTCAAAACAATCACACTTAGCAATTAAGGCACAATCACAACAACAACTGAGTATACACACACAATCATAACATTAAATCAAACATGGCTCGCGTGCCACGCACCCTAAATGCAAGGCATATATGCCAAAATGCATGGACTCGTAATTCCAAACCAAACCCTCCTCAAAGGGACGTAAATCATAATTGTACCGCCTATCACAGTTCTTGTACTAAATTACCGAGGTGCCACTAGGGATGGGAATAGGATAGGCCGTCCGACAGGGGCCTATGGCCTGGCCTACTTGTGGTCTGGCCTGTTTAATAAAAAGGTCAGACTCAGGCTGTTTTTAAAGCCTATTTATATAAATAGGTCAGGCTCAGGCTTGTAAAAAAGCCTATTAGGCCTGACAGGCCGGCCTATATATATTTTATATGTATTCCATTCTCTATTTTTTCTTCTTCTAATTTCCATTGCACTCACTCCAACAAACATGTATGAAAACAACATATTTTTTTATAAAAATCGATATTATTTATTTTTTTACTTTATATTTTATAAAAACCAATAATATTTATTTGTTATCTTTATATATATTATTAGTATATAAATTTAGAAACCCTAATTGTTTATTATTACTGAATATGAGTTTGTTTGAGAGGTAATATTCCGAGTTGTTTGAGAGGATTTGTTTAGAGGGAATATTCTGAGTTGTTTGAGAGGTAATATTCCGAGTTGTTTGAGAGGGGTTTGTTTAGAGGTAATATTCTGAGTTGTTTGAGAGATAATACTAGGTGCGTTTGTTTTAATAAAAATTTATTCTTTTAAACCAAAAACTATTTTTTAGGGTTTAAAAGGTACTTGTTTCATATTTTAAAAAAATTATTTTGTTAGAAAATCATTTTTTATTTAAAAATATATATACGTATACACATTAGTATTGGTATATAGAGAATCATATAAATCAATATGTGTAGAGCATCATGTAGTTATAGATAATTGTTTATTTATTACCTTTATATATATATATATATATATATATATATATATATATATATATATATATATATATATATATATATATATATATATATTATTACTAAATATGATGTTGCACGAGAGGATTTGTTTGAGAGGTAATAATCGGAGCTTGTTTGAGACCGTTTGTTTGAGAGATAATAATGGGTGCATTTGTTTTAATAAAAAAATTTATTCTTTTAAACCAAAAATCATTTTTTTAGGGTTTAAAGGGTGTTTGTTTCATATTTTTTTTTTAAATTATTTTGTTAGAAAAATTATTTTTAATGTGAATAAGGCTTTTAAATAGGCTTACAGGCTAGGCCATGATAGGCCGTAGGCCAGGCTCAGGCCGAAAGAAAGCCTATCATAGGCCGTAGGCCAGGCTTAGGCCTCAAAAATTCATCGTAGGCCAGGCTCAGACCTTTCAAAGCCTGGTCTGGCCTGGCCTATTCCCACCCCTAGGTGCCACCTATCACGGATCAGCATGATTTACTAAAAACGTAAACCGTAAATGTACCGCCTATCACAGGCCAGTAGTACTATTTACCGATGTGCCACCTATCACGGATCAGCATGATTTACAAAAATGTGCAGTCTATCGCGGACCTTCACGACGCGATAATCCCCACAAGGATAAGATGAACCAACATATCACATGGAATCATCTCGTGGCCCATCCGGTCGCCATGTACTATGAAATGCATGAGCATACTCTAACTCTCTCCACATCAATCATTAAATAAATGCAGCTATTAAAATATTCCCCATTTTTAATACTCATTTAGCACTAATGATTTTTCAAATACCACACAGAGCATACTCAAACATATTCTCAAATTCAATCCACAATTCACACCAAATCATATCAATTCATTTTTCCACAAAATCCACACATAAAACACCTCTAAAAAATTCATAATATTAATTATGAACACATCAATCACAACAAACATAAATCATCACAAACCACACTTCAAAACACACCGAAAACAAATTCAACTAATTCACACATAATCGAATGAAATTTATTTTCCACAAGTTCACACCTCAAATACATCAAATTTCTATTCTACAATCTCACATATAAGGTCCTAAATGCAAACTAAAAGTTTGGAAGGAGTCCTTACCTTAACGGTAGCTTTAACGAGCGATTACGGTACCGCGAACAATTCCAATAAAATCTCCGCTCGCATCGTCGCTTCCAAAGTTAGTTCACTAGCTCCGTAGCGGCGGGAAGATGAACAACTTTCCCTTCTATCTATTTGCGAAATAAATCTTAGATCTAGAAGAAACGTGGAGGTTTGTATTTGACGATTCTGAAATTACCAACACCGTTTTCCTTTGTTTTCAAATCCGTGAAGAAGAATGAAGTTGATAAATTCTTGTTTTCTCACCCACCAAGCCTTGGGTTTCTTTTCTTGAAGCAAGAGGAGGAAAAAGAAAATGGAAGGAAGAAGGAATGAGAAGAAAGGATTCGCGAGCAGGGAGGGAAACGTGTTTTTTGGCTTTTCCTCTATTCCTCTTCTATATATATATATATACTCTCAATTTATATTTTATCACCTTGCATTTATGATAATTATAATACACCAATTGTTAATAAAGATAATTTGCTAAAATCATCATTGTCTCTTTCGATTATCCTCTTTTCTTCAGTTTAGGATCTCCTTAAGGAATTGAAGGTCCATTTATAAGAGAAAAAGAGAGAAATTATTTAATAATTAAAATATGAAATATAACTCTTTGCTTTTTTTGGTTTGTGTGAAATTGTTAAATACGATAATTATTTTGAGACACATGAAATATTATGTTATAAACAAAACTTAAATGCATTTGTTTAAGAAGTTGTCGTATGATTCTTAACTTGAAATACACCTTCTGTGATTATAATAAATTTAAAAAATCATACTTCCATTATATCACTACTAGAATTCTGCTTTTTTCCTGCGGATTTTCCTGCGGATTTAAGCAAATATTCCGCAGGAAAGCATGTTACCTGCGGATTTCCCGCGGAACGTTATCCCCACGTAAAACCTTCGTGGATAATTGTTACCTGAGGATTTCACTATCCGCAGGTAAATTACCTGCGGCTAAATCCGCAGGAAAATTGAATAAAATCCGCAGCAAAGTTTAAGAAAACTTTAGACATTTTTTTACCATTTTTCATGCAGAAATATTTGCAGCACAGTTCCTACAAATATATTTCGTATAAAAATCTGGCAGGTATATCCATTGCACCAACCATATGTTTCGCATTAAAATCCGCAGGTAATTTCGTATAAAAATAATTTTCAAAAAGGAATCCGCATGCTTAAATTTCCACATTAAACAAATTTGTCTGATTTTTTATTTATATAAAATTTTAATTAAAAATATATGAAAATATTATTGTAAATATATTTTTAAAATATTTAATATTAATCCAAAACAAAATTTATATCATGTTTTCAAATCAAAACTAAATATTTATTAAAGCATGATCCAACTATTGTGATAATTCTAAACAAAATTTATATCATATGCATAAATCATATTGTGATAATTCTAAACAAAATTTATATCATGTTCACAAATCATAACTAAGTATTAATTAAAACATGATCAAAAAAAAAAAACTAAGTACAATCAAGTACATGATACAACCAATTTGACAAAATAGAAACAAATACTACTCAATATGATCACTACCAACATCCTAGCTGCGACATTTCTCTCTCCCATCCAAGTAGGCTTATTTTCCAAATCTTTACGCGCATCTTGCATTAGTTGCGACATCTTAGCTGCACTCCGTTTTTCAAAGTTGCGTCGCACCATGTCGTTCAAAGTTAGGGCCATGTAAACCTTTTCTGTAATGGAAAAAACAAAAATAATGGGAGAAGATAAACAAAATAGATGAACAAAAACATAAACAATATCTTACACAAATCAGTCTAGGAATCAGGCTAGTTGAGAAATTAAAAACCATACAATACATAAGCTAACTAATTAATTAACCAAACAAATTACAGCATAAGCTAACTAATTAATTAACCAAACAAATTACAGATATATGGGAAAGAACAAGAAACAGGAAACAGGAAACAAGAGAAATAATAATAAAAAAATGTCTATTTTAAATGCATACAGTTTTTGGAGCCATATTAAGTTATGAACTCAAGATTTATGGTATATAGGCAGGAAGCATAAAATTTTTGCATCTGTATTGTCAGAGTCCAATACCCCTCTTCCCCAAAAGCATTGATTCTCAAGGACTAGCATTACTCATTCCCAATAATTCATATAACTAAAAATGATATAATTTTGGCATGTGTTGACAGTTTTGCAAATAAGTGAAAACATAATAAGCAAGTATCAGTTCTAACTCTATGGAAAAAAGGTTCTAACCCATTAAACTCAGTCGTTATTGTAGAAAAAGAGTAAAGACAATTTATTTCCAATAGCTCAATCTATCTAACTACCTCAAATCCTTATAGTATTCAATTAAAAAGGAGTACAACCACTCCCAAGTCAAAAACACTCAACTACCATACCAAAAATCAAGTATTCAAATTAAATACTTCCTCATTACATATCTTTGATAACATTGATAATCACAAAATGTTGAACATCTAAATGTGTAATTTCCGACAATTTGTGCACTTCAAATGCACATCTTTCAAGGGTTTTTTTTAATGGTGAATAAGGAAAAAGGAGCTCCATTAACTCATTTGATACTAGTATACTAATAACAAATTTACTCTTGTGCAATCCTTATATGTAATGAAAGGCTTGTTTTTCTTCATCCAAGTAAAACATGTTTGCTTCAATGATAATGAAAATTGATTTATTTAGTCTAAAAAGTGTTAATCTTCATTTAAAGGTTAAGATCTATTCATTGAAGTGAAAACATGAATATTTTTACTGCATCAAATCTATTTCCATTATCATGCCTACTCAAACATGGATCAAACAGGCTTCTGATTTCAAGGAAAGGGAAAACCTCACAAATAAATCAACAAAAGTAAAAGGATAAAGCAATTATTTTCACTTTCTCCCCCTTCTAGATGATTTCAATTTCAGTTACCTTGGTCTGGTAGGACCAAAATCAATCTTAATGCTTTTAAGTTTTCAACAACATCTAGAAGAAGAGAACCAAATTACACACCAAACTTGTATTCCCACAACAACAGAAATATCAAATATCACTATTAGTTGGCAACAACATGCGAATAAATCATCTAATGCATCAAACAGTTCAATACATTCAAACTAGGCAAACATAATAATAGTAGTTTTAGATAACAAACTTAAGTCCTATAACTTGTTTCCTCTCTCTAATTTCTAAAGTGATTCATTAAGTTACACAGACACCAACATAGTTTCACAATAACCAGCTACATAACACATAGTCAAAGCAAGCATAGAAAAGCAAACAAAAAGTACATATCACTTAGTAGAGTTCTTCCTCCTTGTGGGTGTAAATCACAATGTCTGATTTCGGGTATGAGACTCATGTGAGAAGATAACCCTTCTCAATTTGTAAGGAGTATGTGTAAGGATATATATTATTATTATAAGAACATAATGATAGCAAAAGAACATCCAATAACAAGGAAAGTAAGGAAAAAGAAGGACAAGCACAATGAAACTGTCATCATTTTAAGTTCACTATCCAAAACAGCAACATCAAACCAGCCAAACTTTCTCTAGCTCTTATCCTATCTTTTTATTTCATTAACAATGATAAAAGTAAACAAGCCCAAGTAAATATACTTGAAATATTTAAGTGAAATATAGCATCTATCAAATAAGGGATCTATGAAAGACATTTTATCAAAGTTTTACAAGATTTATGAACAATATATGGTAATAAAGCAAAATATCAGATGTCATCAAGTTTAAAACAAACCTGTACAAAACTAAGTCAGTTCCTGAAGCAGAAGGCTTTTCCTTTTGTTCATCACCATCACAATCGGTTTGGAATTGCTCTAGTTGCCTCTCCACTGCAGCAAACATGAGATGTGGGTGACTCCATGACTAACTAAAATAAGCTTATATGGTGAAAGCACAATGAAACACCATGGCTGTTTATCAAGTCAATCACTCAAAGCACAAAGAAATACACATATAGAACTGGTGTCAATTATCAAATACTCACATGAAAACAAAAGTATCTGAAAGTATCTTCCATGCAAAATTCAAATTAAACACCAACAATAATTTTTAAATAATAAAAAAAAAACAGAGCTGCAACATTAAATCAAAGTATATAAAAAAGACATTAAAAAATATTAGATAGAAAATTAACAAAAATAGTTATACTCTCAAATAAAATTATAAAATAACTTATATCTTATATTTCCTGTACTCATATCACATCCCATTATTGATAGAACAAATGAAATCAAGAAAATTGCAGCTATAACTAACAAGAAGCATGATCTCAAGTCAAATTTCAAGCTCATGTTAACAAACACCTCAACGGTAAGGCCAAGTAAGGATTACTTTCGGGCTAACAGAAGCTTCTCGTTTTATCAAAGAGCATCTAACAATGTTGAGATGCAAAAGTTCATTTCTGTAATGCTACTATTTACCACCTTCATGCATAATAAAGCACCTCTGCTTACTTAGGACACATTTTGCAAACACTTCATATGCAGATTAAGGATACTAATGCTCTAACTATGATGGTTCTTCTCACTAATTAACATAGTGCAGAGAGATTAAAATAAACAACCAATATCTCAAGTTATATGAACAATCAACGGAAATAACCATATATCCATCCTTAATGCTTCAAGTTTTCAAAGTGTTTCTAAGATTAGAGAGATGAATTTCTCATATTTTAGAATCCACAAGATGTCATAGATTAAGAAACAGCAAATAGGAAATAGAATAAAGAGCGATACCAAAATCAATCATTTGAAGATGATTATAGAGTTATTTTTAGAGTAATGCAAACGATGCAAAGGTTGAGCGATAATAAAGCAACGATGAAAATACATACCAAGCTCACCAAGTCACGAAGAGGTAAAACTTTTGCAAGTCCCGCAAGATGCCAAAACCCTAATCGATGTAGAGTTGCGAGAAAAGGGGGAAAATCACGAGAAAACTGTACTAGACACAGAAACCCTAATCATGTTTTCCCCCTTTTTCATTCAGGTCGAGCGATGTCGAGAGGGTTCTTGAGAGAGAAGACAGTGAAGATTGTTTTGTGTGAGAATGAAAGAGTTTCCGCAAGGAGTGTTACGCGAAGATTGTTGTGTGAGTAGAGCTTGTTGAGAGCTTCTGCAAGGAGGATTTAGATTGAAAATCGATTTTGGTGGACAATTAGAAGGGCACAGTGATGAAAGATTTTAGAATTTTTTGAAGAGAAATACTAAAGTTTTTGTGTCTAGTTATTTAAATTTTGAACTGTCAGTTCATAATTCTTAAATTGTTAAATTTAATCCTTTTTTTATTTATAAGAATTTAGTTTATATATTAAACAGAAATTTGGTTTTTATGCATCTGTCCAATCATAATTTTAAAATTAAGATATTTTGAAGTATATTAGGAAATAATTTTACGATATATATGTCAAAAAATAGTTTTACACTACGTTCATACAATATAATTTGTTTAACATTAATTTTTAATTATTATAAACCAACATTATAATTCAGAAAAAGAGACGGTAATTAATTTTATATCTAATATGTTACCGTAAAAAACTTAAGAAATTGAACGTGGCACAACTTATGAGCTTGATGTACAGTTTTGATTATAAATGGAGGTTGTTTTTTCAACTTATATTTTCCAATAAAATTTAGTATATAATTGGAGAAAATCAATTTTTACTTAGAGAAGAGAATCGAGGAAAAGAGTGAGATGTAACTTTTTGTCAATCGTAGTTATGATTATGACAATGATTGTATTTATTTTACAGAAGTTGATGATTCTCCAACATCTAAGAAAACACATAGTATAATGGGTGAAATTATTTACATTATAAAGTATGCCATTAAATGTGGAAATATCTTTAAAATTTGTGCAATTTATATAGCTTGTTTTGCTATTTGTGGATTAGTGAATTGCCATAAGACACTATCCAAATATGCATATTATTGTATTATACTACTAGAAATTTGCTTTTTACCTGTGGATTTAAGCAAAAACACATTTATTCTTCGATTAAATCAAATCCGACGATTCAATCACTTTCATTTATTCTACCCCGTTTAAAAACACATTTGGTATTAAAACATATGTCGTATTAGGCTTTTATGCTAACTTTAAAATTCTAAGTTGTTTACAACAATAGTGATAGATTATTCACAATCAACTGTAATTAATCAAATTAATTAAAATAATAATAGAATTAGACAAGTATATTTCATTAATTTTTGTTTTAAATTTTACATCACTTAAGTGTTCTTAATTAGTCTATTCACTTATTCATAATTTTCCAATAATATAACCTCACCTAAAATAACTTTTACTCAAAAAAAATAATTAAAAAAAAACTCATTATTCCAAAAAAAATATCATGTTGCATCAACCATTTTTCGAAAAGCAAAAGCGTTAGATCATAGAAGTTTAATAACCTTCAAGAAAAAAAAAACTACTTTATTTTTATAAAAAGTAAATAAAAATAAGTATTCGCAAGAAAATCCACAGGTACTACCTGCGGTATTTGCTGCGGATGTTTCATGCGGAACATTCCGCAGATAAATCCTCGGGAAAATTGTGACGTTTGCTGCGGATGTAAAGTCACATATAAATCCGCAGCAAATCGAAACCTTACCTGCCGTTTTACCTGCGGATTCGGAGATCGCAGAGATATTCATAATATAATTATGAGCCGCAGGAAAATCCTTGGGTATTACCTGCGGAAACGAATCCGCAGGAAATACCGCAGGAAAAACGCTAACTTCTAGTAGTGTATGAACCAAAAACGGAAAATACCTAAAAAGAATACATCTGACTTTTGTTCTTATGTTATACTAGAACATGACCCCGCGCATTGCGCGGGTTTAATTTTAAATTGTTTTAATTTATTTAATATAAGTGCATTTTTTTAAAAATTAATATGATATTTCATGTCTCAATTGTCAAAGATGAACGTCGTTAATTCAAAAGAATTTTAAGAAATTTTTAATGTTATTAAATTCAATATTATATATTATGAAAAGATGTATATAATTATATAATGTAGGATTAATTTAGCAAATGGTGAGTAGACGTTTTGAAATAATAAAGTGATATTATGAAATATTAATGAGATTAATTTAGAAAATATTGAGTAGACGTTATAAAATAATATCTAATTAGGAGAAATAGTAAAAGATAGTAGATTGTGTATATAATTTATGGAAAATAAAAAGTAGGCAAAAAGATTAACAAATCGTATCTCCATCCATGACATTTCAACATCTGGTGTGGGAGTTATTTTTTTTAATATATTATAATAAATATATAATAGATTGTAGCAATGTCGTTTGTAGAACAGAAGTATTGTATTTGATAATTGAAATTGAGTTACAAAAAATACTACTTTATTGTTGAATTTAAAAATTATTAAAGTGAAAATATTTGGAAATACATTCTTCGATTTTAATTTTTTCCACTTATTTTGGTTGTTTTTTGTTTGATCAATTTCATTACACTTCCAGATTATTTTTCTTTTGGTTTCTTCTTTTTTGTTCCCCTTAATGTATGTAGAAGGATGGGCTCTTCGTTGGATGATGTAATATTCTCGACCATAATCTTTTTTTTTTTTTGTAACTGTTGTTTTGATTGTATCTTCATCTGAAGATGATATCTAAATATTTTTATTGTTTTGTTCTACCTTGATTTTTCCTTTGGATAACTGGTTGTCATTGTTGTCCTTATCATTATCCTCATCTCTATAGTGCACTTCTTCATGTATTTTACCTTTTTGTTTTATATCCTCTTTGTCATTTGAGTTGGACGTTGACGGTTGCAGTGACTTTGGTTCATAGTTATTGGAAGAGAATACAATGGTATTAATTGTCCATCAAAATGTGTTTATTATTTCATGGTTGACAATAATTATCCATAAAAAAAAATATTTATTGTTTTAAATTGTGTAAACGTTATACCTGTTTGATGTGGATACTATTTGTTGGATCGAGGAAAATGTTGGTCGGGACAAAAGTTCTTGTGATCGTATATGTTTGCGATCCTTCTTTCAAGTTCTTATCAGACAACCGTATTTCAAAAATGAGCTTGCGGTTACACAAATTTTGTAGAGTGGATGGTCTTTCTATATTGTTCAATTTCTCCTAAAGTTGAGTCGCTGTAGTGTTAAGGAGTTTTTGAGCTTCTTTATCAAACATAGTAAATGTTGTTGTTGCTGTTTCATCTGACACTCTCAATTGAATCTTGAACCTATAAAAAATCATGTAATATTTATGATTTAAACAAAATGATTGTAAAGAAAGTAAAAAATTTATGTGATACCTTGGTGCAAGGTGCTTTGATGTCATCTCACACGAGGGACAATAGTATTGTTGGCCTTGTTGAGTTAATTTTGTGAGACAATTTTCACATCCAATGTAATTCCATCCAAATTTGTAATCAATGTCATTGATAGTTGCACAGATTGTGAATACCCTTTCCTGTATTTTTTAAAAATGATATAAAAATTGTAGATATTATAATAGTCTATTAATATTAATAATAGTTTAAATGTTTGTAAATTAAAATTGCATATAACTGATTTTAAAAAAATTAAGAATTAAAAAAAAAATTCCATGATACATAAATATATCTTATGTATCTAATTATAAAATGTAAAATATTAAACACGATAAGGCAATCTAGTTAAATTTTTATTTAATTATTAATCTTAATTTTAATTTATTTAGGCTTGACAATATTTATATGAGTTAATAATGTTGCTAAAAAATATTTTAATATATAGTTAATCAAGTAAAGAACATAAATAAGAAAACAGAAGGCATTTGCAATTAATTGTATTTGATGTATAGTTATAATTGATTGACAATTAATATTTTGTAACCGAATTGTTATAAATTTTTTATTTCAGTATTTAAATTAAACATTAAAATTTTGAATTTTTTTTATTAAATAATTAAGTAGTTAAAGATTAATTATTATGATTATTCTATTAGTAATAGTAATAATAATAATAATAATAATAATAATAATAATAATAATAATAATAATAATAATAGTTTTAATGTTTGTAATTTAAAATTATAATATATTCGATATTATTTTGTTAAAAGTGACAACAATTAAATAAATAGTTTAAATATTAATAATTATAATTTCTCTATTAATATTAATAATTGTTTAAATATTTGTAAATTAAAATTGCAATATCTGATTTTTAAAAAATGAATTACCAAAAAAGTTTCACGATACATAAAATGCATCTTATTTAGTTACTTATAAAATGTATTTGATATATAGTTAAAGATATTAATTGTATTTGATATTTAGTTATAATTGGCTTACAATTAATATTTTATAACTGACTTGTTATAAATTTTGGATTTTGTTTTTGAAATAAATATTTCGAATATCGAACTTTTTATTAAATAATTAAATAGTTAAAGATTAATGATTACAATTACTATAATAATAGTAATAATAATAATAATAATAATACTAATAATAATAATAATAATAATAATAATAATAATAATAATAATAATAATAATAATAATAATAATAATAATAATAATAATAATAATAATAATAATAATAATAATAATAATAGTTTGAATGTCTATAAATCCTAAACCCTAAACCCTAAAAAAAATCACAATTTCTAGAAAGATTAATGATTAAAATGATCGAAGTCATTAATTTTAAAATTTTAAATTTGAAAAATTTCCACGATACTCGTAGTTTATAAAAACAATAGACAAAATAATATGCATCTTATTTACTTAATTATAAAATGTAAAATATTACTTAGTCTTAAAGTTATACTTTTAATTAATTATTAATAATAATTTTAATTTATTTAGGGTTGATAATATTAATATGAATCAATAATTATGCTACGAATTAATTTAATATATAGTTAATCAAGTAAAGAAGATAAATAAGAAAGCAATTAAATGGTAAGAAGAAGTTGTTACTTTGTGAGTAACTACGGAGGCCATTAATAAATATGTAGTAGTGAGTCTCAGCTGATGACGAAAGTGATGAGATGAATAAGTTCGATTGTAAGTTATAGGCGGAAATGTGAATTGTTGTAAATTTATTTGTAAAAAATTAATAAAAAATATAAAGAAAGAAAGTGATACAAAAACTTATTGGTGGAAAGAAAGAATGTATTACCAATAGACTATATTTGTTAAACATGTATACAAAGCAATATTTGTAGTTTGCTCTACTCTTGTCTTTTTACAAATTTTCATTTAAGGGTGCATAGTTACAGGATATTGTGGCAAAGTTGCCACTGGTTCGTGAGAAAACATCAAAATCATCTTATTGCAAGGCATCGGCTAAACAATCAGATCCTAGTATTTAGTTTGAACTCAGAATAATAGTTTTTGTGAAGCTGTGTGCTATAAGGATTTTATCAAATAACTTTGTTATGGCAATGAGATTCAAATTTCCAGACCGGCAAAATACCCAAAATAATATCTCCACCAGAGTTATCAACAAATATGATAACCTGCAATGATAAAGAAAACTGATTATCAAACTGCCCTTGGACAAAATATTTCAGAATCATAAATTGAATCAAAAGAATTGTATATTTCTTCCACCATATGAGACTTACCTTCTTCCAGGAGTTGTTGCTCCATTTTAATTTTAAAGTATGAAGGTCATCAATTATCCAAGGTCCAGGGAGAAGATTTTCACAAGTAGTCGAAAATGACACCCCATCCCTAGCGAAAACCTCTGCAAGCTTGAAGAAATTGAGGGAAGAAAAAAGACATAAACTATAGCTACTTGGAAATAATCCTCCAACCTTTAGCATATGATTATAATAAACATGTGTCTTCTAGTATGCAAATAAATTCATTTTCAGGTAAGATTCCCAAATAATATGTCAGTTATGGTTGAATACTTGGATGATAGATCACAACAGGGAAAAATAAGACTGACAATTGACAAACAACTATCCAGGAGTTTACATGGAAGTAAACGACCACTCATATCACCCTCTATATGTTCGCTAATAGGCATAAGGTGTGTGTTGAGAATTTGTATACAAATAACTTTAGTTTTAACTAACCCGATGAAAAACATCAGTGAAACTAACCAAGAATGAAGTAGGTTGCAAGCATTCCACCATGTTGACGTCTAAGGGCAGTCTTGTTTTTGCAGTGTAAATTAACATTTCCATTTTGTCATAGAATTTTGATAAATTAAAGAAAGAAAATTATCAGTTTGTAAAATAAAAATTGAAGGATATATAGACAAAGAGTTGAGTATAATTGAAATCCAAATGTAGCTGCCAACAACCAAATGACATGTAAAGACCAAAATAACTATAATAAAAAAATGATTGGTTTTTAAAATATTTGTAAAATATATAAATGGTCAGTAAGCATTCAGTAACAGATTGTATACAAATGTTGTTGTGTTACATGCACAATCATGTAAACAAACAACTAAAGAATCTCTTTGTACACAATATTTAAGACCTTGTTTTCATTGGGCTTCTCATCGTCGTTACTAAGAATATGTAATCCATTTCGATTGGTTACTCTTGAGATGGTGACATACAATTGTCCATGAGTAAATACTTGTTTAGGGAAATATAATCCAACGTGCTGCAACGATTGTCCTTGACTTTTATTTATTGTCATGGCAAAACATAATGATATAGGATACTGTCTTCGATTAAGAATAAAAGGCCAATTGGATTATGAAGGCGACAAAGATATTCTTGGAATGAGAACTTTATCTCCAATGATAGATCCACTCAACACCTCTCCTTCCACAAACCATTTTCCAAGTTGTGTAATTTTCATTCTTGTACCATTGCATAGCCCAGCTCCTTGATTCAAATTTCTCATTAACATAACTACTGCTCCTTTTTTAAGCCTTAAAATATGTGATGGCAAACCCAAAAATTTGAGTGTATTCAAAAACTCAGTAGGGTAAAGGAGATCTTGATCTTGAATATTGAAATTTGCCTTACAAATTGAGTTTGATGATAAATATATCATTTCTTCGCCTGTGAAATTATTCAAAATGCGTTGATTTATATCGTCAACTATTTCATTTGTAGGTGTCAAGATAGCCCCCGACACAAGGTAATCTGTGTCCCCAATGTGGCTATTTAAATTTGGATAAATAGTGTCAACTATAGATTGAAAATCATCATGTGATTTTGGGAGCATCAAGTTTTGTTCTATTGATATCCATGATTCTCCGATATCCGAGCATTGTTTTCCATCACCTACATCAAGTATCCAATCTGCGAAGTTTTGCATTGCATATTTTGAGATTGAGTCCAACTCATTTGATTGTAGACTCATATTTTGACGTAGCAAATGAACCTCACATGAATTCCAAAGATATGAATTTTTTATGCAAGCTTGGATCATATCATGCCTATCACCTTTTCGAACTATAGGTAAAATCTGACGAAAGTCGCCACCCAATACAGTAGTTATTCCACCAAATGGTTTCAAATTATAGTCTTCTTTGATTCCTTTCATAATATCACGAAGTGATCGATCTACTGCCTCAAAGCAATATTTGTTGGCCATGGTGCCTCATCCCAAATAATTAAAGATGTTTGCATAATTAATTCAGCAAGATGTGTGCCTTAATGATTGAACATGTTGAAGCCTCATTTGGATTCAAAGGTAATTGAAATCTAGAATGTGCAGTTCGGCCACCCGGTAGTAATAGAGCAGCAATGCCAGAAGTTGCAACAGCTAGAGCAATCTTACCTTCCGATCTTAATTTTGCAAGTAGTGTTCGCCAAAGGTAAGTTTTTCCAGTTCCACCAGAACCATACACAAAGAATAACTTTCCAAAGTTCAAGGTAATTGATTGAAGCACAAAATCATGAATTGCCTTTTGATCTGAATTAAGATCGTGTAGCAACTGAGAGTATTCTTCATGCATTTTTAACATATCATAATTTAGCTCCTCCGTAATAAGACGGTTGTTCACTTCCTCAATTACATTGCTATTGGGAATGGCCATTCCTTTGTAATCTTCCAAAGACTTGCCGACCTTTCTAAGATGTTTTTGTATCTCTGAAAGCTCATAGTTTTTTAATTGGTCATCTGACAAATGGAGGTCGGGGAAGTTTAGTAGTCGGTGTTGCTTGTATAAAATATCTTTAGAAAGTAACTTCGAATTAGATTCCCAAAGCAAACCTGGATTAATAACAGTACAATTCAGTAAAATTGTTGAGAAGAGCTGGCGTAGTTGAATTCCAGTACCCCATGTCGCTGCTTCTTTAATACAATCATCAAATTCTTTATCATCGTCTAGTAAACCAAGTGCATAACATGCATCCTTATAAGTTAGATTACAAACCCATTAACAGTTTTAATATCTTCGAATGATCGACTGCCTCGTACTTTGTTTAAGAGCATTCGTAAATAAAATTTTTCTCTACTTGTGGGAGGAACATAATATATTCTTCCAACACACCTTCCATTTTTCCGTCTGGTCCACTTTTTGCTAGTCTTGTTCCAAACATATTAGTAGGAAATTCTGCATATGTTAGTTGTCGAGCTTCCATGTCTACAGAGTTCATTTTCATCCACTCTGTGAACATTGTGGTTTCAATTCCTTCTCTATTTAAAATGGTAGAAATACGCATAGACTCTGGAAAATATATTGTTTGTTGCCCATGGAGGTGAAAGGAAATGCGTTCGACTGCTGGTTCTCTTAAAAACATATTAAACTTGAAAATTATCCACAAAGCCTCTAATGGAAAAAAATATATCTACAATCAAGATACTCTTTAATTTCATCACGAAAGTGCATTGAACTTGTTGAACTGTTATCAAAGTTTTCTACATTAGAGATGACTGCTCTAACTCGATCAGGACCTTTGTTGATATATTTGAAAAGATATTTAATTGATCTAGAACGATTGCAAAGCTCAACATTAATATGGGCATCATATTTTATCAAAAGATGTCTATTGTATGTGACCACATACCGACTATCAAGTTGGCTACCATTCTTCAAGATATATCGACCACCATTTCGTCGCATATATATAGGAACCCATCTTCATCTATTGATGTTTTATCATGAAATCTCTTTGGATAGTGCTTCCCACATTTTCTATTAACCATACATGGATATTTTTTATTTAAAATACCACATGGTCCATGTATCATAAATCGTTCAACTGCACTAAAAGTAAGAGGGTCAATATCTTTATCCGGAATTTCTGCGGATATGGTATTATCAATCTTAGATGGTGTTTGTATTTTATCTTCGGAATGTAAGAACACTAATATGTGTGCATGGGGCAAACCTCTTTTTTGAAATTCAACAGTGTACACAACTGTTTAAAAAAAAAGAAACACATAATTAAAAAGAATGAAATAAATAAAAATATTATGGGATATTTAAATTTTAATATTCATAGATTTTGAGCAAAAATATTAAATCAATTGATTAAACTACTGGACTATCCTTCGGAGATTTGTTACCAACAACTTTAAAACTTCAAATTACATGTACTTATACTAAAACTTTATGCAGATTGTGTGTAAAATTGATTCAACTCATTTTTATACTTATATTTATATTTATGTGACACAGATTCAATGAAAGGAATATAGAAAAAGCATACTTAATTTCTAATTTTTGCTTTCATTTTCTGTATCATTTTTGACCAGTTTCATTATTATAGAAAAATCTCTTATTTTGTCTTGCATTTGTCATTGTTGCATGTATATCTCAACTTGTGTCCTCATCTATATGGGCTTATCTCTATTTATGCAAAATCATTTTTCCAATTGAGCCACAATATAGTTAAGAGAAAAGAAAAAAGTAATCAAAGACTAAAATGAATTAAAATTGTGACAAAATATATTACCTGTTGTGACTTTACCAAATATTTGTTGACGTTTAATATCATTGATTAGCTCCCATAACTTAATAGAGAAAACACGACTAATGATGTCGGGTCTGTCGTCACTTTTTTGTCCTTCAACAGTTTCAAGGAAAAATTGTATTTCTGGCCATTTTGGGTTGCATGTGAATGTTAAAAATAGGTCGGGATATCCAACATATCGACATATAGCCATTGCATCCTGAGTATGATTTCAATTGTTAGTTATTGACTTAAAAAATACGTCTTTGAAAAATGATTGTCAATTTAGAGAGACGTTTATAAAATTAAGATATATGCATCGTAAGTATAGTCGAAGAATAGCATGAAAAGGGATTTATTTGAAAGAAAAATATATTGGAAGTCACAAAGATTTGTTGGGTATGTATATAATGCATGACTAAATATAGATCCTGAAATAATTATCTACCTGGTAATTTTGAACACGATATCGTGGTCCACCAGTATAAGACGATGGAAGAATTGTCATTCTACCAACGGAATTTGTCATGACATCCCTTGATTAATAGCATCTCTCAATCCATTATATAGTTCTGCATGCAATTGCTTTTGATTCTTTCTAATCCAATTGATTCTAACTTCTTCGATCGAAGCATAAGAATCCACCATGTACTGTTGGAACAAACGCCCACTCTGTAACAATGTTTGTGCCTCTCCAGCTCGTTGTTGCAAGCGAATAGAATAATATTGTCTCATAGTAACTGTTTTTCGCTTGTAACAACTCCCTGTTTCTGGATTTCGATGACTTATACCAATCCTATAACCATCTTCTCCATATGGAAATAATAATGGGTATTGTAGTGCCATGATACTTGGGTGCAATTCTGTAATTCTCTGAAGACCAATTGTTTTGTGTTCAACAATTATATCCCGATGACTTTCTTCATTTGAGCTTTCATCAACTAAAAGCGCAGCAACTTCTGAGCAATAGGGCAGGTTATTTTGTCTCCCATCAGTCAACCTATTGCTAAGTAATCTTAGTTTCAATTCTCCGACATCATGGTGATCATATTTATCTCTGACCATCCTAAATGATTTTACCAAGACATTGTGATTGTCCAACATATGCAAAATGTATGTTACCAGTTTCTCTTGAAGAAGATTATTTTGGTTATCACCTTGGATAAAACCTAATCTATTTGAGATCTCATTTTCGGTGTCATGTATATAAAGTTGTGCGAATTTGGCTTTTCTCCATTATCAGGTCATAAAGAACCAAGTAGGTGGTAGGTCTGTCCATTTATTCGAAAGACATAAGGGCCGCCCTGTTTGTTGATTTCATAGTCAATTTTTCCACCCATAGATATAAAAGCAAAAGCCGCATTATAAATTCTAATGTTACGACGAATTTTTTTTGCTCCACTATCTCCATCATAATCAAGCAAGTGATAAAGCAAAGTTGGTGGAAATTTTAGTAATGGAAGTTGCACCCGACCTTCCATGCAACATGTAGAAAACTTTGGATGTTGAGGGTGTTTACTCTTTTCCGTTCTTTCTTCGTACCAATGAAGAGCTCCACAAAATTCACAAACACATGTCGGTCTTCCAAAATTCCAAGTTTCAATAATGGAAGCTAATAAAGAAAATAAATATTTTTAGAATGCAAACCATATAAAGACATCAAACATCAATAAATATTACCAATCCTTTTGTTTAAAATAATGATTAAAATATTTTACAAGTTACCTGTTTATCTACGGGTGGCTTTGGAAATTGTAGATGTTGACGGATTAAGTTGGGAAGTTTGTCTAACGGGGACTGTAAAAGGACATAAATGGAACAAATTACAGGATACTTTGGAGGTAAATAATTTCATTCATATACAATAAAATTCTTGGCACATTTGTTGAGTAAAGACCTTAATTGGATTTGTAAATTAATGGAAGCTAATAAATAAAATAAATATTTTTATAATGCAAACAGTATAAGGACACCAAACATCAATAAATATTACCAATCCTTTTGTTTAAAAATAATGATTAAAATATTTTACAAGTTACCTGTCTGTCTACGGGTGGCATTGGAAATTGTAGATGTTAACGGATTAAGTTGAGAAGTTTGTCTAACGGGGACTGTAAAAGACATAAATGGAACAAATTACAGGATATTTTGGAGGTAAATAATTTCATTCATATACAATAAAATTCTTGGCACATTTGTTGAGTAAAGACCTTAATTGGATTTCGAAATTATATTCCTTGCTTCTTCAGATTGAGCATGTTGTGACAAATTTTAAAATAAGCTAAATAAAATGTAGGAATCATATTTACAAAATATATTATGCACGCCTTTATTTTCAACAGAGGCAGAATTCCTTTTCAAATAAAGCAATTGTTTTCTTTTAAATCTTGCAAGTCAACACCAGACAAGTTTTTCCAAGCGGTCTTGATCAACCTCTACAAACATATATTACATTTCATCATTGGAAACAAAGAGAACTTCATGTAGTAGGTGACTGGATTCCTATCACCAATCATGTACCCATCCTTAAACTTCTATAAGAAAGACTAACTATTTTAACACAAACTCTTGAAAACTATAACAAATTCTTGACAAAATTTTCCTTATTCCAAAGTGCATTAACTAATAATGCATCCCTGTAACACTGTAAGTCAATTTCTGAAAACATTTAGATAAAATGAATAACCAAACAACATAAAAATATCTGTAAAAAAAAATTAACTTTCTTGTAGCCTGTAGTAATATACTATGTATAAGAAGAAGGAAATGAGAAGTTAAAAAAAATCTAAAAGGCAAGCGTGCACCAAAATGTAAGAAGTTCCAACTAAGAAATCGTTCCTAGCTTCATGAAATGCACCTCATTTTAAATAATAAAGTGAAGCTGCATTTTGCTGAGATAAGTCAATCTTTGTAATTCTATGATCATATGCAGTAACTGTTTTTGAAAATCTGATCGTAGCAGCATATGGAGGTAGAGTGATTCACTAATGTTGTGTTCCAAGATCTCTCAACACCTCTCTTATGTATTCATTTTCTTGAGCATAAAAATTTAGCTATGTTGTGATTCACTGATTTCAATAAATTTTGACATAGATTTTTATTGAGCCTAAAAATCATTTTTAGCAATTGGGTAGTGAATCTTAAAAAACAAAACAATGTCGACACTCGCTTGTGCACGGATGGATCATAAAAACTTTTTTAGCTTCTTCTTTAAGTTGTTTTGTGATATATATATGGTCACAAAAAGTAAAGAGGTGATGGGTGACGTATATACTATACTATATATTGTATATACATAATATAAAATATATTTCATTAAAAATAAATGTAACATTGATATTTGTTTCAGTCATTTATTTATTTTGTATTTATTTTGATCATTTATCTTATAAGTGGTATTTTTTAAATTTTTTTATCATAACTCTTTCAAACAGTAGTATAATTATTAAAATCAAATTTTAAATCAGTTGTAAAGTTAAATGTACAATCTTAATAAAAATGAATAAAAATATATTAAACTATAATAAATGTTTTTCGTTTTAAACAATGTAAATATGTTTCAAAATATAAAAGAAGAATGCAAGAATTTGATGGAAAAGAAGGTCATGAAAGATATTATATATGACACGCAACCATACAATTGGAAATCAAACTGCCCAAAGAAATAGAAAATCAAGGCATCTTTAAATTTAAATCATAAGAAACAAAATAGAATAACAGTAACTAAATACCATTATTTGTAGTATTGTTAAGGAAGGTGGAGAGTCTTCTTAAATTAATTAATTGTTTCCTTCGAAACCTAGCTTGTCGGAACTGACACAATGTTCGCAGACGCCGATCTTGAGCTGCTGAATTAAAAAAGAAAAAGTGTGTATAAAGATCAGAAAAAAAATTTAGCATAGTGAAAATGAGAATGTCAGTTTCAAAAGTCATTAGTTAAAATCATACGAAGTTTGTCAAGTAGGTCTTGAAGACACATAATTTGCGCTCCTCCTCTCCTTACCACCATTTTCATTCGTCGCTTTAACCTAGTTATTTTTTTCATAAGTTTATCTTATAAGTGGTATTTTTTAATTTTTTTATCATAACTCTTTCAAACAGTAGTATAATTATTAAAATCAAATTTTAAATCAGTTGTAAAGTTAAATATACAATCTTAATAAAGATGAATAAAATATATTAAACTATAATAAATGTTTTTCGTTTTAAACAATTTAAATATGTTTCAAAATATAAAAGAAGAATGCAGGAATTTGATGGAAAGAAGGTCATGAAAGATATTATATATAACATGCAACCATACAATTGGAAATCAAACTACCCAAAGAAACAGAAAATCAAGGCATCTTTAAATTTAAATCATAAGAACAAAATAGAATAACAGTAACTAAATACCATTATTTGTAGTATTGTTAGGGAAGGTGGAGAGTCTTCTTAAATTAATTAATTGTTTCCTTCGAAACCTAGCATGTCGAAACTGACACAATGTTCGCAGACGTCGTTCTTGAGCTTCTGAATTAAAAATAAAAAGTGTGTATAAGATCAGAAAAAGATTTAGCATAGTGAAAATGAGAATGTCAGTTTCAAAAGTCATTAGTTAAAAAATCATACGAAGTTTGTCAAGCAGGTCTTGAAGACACATAATTTGTGCTCCTCCTCTCCTTACCACCATTTTCATTCGTCGCTTTAACCTAGCTATTTTTTTTTCATAAGTTTATTGTGGGCATCAGGATTAAAGGCAAAACCTATTTTGTTTCTCATCACAGAATGTTCTAAGAAATTCAGATATTCAAGTGTTTATTTGGAGGGTTGACAACATCTTTTTTTCACTAAGTTGGAATCATTATTAATTATCCCTTATTTTGTTTTATTGTTTGACAATATTTTGGTTGTAATAGCTGAATTAAAAGCCTAGTAAAATCATTCTATTCAAAATTAGATTGAGCAATATCCCTTATTTTGTTTGCCTTTATTTTTGTCAATGCCTCCCCATAACAATAAATTTGATGAAGAAAAATACATAAATGAATGAGAATCAGTAATAGAGCAATAGACATCAATAGAGGGAGGGTTGACAACACCCTTTTATTTTAAGTTGGGTAATTATTAAATATCCCTTATTTTGTTTGATTGTTTGACAATATTTTCATTAATTGTCCCTTATTTTAAAATATTCTCATTCAAACAAAATAAATGCAAACAAAATAAGGGATATTGCTCACTCTAATTTTGAAAGCAACATTTACTTTCTAAAATATCAACATTGAACCATATCATATATAGCATATATAATATAAATATAAGTCAAGAATGAAATCAGCAATAATTAGAGGGCTTTTTTAAAAACAAATGACATACATCTTTCGGGGTATCTTTCAAGTAGAGTCGGTCGCGGTATTTTTAGAGTAGCTTCATCGAAGCTGCCTTGAGCATAGGTTTCTCCAACAGATGCAATAGGCAGCAATAGAGGGAGAGTTCACAACACCCTTTTATTTTAAGTTGGAGTCATATATAAATATCCTTTATTTTGTTTGATTGTTTGACAATATTTTCATTAATTGTCCCTTATTTTAAAATATTCTCATTCAAACAAAATAAATGCAAACAAAATAAGGGATATTGCTCACTCTAATTTTGAATGCAACATTTACTTTTTAAAAATATCAACATTGAACCATATCATATATAGCATATATAATATAAATATAAGTCAAGAATGAAATCAATAATAAATAGAGGGCTTTTTTAAAAACAAATGACATACATCTTTTGGGGTATCTTTCAAGTAGAGTCGGTCACAGTATCTTTAGAGCAGCTTCACGGAAGCTGGCCTGAGCATAGGTTTCTCCAACAAATGCAAGACATACTGTTTGAACTCTTCTGAGACCTACTACTGCATTCACCAGTATCCTCAGTTTCTTCAATTAAAAAACTACTCTGAAAAAGATCAAATGGTATTAGAGAACAAACTCTTGAATGAAAATTTTGTCTTGTAAAATAATCAGTCTGAACTATATGTTCTAAACTTCATTGTATTTGATTACACAATCATACAACCGTGACCCAAGATATTCTGCAACCTCAGGATGTTTCACCTATAAACAAAAAATAACAACAAAGAAAATATAAAGAATTAGTATTCAATTTCTCATATTTTAAGAAGTTAAAAGAAATGATAAAAAGAATTACCATGGCAATCTGGATAGAATCACATTTAAATTGAGCATAGAGATTTGTTTCAATACTTCGACTTTGTCATAGTTTATGAAAACAATGTAAAGTTTATATTAAAGTAGTTGACTTTTA
Organism: Cicer echinospermum; assembly: GCA_002896215.2. NCBI lineage: Eukaryota > Viridiplantae > Streptophyta > Magnoliopsida > Fabales > Fabaceae > Cicer > Cicer echinospermum. Next base: position 41,290,453 of record PGTU02000005.1, on the reverse strand, counting down.
TTTTATCTTTTATTATAGAAACAACTTATATACAATCACTTATTTAATAAACATTAATGCTTTATGTGATTAATTAAGCTATTTATCCACCAAGGCCTATATAGGATAATGCTACATTGTCTAATCCCAATAGAAAAAGCATGCAATGTCAAAGGAAGAACTTATACCATCCCTTCTAAAATGACAAGATCTGCATCACTGGCATGACAAGCAAGCTATGGTGACACCTTTGTAAGATCAATAATCTTCAATCCATGGTACAAAACATCAAGGAAACATGCAATCAAGTAATCATCATACAAGTCAATGATTTGGCAAATATAGGGCCATAAACGAAAAATAACCATAATTTTCGTAATATAACAAACAAATTATTTCTGATTAAGATCTTACCAGGTAAATCATTGTCATAATAAGAACACCACACGCAAAGAAATTCTAATTTAAAATGCTTAAAAATGGACTATGAATCATGCCATCCACAATTAAGAGTTTAGTGGATTTAATACAAGTACTTACAACAGATTTACAAAACCTGTTGTTCCTCTAAGTTCGATGTAAAGAAAAATGAACTTCAGGTATTTAAAGACATTGATCTAATTTGTGTTACCTTTGATATAATTGATAGAAGATGAGTCATTAGCAGCCAAAACACCTGCATGAAAAAAAACAACATTAGTAAAATATGTTAAAAGAGGAGATCATAAGAACACCACACGCAAAGAAATTCTAATTTCAAATGAATTAAATGGACTATGAATCATGTCATCCACATTAAGAGTTTATTGGATTTAATACAAGTACTTACAACAGATTTGCCAAACCTGTTGTTCTTTAAGTTCCATGTAAAGAAAAATGAACTTCAGGTATTTAAAGACATTGATCTATTGTGTTCAATAATATAAATGCTAACACTATTCTCCTTATCCTACCACCACTGCTAAATCACAAAATTGTACATGCGAAACATGTAAAACACGCACGCTACAAGGAAAAAAAAGAAGCCCCAAAATTTATGTGGTTCGACACTTGCTTTAATACTATATATCCACGTTAAGTCGTGAACACTTCAACAAAAGAACATGTAACTTTGTTTCGGCAATGAGATTCAAATTTCCAGACCACAAAACACAGTTGACAGAGAAATCAATTAAAGCGTGGAAATGGCAAAATATCCAAAATAATATCTCCACCAGAGTTATCAACAAATATGATAACCTACAATGATAAAGAAAATTGATTATGAAACTGCCCTTGGACAAAATATGTCAGAAGCATAAATTGAATCAAAAGAATTGTATATTTCTTCCACCATATGAGACTTACCTTCTTCCAGGACTTGTTGTTCCATTTTACTTTTAAAGTATCAATGTCATCAATTATCCAAGGCCAAAGGAGAAGAGTTTCAGAAGTAGTCGAAATCAACACACCCCATCCCTAAGCGAAACCTCTGCAAGTTTCAAGAAATTGAGGAAGAAAAAAGTAAGAAATAAACTATATAACTACTTGGAAAAATAATCCTCCAACCTTTAGCATATGATTGTAATAAACATCAAATAGGGAGATGGCCTTTGCATTCTCTTCATCCTGGTGCATTCAATCATAGAGGAATTACAAATCTTAACCAAAATAGAACTACATAATTTATTGATAGCAGGATAACACTCCGGTTAATAGAACTACAAATCTTGATATATTTTCATGGTAATGGAATACATGGAACATGATCTTAAAGGATTGATGGAGTCAATGAAGCAACCATTTAGCCAAAGTGAAGTGCTTAATGATCCAGCTTTTAAAAGGTGTGAAGTATCTTCATGACAACTGGGTGCTTCATAGGGATCTGAAGACTTCAAACCTGCTTCTAATAACAGGGGTGAGCTAAATATTTGTAATTTTTTGTTGGCTCGCCAATATGGGAGTCCTTTGAAACCGTATACTCACCTGGTGGTTACTCTTTGGTACAGGTGAGCTGTGTTTGCTTATTGCAATCTGTTTCTATTATCCATGTATATATCCATTTCATATATTGGATTATTTGATATTACAAATTCGCAAGCAAATTAAGCAAAATCAACACCTATAAATAGGTAACCAAATCCACTCATTTCACACACATTTTCTCATTTTCTTAATTATCACTGGAATACCCTTTAATGTGATAATAATAAAATAATTATTCTTTAAATATTTAATTATTAAATTTCTTCAACTTTGACAAACAAAATATTGCAATTAATCTCCCTATATTCTTAATCCAATATGTTACATTGCTTCAACCAACAACAATAAGATAATATACACTTACTATTCTTCCCATATTTTAGCAGAATAATATTAGCATTTAGACACAGAATTGCAGATTATTCGTTTAAACTTACCTTGACTTAGGGATTGAGAGTAGGATTGAGAGCAGGATTGAGATGAGGAGGAAGGAGGAGAGCCAGATATGGGTTGGTTCGGGAGAGAGGGGGAGGAGGAAATGTCACACATCCGTCGCCTACTTACCGTTTAGGTGGCACCAGCGATATCCGTTGAGAACATGATTGATATTAAAGAGATTAGGATATTAGGGATTGAGAGAGAGGGGAGAAAGGAGGAGAAGTCCACATTAGATTTTTGGCTGATGTTGGAAATATTTATACCGGTAGATTGAAATAGAATGAGGTGACATTCGAAGTGAAGTGACATCCGGGGGTTGTTTTAAATATATATAATAGATGATACAAATAAATTATAAAAGAATCTTCGTAAAAAATAAATTAATTATAAAAGAATAATTAAATCCACAATAAAAAAAAGAATAACGGACAAGGGTTGAGTGGAGCGGAAATAAAAATTCGAATTGCTCATTTCTGTCCGTCTCACTATTCAACTACCTTCCATTTTCAAATCTCTTTCTTCTCTCTCTCTGAGCTCCACATTCTTCTTGAATCCGACTCAACAATGGGCTCGGTTTGAAAACTACACGTGATCGAGCTAGTCGGCGAGGGTTCCTTCGGTAAAGTCTACAAAGGAAGACGAAAGCACACCGGACAGGTTACTCCTCTTCCTCAAATTTTCACTTCTTCCATTTCCAAACTTCTCATTTTTCAATCTTTTTCCTTTTTAGACTGTTGCGATGAAGTTCATTATGAAACACGGTAAAACTGAAAAGGATATTCATAATTTGAGACAAGAAATCGAGGTAATTCGTTTATTCATTCTTAATTTTCCTTTACGTTTTAATTGCTGCTCTTTGATTAGTGTTTTCTTGTTGTTATAAAACTACTTCGTGTTTACGAAGTTTGTGTAATTTGTTATTAGAGGATTGGATACTTATTTTGGTATGTAATAGTTAGGGTTTCTGTTTATGCCTTTTGGTGGAATGCGAAAAACAAGTTTTTTTTTGGTTATTGATGCCATAAATCGTAGTGTTGTAGAGCGAGAATGTTGCATGTGGAGTTATGATCGTTGGGAGTGTGGAGTTAAGGAGCTACTGCTAACTGATCTTAAATTGTTATGTTTGTAAATGAAATCATTAGTAATGTTGAGTTCATTGGATTTTGGTCTGCCATTGTCCTGATTTCCATATATACTTCAATAATAGAAATAGTTTACATGCTGTAATAGGAAAAGTTTACTTCAATAATGTCAAATGTGTATTTCTTCGAAATTTTTGAGCTTTTCTTTAAAAGTATTATGGTAGAAAGCAGTAATAATATGATTTGTCTGAATGGTGAGAAAGCAAATTGGCTCAATCAACTTTATGGTGAGTGCACACACTTGATGCTGTGATTAATATCAATTTATGGTGAGTGCATATATAGAACCCGATTTGCAAAAATCACAGGTAAAACATGAAGGAAAGTTTGAGGAACCCGAAACAAACTACTGATTAAAAGAAGTAGTTTTTCGTAGAGCCTACTGGGTCCATTCATTCTTCTAATTACTTCTAAATGGCTGTACTAACTGTTGTGATATTCATGAATTTTGCAGATATTGAGAAAATTGAAGCATGAAAATATTATTCAAATGCTTGATTCCTTTGAAAGCCCACAAGAGTTTTGTGTTGTCACGGAATTTGCACAAGTAAACTATCTGTATTTTCTGCAATTTTTTCAGTTGATTGTTTGACTGATTCTGGATCTGCAGTACTCTCAAATTTATGAAAGTTACCATCACTTATCCATTAATGGTTGATTTAAGTATGCACAATCAGCTGTGATGGAACAAGGAAGTTTGAGTCATTAGACATGCTGTCATGGTGATGATATTTGTTATTTTTCAGGGTGAACTATTTGAGGTTCTTGAGGATGATAAGTGCCTCCCTGAAGAACAAGTTCAAGCAATTGCAAAGCAATTGGTATTTATGTCCTCAACAATTTGTTATAACAGTATTTAGAGGAAGAGTTACAAGGATAAATATTAATTTTTTGTTTGGACTATGCAGGTAAGAGCCTTACATTATTTGCATTCTAACCGGATCATCCATCGTGATATGAAGCCCCAGAATATTCTCATTGGTTCTGGATCTATTGTCAAGGTTGGTTTAACTGTTTTTTCACATGAAGAAACATGCACCCGGCATTTCTTACTGTTTGTTGCATTAGAATTTTTTCCAACATCTATTGTTATGATTTAGTTACATTATACACAGAGTTAAGACTTCTTTTAATCTAATACAATTTTTCTGTAAACACACTTTCTCCATGAAGGCATTGCATAAATGTCTGGTCCATTTGTTTAGGGAAATTATTTTTTTCTTTCAAAGCTCTTTAAGGAAGTTATACCAGAACGTTTGTTTCAAGTATTCTGAAGACATTTTCAGGAATATATGGGTAGGGAATGTGTATTCCCATGTTTGTTACAAAGCTGCAAAATATTTATTTGTGTGGGTATGGAAGATTCTAAGGATAGAAAGAACTTCTACATTCCTATGGTTTTATTCCCATGAGAGGGGTTGAGAGAACAAAGATTCCCATGAGGAAATGAACTTTGTGTAACAACCTCTCTGCCCCACTCTTGCCATTAATTTCGAGGAATGTTAAAAGTGTTAGCGAAACACTTATTTTAAGAATACCTCGGAATAAGAATCCCATCATTATTTACGAGGGAAAGTTACTTCCATGAATGAATATATACCTTGAAACAAACTCCCCCTAAAAGATAAGTTCTTTTTTATCACTATGTTAATCAAATACTCATCACATTATTTTTTAATTCCATTCATGGTTTTCATTTCTAGTTTTCTTTTAGTTAAAGTACAGATGTTCATGGTCTAATTGATCTTCATCTTTTTTGGAATATCTGATAGCTTTGTGATTTTGGGTTTGCACGTGCGATGTCCACAAACACAGTTGTTTTGCGATCTATAAAAGGTTTGGCTCATTAGAACATAATTTGTTGCCTTTAATATTAATTATAGTAATGTCGCTTGTTTGTAGCTGCTTGTATTTCGAGGAGCTGAATTTGTTTCTATTTTTGTAGGTACTCCATTATACATGGCTCCGGAGCTTGTCCGGGAACAACCTTACAACCACACTGTAGATTTATGGTCTCTTGGTGTTATACTGTATGTTGAATATCTCTATCTCTTTTTATCTGCATCTAGTAATACATTTATTTGTATTCAGTTATGTGTTCGTGGACGATAGTTGTCCATTTAGCTATGGCCTAATGTTTTGATATCAGGTGCCATAACTAGATTTAAATTGGCCATTCATATTCTCAAACCAAAAAGACCCTAATTTGTATTTCTTTTGCTTTTGCAATATCCTTATTCTTTCTTTTTTGGAACAAAACTTCTGGTTTCATTCTAACAGAAGATTTTTTACCCAACTTCTTGCTTGTGGTACTCAACAGCTGCCTTGCCTTTTCCATCTTTAGTGATGGGCTGGACCTGTTGCTATATGCAAAAGTGATCTGAATGATGACATTATCTAACTAATAGTTATTAGCAAGTGTTGTTGAACATGACTTTCTCCTTATCAATGTTCTCTGTTGTTCATATTGAGTTGAAGCCAGTTTTTATGCCTATAATAACAGGTATGAGTTATTTGTTGGCCAACCACCATTTTACACAAATTCTGTTTATGCTCTCATCAGACACATTGTTAAGGTACATTTTCAATCGGATGAGATTTTTATGCAATCACTTATGATCTTATACTGAAGGATGGGCTGATCACTAATTGACTAATCCAGGATCCAGTTAAATATCCTGATCGCATGACTCCAAATTTCAAAAAGCTTTTAAAGGGTTTGCTTAACAAGGTGGTTGTTCACTAATGAATATTTCCCTTTTTTCATTTCTATGTTGCTAGATTTTACTTTAATCTATATCGAATTTACACTTTGGTTTCCGAATTTATTCCAAAACAGGCACCAGAAAGTCGACTAACTTGGCCTGCTCTTCTTGAACACCCATTTGTTAAAGAAACTAACGACGAACTTGAAGCCAGGGTATGTATTTTAAACTTAATGCCAAACACAGGGTTGATCTTCTTAGTCAATTAATTTTGTAGAATTTGGCTTGATCTTCAGGAATTGCGTGAGATAAGTAGTTCGCCCAATGATAGCAATACATCACAGAGGGTAGAAGGAAAAACCATTCAAACTTCCTCAGGTTCAGCAACTTCTAGTACTGCAGACGATAGTACATACTCAACTATTATGTATCAATGAAGTGTCTACATTTTTTTCCGTTTCTTTCCATTATAATTATTTACACGTCACAGGCAAAGACAATCGTGCAACCGGTTGGAGGAGCATGTTGCTTCACCGCTAAAGAATGAAGCTCAGTTAAATGGTCCTAACATGAACAGAATCAATTCTAAAGTGCTTGATGAGTCTCCCGGTTTTCTAATCAAATGATGTAGGAGAGTCAGGTATTGTCTTCTCTTTTTTATTCCATGCTTATGCTTATTTGCATGCAGATATTTTTTGGTTATTGGAAGACAGATAACTCGTTTACATATTTCTGACTACTGGCAGTATTGCAATAAACTGGATTGAAAACCCTTGTTGACTCAGTGCTATCTACTTTTACATTATTTACTACTACATTCAGTCCAAAACAAATAGTGACAACAAATTGTAAATTTCCTAGTAATTGAAGGAGCAAGAGTCCATGGGTGATTGAAATCAAGGGCTGCCATCTCATAACCATAGCACGACACCAGTCCTGGATTGGATATTTTAAGGATAATTTTACAAATAAAAACAAATAGATTCCAAAAATAAAGGCATACTGATAATGTGATGGGGATAAGCAGTGACAACTTATGGGAAGAATGCTTACCTTTATGAAAGAAAGGCTGTAGGAAGTCATTATAAGGTTTAGCAATGACTTTGATAATTGATACCATATTATGAACCACATATCACGAATTATCAAAGGTGCTCATTAATATGCTTTATCTAACATGAACCCCTGGGATTGAAGTGATTGTCTTTAAGAATTACGGTAAAATATATTTATTGAAATTGAAATATGTTCACAATACATCATATATATATATATATATGCTAGATTACTATACAACCTAGTCCCTATATAACTAAATCCCTACTAGTACTCCTATAAGAAAACAGAAACAGATTTTGAAAGATTGTTTCTGAGCAGGCTGCCAAAGACTGGACAAACTTGAAAGTAATTCTCGCACTGTCAAAGGTGCAAAAATAATTGGTCAAGATAATGAAGCATTGGGACATGTTCTGCAACCACTGAAAAGATGGTCAAAGGGATCTCAAAATATTTGCAGGTAACTATATGTTGCAGACTTTAAATTTCTATTATGCATTCAGAATCCTCATGAATTCCTCTTAATATTGAATTGGTTTTAATGTCTTGAGTTTACTCAACTTTATTTATTTTTGTTGAGCTTTTGTTCATTATCTCATATGGGGAACCTTCTTTTGATTGGTAATGTTGAAATTCTGTGGATATAATATTCTCCTAGAACTTGATTTAATTGCATTTCAGGTTAACCCATCATGTTTACCACAATATAATTATTAAATTAACCACCTCTCTCTGGACCTGATTTCATTGTTGTTTCATTCAATAACATAGGATGTTAGGACTCAAAATGTGAATGTGAGTCCAAAAGGGCAAATAGTATGTCAACTTCTCTCTCAGGACCTGATTTTATTGTTGCTTCATTCAATGTTGTCTATAGCGTGCTATACTGCTTGCTTTAGCAACATTGGATGTTGGGACTCAAAATGTGAATGTCAGTCCAAAAGGGCAATAATATGTCAACTGCCTAAGCCCATTATGTGGATAGTTTTAGTTGGAAAATATAGAAATGGGGAGGTGAGAATGTGATGTGGCAGAGAGGAAGAGTGAAATATAATTGTGGGACCAATGCAGTTATAAGGGGGTGGAATGGAGAGTGGGGATCATTCTATATCTTTTTCAATTAGAACCTTAGAGGTTGGGTAGAGGGAGAATTATCTCTTCTCTGAGGAGCTTTGCTCTGAGATTACAGGGGATTATCTGTTTATCTTTTGTAATAGTTCTTATTTTCAGTCAATAAAATAATTTTCAGTTCTTTTTTAATTTGGGTTCCTATCATAGGAGAACTGAATGGTCAAATTATTAGCTGTTCGCAGCTGCCATGCCGATAACTGCTAAATGCTTCAGATAAAACTTGTTTAATTCTAGTTACTTCAAGTCTTAGATGCTTAAACTTGTTTGTTTTCTTGCTTATTTTTGGTATTTGCATCTACGTTTTGTACATTTGCCAAAGACGTATGACTTTTCATTGTTTGTGGATATTTCATGAATAATGAGTATTACTTTTTTTCTATATGTATATAAAATTATATAATATGCATAAAAAAGTTGGAAATAGTAGTCATCTCGCTATGTTCTACTTCTATCCCACTATGGATTTTTGAGGGTAAACGCTACACTCTGCTATCAGGGATCGATAGCCTTGATTTCACTTCTGTAAGAATCTGTTTTCACTTCCTTAATATGGCGTTTAAAATTAACTATTGGAACAGTATAATCTTTGACTCCTTGTACTTTGGACTGGTGCCTCTCAATTAGTTTCAGTAGGTTTGAGGGTGTGTGTGTGTATGGATGACATTTGGTAGGATAAGAGTCATGTTAATAACTATAGTGTTCGTAAACTCTTTTTTATCCTGCTAAGTACCTATACACCCGGACCCTTCAATAAGTATGATCTCGGTGACAAACTATTAAAACTCAACAGATGTTATTATAGAACTAACATTAGTAGTGGATAGTTATTAATTAATTAGAAATCATATATTGATTAAAATGACAACACACAATTTGATCGAAAAAATTCAAAGATAATTCAAATTCCAATTATAAAACATTAGTAAAAGAAATATTTAAATTAATTTAACAACTATGTAATTGGGTAATTTAATATGGATCTGTGGTTATTGTTGTGTAAATAGGTAGATTGGTTTGGAACTTATACTAATTAGTGTGCTTCAAGACTTTAGTTAGTATTTATTTATTTATTTTTTATTTCAAAATTATTTATCTCTGAAATCTAACTTCTTTTATGATCTACAGTGATCAAGATCTTCCTGATTCAAACCAGTCATTGAGAATTCTCTCAAATTTAGTTGCTGCCGGTGTCTTCAGTTCTACTGGACAAATAGATGAACTAATAAGCGAGCTCCTTTTGTTCACCAGATCTGTTGTAGCAATGAAATCTGCTGAAATTATTGACTTGATGACAAAGGTACATCACATACACATTTGATCTATTAGCTTCTTACTTCAAGAATTGCTTTTTATTTCACTATAATGCATTTAAAATGTTTGGATCAGCATTTGATATATGTTAGAATATCTTTGTATTTTACAATATCTTGGAATATATTGGTATATGATGCAGATTTATATAGTTTAATAGTCATTGAGAAAAAAAATATAGTTTTATAGTTATCTAATTGAGCCTTGGAAATGTTGAGGAAGTAATCTAAGTTGTTTTTTAAACAATGTTGAGCAAGGAATCTCAATTATATTGGCACCAAATGCTAACAGTCATTTACTGCACATTAAAATTTACTAAAAAAAGAATACAAAAATTATGGGGGACATAGACCAAATCCATGAAAACAGATTTTTTTTAAATCTTAAACTACATAGACCAACTTTATTGCAGTAAAAGTCTTCACTGTATCAAATAAACATGATTCAGACACCCTATAGTTTCAGGCACTATGTCTAATAACCTAAGCTAACTAATGTGTTATGTGTCTGTTCCTTAATCTACCATATTAATCTCACGAGTTCCATTATGATAGGATACTGGATTTGGGATTAACCCAATAGGATTATGAAGTGTTAGTAATGATTGTTCCTAAATTCTAGGGAAATCTGTTATAAGAGAGAGGGAAGGAGAGTGGGGAAGGCATTCTGAAATATTGTTAGAAACAGTTAGGAGATAATTCTCTGGTTTAGGAGTTCTTAGAACTCTGGTTTATCTTTCTTTAGTATTTTCCACCATTGTAGAGCTTCAAGCTCAACCTTTAATAATCAATAATATACATTTTGTTTTCTTGAATTCACGGGCTCTATCACATTCATTGAACTCTTTTGATATTCAATAAAGTAGCATTTGAAAATACTGAAAACAACACATAACATTACTTTAAACCAAAATAGTCATTACAAGTTCTTGGTGGATGATTTGTGAAATTAAATGGCAACCTTTTCGCCCAAGATAAGCTAGTAAAACATCACACATTTTATTTTGTGCAGGGTTTCTCCATTACTAAAGTTTTGCTAGATAATGGTGGGAGTTGCTGGTTAAGCTCATATTTAAATCACTGGATTGAATTGGTTGAAATCTATTCTCAGGTCATACTCTTTCTATCATGTAAATTTGATCTTGTTGGTAATTTATATTGAATGCGATAATGTAAATCTAATCTGCATGGTTTAGTTTTATCAATATTCATATCCTCATAACCTATACCTATCATAACCTAATATCAGCTCTGTACATCAGATAGGTGGAAAAACTCTTGTTAATTGTGTATCACATGTTTGCAGCACTCATTTATAAATATAATTTTTGCAGGTTGTAACTTCGATAAATGATGCATCTGGAAGAATTCTGTATGAGTCTAGTGCATGCATTACAGTCATGTTGTCTAAAGTTGCTCAGGTGCTTAGATCATCTCCTCAAATTTCAGGCTCAGAGACACTGAACGAAACAGCTAATAGAATTATAGAGCATGCGAAAACATCTGGTTTAGTGGACCATTTATGCCTGTGCTTAGCGACTTCAGGCTCGAGTCTTATTGCAGGTTCTTCCAATATGCTACGGGCTGCTTCTGAAGCATGTAGAGCTGTCTGGTCTTTGGTTAATGCTCTGGATGTCCTTTTTATGAAAAAAAGTGCCGTTTTGTTTCCCATTAATGCATTGTGGAGTTATTCTTTACAGAGGACGGAAATTATGGATCATGGACAAGATCCTTTGTTTGATGCAGAATCAACAAAAATAGTTGATTCAATGACAAGGGCATTTCTGAGATCCAAAGGTGTTCAGGTTGCTGTTTACTATTGTTTTCACCAACGTATTGAGTCTGCAACAATTTGTGGTCTTCAGGTACTTCTGGGCCCTTGTCCCTTCTTTTGGGGATTCCTGTTATGGCAGCAAGTTGCATGTTTTATATCGGCTGCATGAAGTAGATCGTTCCGATATTTTCTATTGTTGCTCTAATAAAGTAGATTTTAGTCACGAATATAATGGCATAGTTGAAGGTAATTCAAATATTTATATTCCGTCATTCTTTTGCCTTTTCAGCTTTTGTCAAGGTGCTGTCTCCATAGTGGAATTGTTCCAGCCGTCCTTTGTGGTCTGCCTAGTTCCCTTCCTGTGACTACTATTGTTAGTGGCGGTGGTGATGGAACAATTGTTTCAGAGATTTTCTCAGTTTTGTCAATATGCAGTTCTTCTCTAAACAAAGATGCACACAGTGTAGAACCAAGCCAGACTAAATGCAAGTTAGCAAATCCTTCTGCTCTGGTTCGTCATTCATGTCTCATTCTTGCAATAATTGCACGATATTTGAAGTCAACTGGAAGAAACTCTGCAATTTGTATGCTTACCAGCTCACCAAAGAAGCAGCTTGCTCGACTTTCAGTTCTTGCTCATCATATTTCTTCTGATGATAAAGCAAAAGCCTCTTTCCAACTTCAAAGTGGATCAGCCATGTTGGCTTTGGCATCCATTCTTTCCCTCGAATCTGGGACTTTGATGGAGTCTCCGATATCTGAAACTGCTATGCCCTTAATTCCTCGAACTTCTACACTAAGTGACCATCTTAAATTTTCATCAGGAAATGAAAATGAACTGGACACTGGTAATGTTAATGGAAAGCTCCCGTTTTGGCTAGGGGTAAGAGATGGGTGTGTTGGTCTTTTAGATTCCAAACTCAAGTGGGGAGGACCATTAGCTGTTCAGCAGTTTTGTGCAAGTGGTATACCTCTTCTTCTTATTGGCTTATTAAGCAATGGGTTTTCAAATGCTTCTCAAGGAAAAGATTGCCTAAACGATATAGTTGGATTGTCTCCTATAGGTGTTGTGTGGACAATTTCTTCATTATGTCATTGTCTCTCTGGTGGTGCTTTGATTTTTCGTCAGATTTTGATTAAGAACGAACATGTTAAGCTTGTATCCAACTTAATATGTGATGTTCATCTTAAATTGATAAAAGGCTGGACCGGACCTGGTGGAGGGAGAGTAGGAGTCCGAGATCTTATCAATGCAGTAATAGATCTCTTAGCATTTCCTTTTGTTGCTGTTCAAAATGCACCTGGCTTGCCATCAGCTACTGCGTCTGTCAGCAGTGGGTTTCTTCTTAACGTTGGTTCTCCTGGCCAGAGAGTATGCCTGGAAGACAAAGATACAGTCAAGGCAATAGAAGAAGACATGGGCAAATACATTAAGATCCTTATGGAGGTAAAATCCTCAAACAATCTTTGGTATTTTATTGGGAGTATTGGAAGGGGCTTTAAACAAATATCGTTCTTTCACGGGATAGTGATATCCTACTGTATGTCAATTAATGTTAGTTATTAAGCAGCAGCTGATGGTAGGTTACTCTTGTTTGAAAAATCACAGCTGGTTCACTCTTCAATGCATCGATTATTAGTTTCTATGATGGCAATTCATTTGTTGGTATTGTTTTTGCAGTTTTCAATTATAGAAAATTATATGTGATAATTGATACAGCCTGCTATTTATCTTTTACTTTCACTTGACTAGTTGAATTTCTATCTTATAACATCAACGCTCTTAAGTAATTGCTTTGAAATTTTCAGGCGGGTGTGCCTGGTATTGTCCTTCGATGTCTAGATCATATGGAGTTGAATGATTTGGGTAGGCCTGTGGCCTTTTTGGCTAAAATGGTGTGCCACCGACCTTTAGCAGTCCAACTTGTGAGTAAAGGTCTTCTGGATCCAAATAGGATGAGAAGGTTGTTTGACAGCACAGGCCCAAAAGTGGTTATGCTAGATGCTCTTATGATAATTTCTGATCTTGCTCGTATGGACAAGGTTAGTTTTCACTCTTCACCAAATGGTTTCGTTTATCGAATGCTCATTTAATCAATTACTGCCTTTATTATTTCAGTTCAGTTTATTACATGACAAAGGGTAGTGCAGATATTGCAAAACGTATTACAGTTTTGTTTGTGTTACTTGAAATTAGAAAAGTTATGAATGTCACGAGAGTGGTTATGTATTTATAGTAAACGGATTACAATCAAGATCCCTTAATTATAGGGATTGAAATACAATAAGAAAGATATAATAGACAAGACAATAGGAATGTAAATCATGACTATATCTCAGCAGTGTTTAACAGATTAGAGAATCCTTATTTTGGTATTCCTATAATGGTGTCATTCTCAACTTAATCTCCAAACAATATGTTTAGGTTTTGTTTTGTATATTTACAAGTTCTGATAGAGAATGCTAAATTTCATTTCTTAAGTTTTTGTGTAATCAATACTCTGATTCTTGAATTCTGTTACAAAGAGGTTAATCAGCTATATATATGCTGATCTTAATCTGCACTCACTTTTAGAAAATCCTACACCAACATCTTAGTTGGTTACAACTGTCAACTACAGTGACAGTTGGCTTTCTAACTGACTATTGCAAATGGCTTGCAATGCAAGCTAACTAACTATTACAAGTTTACAACACTGCTCTCATAATATTGCTTATAGATGAATCCTTCAAGTGTTTTAAGGCTAAGTTTAAAGTATTTGTTGTGTCTTGTAATGTTAAAATGTCAATTTGATTTCACTTGATTAAAACTTTACTTTGAATAAATATTCTATGGTTTCTGGTCTACAATGCATAGCATTGTTTGGGTTATTTTTTATTATGGATCTGTACAATTGATTCTTGAGTATTTGCTTTCTAGACGTTCCATAATGATAGTTTGAAAAATCACTAGTAATTTCTGTTTCCTGGTGTTCAGGGATTCTATGAGTACATTAAAGGTGCTTCTATTTTGGAGTTCTTAAAAAGTTTTCTTTCACATGAGGATCCTAATATGCGTGCCAAAGCTTGCAGTGCTCTTGGAAACATGTGTCGCCACAGTGCCCATTTTTATAGTTCTCTTGTAAGTATAATTATAATGAATGTAGAAACAATATATTTTATTTGATCAAAGCAAATTTCTGAACTTGTTTTTATACTTTTTATCCTATCACGGTGTGTTTAATTCCTAGATATATACAATTTCCTAAAAGGAAAATAATTTTTTCAATGAGTGAACACACATTTTTGTTACATTAAGGAGATTTACACTCAATAAAATATGAAAAGTCAAAATCGACACTCCACTTTTTGCGGTTACCATTTTTTCAATTCTCTAATAATTCAGTTGGAATTCGCAGGCAAGATATCAAATCGTTAGTATCCTTATTGATCGGTGTTCTGATCCTGACCAACGAACAAGGAAGTTTGCTTGTTTTGCTGTAAGATTTATATTCTACTACTGAAACCAAAAATTGATGCCATACATGTTATGCACATTTATTTATTTACAACCTAAATTTTTTTTGAGTTGGAAGATTGTTGTGGTGTTCAGGTATTGAGTGATTAGCTATAAAAATTGTTATTGTCAATGCATAAACGAAAAAAATATAAAATAGTCCACTAGTTATTATAATATGACTTAGTACATTTTTGATTCCTGTAGTATATCTATTCCCTAAATATTTTGTTTGTTTGGACGTGGTCTGCATAATATTTCTTATTTCTTGTTAGCCATTTTGTTTAAGTCCTTATATATACTTTTGTTTTGATTCGTTTGATATACTTTTTTTGTTTATAAAGCGAAAGATATTCTTTTTTCATTTGAGTCCCTGCAGAGGTTAATTGAACATCAACAAAATATTTTTATTTCATTTTAGTCATTGTTTTGTTTTAGAGCTTCTAATATTACTTTATTTTTGTGTTGGTTCTTTTGACATATACTACTTTCTTTTGAGTCCTTGTTAGAGTAATATAACAACTACATATTAGAAGAGGCTAAATAAAAAATATTTCAGTCGAAAAAGAAATCTTAAATGAAACAAAAGAATATTATGTGACGAGTTCAAAACAAAAATTTATGACAAACAAAAAATAGGTATATTATAAGAAAAATAAAATAAAATAAAATAAAGCTTTATTTCTATTGCAAACATTGTTGCTTTTTCTATGTAGTAGTATCTTAGTCGATTAGTGTATGTTATGGCCTGTTGATATCTTTAAGGTGTTGAATACATTTTTGCGATGAATATTTTGATATATGTTTTATTTGTCAAACATTTAACAGTTAGTTCTTGTCAATTAACAAAGATGCATGCATAAATAGTTCTTCCTGTGTTTAGAACACATACCATCACGCCTATGCTTTTTCATACTGTATATGTGCTGCATAAGCACATATTATACTATTTTCGCATCTATTTTAATCTAGTGTCCCATATCCAAATTCAGATTGGAAATGCGGCTTACCATAATGACGTGTTGTATGAAGAGCTGAGGAGATCGATTCCTCATTTGGCAAATTTGTTGCAAATGGCAGAGGAGGACAAAACTAAGGCAAATGCAGCAGGTGCACTTAGCAATCTGGTTCGTAACTCTGACAAACTTTGTGAAGACATTGTGTCGAAAGGAGCGGTTCAGGTATGCTGCATTTTATTTTAATATTGTGATATTTTTCAGTTTCAATTTAGTATTTACACAGTAAAAAATGCAATTACATCAATTTTCATATCTAAAATAAGTGAAATGTTTTCGACCTGAATAAATAAATTTAGTCATCACTTTAGATTTACACTTTAGTTTAAGATGATTACACGAACATTTTCCTTTAGAATTTAAGATGATTACACGAACATTTTTTATTTGTATATGATAGGAATAGGCCAAAGCCTATTATTAGAAATGTATATAAGAGGGGAAATAGGAAGGTTTGGATGAAGCCTTCCTAATTGTAACAAGTGTCTAATAGCTTGGCTTAGGCAGTTAGGAGTTTGTTAAGGCAGTTAGGAGTTTGTTCTATAAAAGGAAAGTAAGTGAGAATGAGGGAGTTAGTTGGGAGTTAGTTGTAACCACTGGTTGAGGAACCAGGACAAGATCGAGGGATCTATTGTATCATCTTCTATATTCATTCAATTCAATAAAGTGAGAGTTACTATTCCTAACAGCATCATATTGGTTCTGGTTAGGGATTGTTCATTGATTCAATTCAGCTTAGTCATAGATACCAGTGGTTCTATCACTGGTATCAGAGCACCGATCTAGGTGCCCTGAGGGAGTGGAACCACCATACGAGCGCTGCTACAATCGTCTATGGTTTTTACCAGAAGCATGGCAACCAGAAACGAAGACAACGAAAACAATGAGTTCGAGGAATTGAGGAAAGATCGTGAAATATTGAAGATGCGAATGGAGCTCCATGAAGCTCGCATGAAAAAATCAGAAGATCTGTTGGCTGCGATAGCGAGCAAATTAGGGGTGAATCAAGAAAGAAACTCGTTTGATGAGGGGAGTGAGAACGAGAACGAAGGTGAAAGTCATAGGCAGAACGCGAATCCATGTCGATGGAGAAAGTTAGAAATCCCTATTTTTGCTGGAGATGATGCTTATGGGTGGGTTCAGAAATTAGAGAGATATTTTGCACTCAGAGGAGTGACGCCAGAAGAGAAGATGCAAGCTACGATGATTTCGTTAGAAGGCAAAGCTCTTAGTTGGTATCAATGGTGGGAAGGTTACTCCCCTAATCCAACGTGGGAAAGCTTCAAGATTGCGGTGGTAAGACGCTTCCAACCTTCTATGATTCAAATCCGTTCGAATTATTACTTTCCTTGAAACAAAACAATAGTGTTGAAGAGTATGTTGAATTGTTTGAGAAATATGCTGGGGCTTTAAGGGAAGTTAACCAAGATTTTGTTAGGGGAGTATTTCTTAATGGATTGAAAGAAGAAATTAAGGCAGAAGTTAAGTTGTATGAGTTGACTAATCTGTCAGAATTGATTCAAAAAGCTATACTTGTTGAACAGAAAAATTTGATATTAACAAAGAAAAACAGTGGACTTACACTAGATCTTACAATTCCTATAAGCCAAATTCTTACAGTAAGGTAGTGACATTGGAACCCCAACCACCAATGAATAACAACAGAGAAGCATCATCAATCGGGAGTGTAAATAATACTATGAGACAGAATCAAAGTAGTGAAAGTTCTAGAGTGAGGGGAGATTACAGAAAATTGACTAGTGCTGAGATGAAAGAAAAAAGGGAAAAAGGGTTAT
The DNA here is from genome assembly GCA_002896215.2 of Cicer echinospermum. NCBI lineage: Eukaryota > Viridiplantae > Streptophyta > Magnoliopsida > Fabales > Fabaceae > Cicer > Cicer echinospermum. The sequence continues at coordinate 41,272,645 of PGTU02000005.1, read as the reverse complement.
GTTTTCGTTGTGATGAACCCTTTAATAGAGATCATGTATGTAAGAATAAACAATTGAGAATGCTCATATTGACTGAGGAGGAAGAAGTAGATAAGGAGAATGAGGAATCAGAAGTGTGGGAAGCTCTGAATTCTTTGCAATTATCCATGTATTCTATGACGGGCCTCACTTCTACTAAGTCATGGAAAGTAGGAGGAACAATCAAGGAGACTCCAGTAGTGATTCTTATAGATTGTGGGGCCTCTCACAACTTTATTGCAAGAGAAATGGTTGAAAGGTTACAACTTATGGTGGCAGCTACTCAAACTTATACAGTAGAGGTAGGTGATGGACATCAAATTAGATGTCAAGGCAAGTGTAAGGAATTGAAAATCTGGATGCAAGGGTTAGAAGTGATTCAAGACTTCTACTTGTTTAATTTGAAGGGAGTTGATCTAGTGTTGGGGCTGGAATGGCTTGCAAGTTTAGGAAGGGTGAAAGCAGATTTTGGTAATATCGAACTAACAGTGAAAAAAGGAAATTCATTAATTACTATAACAGGGGACCCTGCTCTAACTAAAACTGAGTTATCCTATGGGGCATTCATGCAAGTATTGTTGAAGGAAGGTGAAAGGTTGCTGATGCAAGGTGAGATAGCAACATAACTTCAGCAGGAGAAACAACAGGTCTCAGGGGAGTTAGAGGAGTTATTGCAGCAATTTCAGGAGGTATTTCAAAATCCTCAAGGGCTACCACCCTCTAGAAGGCATGACCATGCCATCCACTTGAAGGAAGGAGCGGAGATACCCAATGCGAGGCCTTATAAATGTCCTTATTACCAAAAGAATGAGGTAGAGAAATTGGTAACTGAGATGTTAGAGGCTGGGGTGATTAGACCGAGTATAAGTCCCTATTCTAGTCCTATATTGCTGGTGAAAAAGAAGGATGGTGGATGGAGGTTCTGTGTAGATTACAGAGCTCTGAATAAAATCACCATTCCTAATAAATTCCCAATTCCAATCATTGAGGAATTGTTGGATGAATTGGGAGGAGCTATGATATTTTCTAAGTTGGACCTCAAATCGGGGTACCATCAAATTAGAATGAGAACAGAAGATGTGGAGAAAACTGCTTTTAGAACTCATGAAGGACATTATGAGTTTCTAGTCATGCCTTTTGGGTTAACTAATGCCCCTTCTACCTTCCAAGCCTTAATGAATGAAATTCTAAAGCCGTACTTGAGGAAATTCATGTTGGTCTTCTTTGATGACATATTAGTGTACAGTGCTGACATGAGTTCACATGTACAACATCTGCATACAACTTTGAGTGTGCTAAAACAGAATGGATTGAAGGCAAATTTCAAGAAGTATACATTTGGACAAACTAGCCTGGAATATTTAGGACACATCATTTCAGCTGGGGGGGGTGACTGCTGATTGTTCTAAAATAGAAGATATGAAGTCTTGGCCTCAACCCACTAATATCAAGAGTCTAAGAGGATTTCTAGGGATGACAGGATATTACAGAAGATTTGTCCAAAACAATGGGAAGAAAGCTAAGCCACTCACAGATTTACTCAAGAAAGATGCATTTGTGTGGACAGTAGAAGCTACTGCTGCTTTTGAGGAATTAAAATCTGCTATGATGGATTTGCCTATGTTAGCTATTCCTGATTTTAATAAAGAATTTGTGGTGGAGACTGATGCATCTAGCAAAGGCCTAGGAGCTGTATTAATGCAGGGGGAAAACCTTTAGCATTTTGGAGTAAAGGGTTATCTGCAAAAAGCTCAGCGAAGGTCAGTCTATGAAAGAGAATTAATGGCTTTGGTTCAAGCAATCCAAAAATGGAGACATTATTTGATGGGAAGACACTTTATTGTTAAAACATATCAGAAAAGCTTGAAATTCCTGACTGAACAGAGGTTGTTCTCAGATGAGCAGTTCAAATGGGCTATTAAGTTGGTGGGTCTGGATTTTGAAATACAGTATAAACCTGAGACTGAAAACTCTGCGGCTGATGCTCTTTCAAGGAAAATGATATATGCAGCAATATCAGTTTTAACAGTTGAGGAAGTAGCAGCATGGAATCAGGAGTTGCAGCAGGACTCTAAATGGGTGAAACTGATGCAGAATTTGATTATTTCACCCACTGCACATCAGAATTTTGAATTGAAAAAAGGGGTTCTTTATTATAAAGGGAGGTTAGTACTGTCAAAATCATCTAATAGGATTCCTGTCATTATTTCAGAATGTCATGAAACACCTATGGGAGGCCACTCAGGGTACTTTAGAACTTACAAGAAGATTGCTACATTTCTGTTTTGGGAAGGCATGAGGTCAGATATTAAGAAGTTTGTTGAACAATGCGAGGTATGTCAAAGAAGTAAATATTCGACACTTACCCCGGCGGGATTGCTACAGCCATTGCCTATTCCGCAGCAAATTTGGATGGATATTTCTCTAGATTTCATTGGTGCTTTGCCTAGGATAAGAGGAAATGATACAATATTGGTAGTAGTAGATAGATTATCCAAGTATGCTCATTTCTTTGCTTTAGGCCACCCTTACTCAACCATGGAAGTAGCTACTGTTTTTGTGAAGGAAGTTACATGGGTTTCCTACTACTATTGTATCAGACATAGATCCTTTATTCATGAGCCAATTTTGGAGAGAATTGTTCAAAGGAATAGGGGGTATTGATAGGAATAGGCCAAAGCCTATTATTAGAAATGTATATAAGAGGGGAAATAAGAAGGTTTGGATGAAGCCTTCCTAATTGTAACAAGTGTCTAATAGCTTGGCTTAGGCAGTTAGGAGTTTGTTAGGCAGTTAGGAGTTTGTTCTATAAAAGGAAAGTAAGTGAGAATGAGGGAGTTAGTTGGGAGTTAGTTGTAACCACTGGTTGAGGAACCAGGACAAGATCGAGGGATCTATTGTATCATCTTCTATATTCATTCAATTCAATAAAGTGAGAGTTACTATTCCTAACAGCATCATATTGGTTCTGTTTAGGGATTGTTCATTGATTCAATTCAGCTTAGTCATAGATACCAGTGGTTCTATCAGTATACATGAAGCTTGTTTAGTTTTCTTTATTTACACTTTAGTTTCCTTCAGTTTGTAAACATTTTAGTTTAAAGTAAGTAATCTCACCATGTAGCTTGTTTAAATAGGATAGAGAGGTGTAGGTTTATTCTCTTTTGTCTGAAAAAAAAATTAGATAGACAGGATATGAGGTAGCGTGCTCTTCAATGGTTGAAGAGGATTTACAAATTCTATCTTGTTTCCCTTGAGGATGAATGATGATAAGTCGTTCAAGCTTTTGACGTGTTTACAACAATCAATTACATTATATGCCACTACTACCAGCAGCTATGTTTGTAAGCAATTTGATGAATGTCTGGATGACCTTTCCCCTTGCAGTCTCTCCTGAAGTTAATTTCTGATTATGCGGTATCAGCACTAAATCCTACCAGAAATGATTCAACAAACGAATCTCCTTTAAAGATAGCTCTCTTTTCCCTAGCTAAGATGTGTGCCCATCCACTCTGCAGACAGTTCATCCGTTCATCACCTTTGTTCCCTGTAATTGGAAAGCTTCAGCAGTCTCCAGAATCATCCATTGCCAAATATGCATCTGTCATTGTCAGCAAAGTTGCTGAACCTTGACGTTTGAAGTCTTGTTGATGGTTGTGGAACTGTTTAATTGACTTCCGCTGAAGCCATTCTGTTCGCTCTTGAATACTTGTAAGTAGACTGTAACACTGCATATAAGTGATTTTGTCAAGTAATGCTTTTAGTATTGGCCGTTGGATAGAAAAAGTAATGTAGTATGTGGACTGAAATGTTTCATATGTAACATAGGGCCAATTTCAAGAAATATATATTCATGTAAAAGAATTACTAAAATATCTCATGATAATTATGAGGTTTTAAACAATGTCTTTTTGTATAAGTTGTAATTAGTTTTCCCGTTTCAAACTTTAAATATTTATCTCATTTAACTTTTTCATTAACACTTACTTTTAATTAGTACCTTGAAGCTTATAATGATTTTTCAGTTACACTTACTTTTTCATGTTAAATTGTTTACATTCACATGTCAATTAATGCTTTTTAAATTACAAGCATACTAAAGGTTCAAATATTTATGAAATACTAAAACAATTAAAATTGCCATTTATTTTTTTTTAAAATAAAAAATTGTGATTTGTTGAAAGATATACGTGGGTGCACTATGGTATATATGAATGCCTTGAATTACTATTTAAGGGCCAGCAAAGATTGCCTAACTCACCGAAAGATGCATCATTTTGGGGTTAGAAGAATATGTCAGTTGACCTTTTCATATAATAAGTTTTGCTTCTAAACTTTTTATGACACTACTTTTCTCATTTCTTATGCTCTCAAACATTTTTTGTCAATTAAAAGAGATCATCGACAAATCAAAATGCAAAGGTCTTCGAGTCTGAACAGATTCTCTGATGACTACTTCAAGAGTAGTGTCACCGTGTCTGAATCTTCTGGGCTGAGATCATATGATGTCAACACACTACCAACGTATGATCCAATCTCAGAGTTGGCTAAGAAGGAGATTGCACGTGTTAGATTCGCTGAGAATGCAGTGCATGTCATCCCTATTGTTATTTTTATTTGTGCCATCACTCTTTGGTTCTTTTCAAATTCAGGTAATTAGCGACTTAATAATTAAATTGACACGTATATATAGATTTCACAGGTTTAGATATTTTTGTTGAAACAATTTTCACTGTTTAGATCTTGGAAACATAAAAAATAATATGCAAAATGAGGCTATAGTATATAATTTTTGTCGAAAGGTATGAAAAACTTGCATGGAATTTATTTAACATTTTTTTTCTTTTTTGGGTTAAGTTTATGTTGTTCCATTATTTTTCGTTTCTTTATAATAAAATTTTAGTCTAAAACATAATTTTGTTGTCGTGTATGCAATTTTTTTTCGTGCAGCATTAATTTTATCATCTTAAAACAAATGTTATTTTGTTTTTTTTTATGTATCATTACTTATAGTATTTCAATTGTATTATTGTTTCGTCTAATCTAATTAATACTAGATAACTTATAATTTATTATCTCTATTGTGTATTTATAATAATAATAATAATAATAATAATAATAATAATAATAATAATAATAATAATAATAATAATAATAATAATAATAATAATAATAATAATAATAGTAATAATAATTACATTTGTGATTAATAAGATTAATTTAGTAAGATTATTATAATGTTTCTTTCATTTTTAGTCTTTTTTGGCTAAAATAAAATTTTGGTCCTCCATTTTATCAAATCTGTAATTTTGGTCACCTTATTTTTCAAATGATTTTGGTCTCTATTTTAAAATAATATTGACATTTGCTCTCCCTTTTCAATTTAAAATTCATTTTGGTGATGTCAAAACTATTTTAATGATGTGTACACGATTATGTCAAAAATTATAGTGATGTCAAATTTAAATTAAATAATACTACTTTAATAAAATAATTTTTTTTTTAATTTTTACTTTATTTTTAATTTTAAAATACTTTTAAAGATTTTTTTTAAATTATTAAAGTAGTATTATTTAATTTAAAATTAAATTTAAATTGTATGTCACCATAAATTTTTATATCATTATGTACACCAAACTAAAATGATTCTCACAATACCAAATTTAAATTCAAATTGAAAAGATAAACTAAATATCAATAGTTTTAAAAATAGAAGATCAAAATTTAAAAGATAAATAAAGAGCCAAAAAATCGCAGACATAGTCCAATTTAACCTTTTTTGTTTGTTTGTTTTAATTTGAAAGTAACTGGATGTGCCATTTATATATAATAGAAGTAGTAGTTACTAAAAACTTTTCAAGGATGTAATAACATGCTATCAATTTTAAATGTGACATGTTATCTATTCCTGAATTTTTTTCTTCTTGGGAATAGATGTAGGAATCATTGGTGCACAAATTGGAAGATTAAGTCTTGATGGAGAAATTGAAAATGATAGCGATGGTACTCAAACAGGCATCTTACCAACAATGAATTCAGGAGATATATTTGCAGAAGAAATTACAGCAGAAAAAGTTTTCACAAAACCTAAGACAATATAGCAAATGATGTTAAACATCGTGGACACGGAGTATTTTATATATAGTTTACAATTGGTGAGGTCTAAGTTGCTTTTTATTTTCATATATTATGTTAAACATCTTGAATATTGATATTCAGGGTTAAATTTAACAAATAGTTATTTTTATGCCCAATTCCCTTCCTTCTTAGGTAAACAAATTGTATCCCAACTCACTCGATGTACTTTAATGTTCTTCCGAACCTTTACCCCCACACAAACAATCATTCTGCAGCCTTGATGTTTTGTTTGGACAACAAACTCTATAGAAGGCTAGAAAGTAAAAAAGAAATAACAGTAAATATCTACTTGATAAGAGTTATTCTATCTTATGAGTGATAAAAATATCACTTTTCACATTAACTCTTTGTGGATACGTCTATCAATTTGTGAAGTCTCTTATTTATTGGGTCCAACTTATATGTAATCATTGTTGGAGGGTTTAAAAAAATCTTATGACAAAAAAGGAAAGTCCACTAAAGGATACCCCAAAGCCAACAAACTCACAAATTCCTATGGGTTTAGTGGGTCCATAGACCCATTTGTACTCAACGTCTTTTTTATAAAAAAATTTCAATTTTTTCTTCCAATTGTTTTGTACAATATCCTCATCAAAAGTTTAATAAAACATATCATATGATATGACAACAACTACTCTATACAAATTTATTAGTGTTCACTAAACAAAATAAAATATTTTAGAGCAAAATGATACAAACACAATCTACACAACTATATCATCAAAATTGAATGACTACGGAGCAATTGACAACAAACAATTTTAAATATAAACATAAACCAAATGAGTTCATTAAAACTAGATACTTAAGACAATATATGAGAATCCTGAAAGTAAGTATTATAACAAATAATAATGCAACAATCTATTACAAAGAGCAAGAGCTAACAGACTTTGTAGACACAACTAACAAGAAGTAACAAGTAATACAATTGAAACTCAGAGCATACTATTGCCATCTGGAAGCCTCACGAGTCATGGATAGTAGTACTAGATTCATCTAAGTATTGCATCCATCCTCATCTTGAAAACACAATCAATTTAAACAATTAGAAATCAATCATGAGATAGTTAGGCAAGATAAACAAATTATAGTATAAAATAATACAATTTAGATTTTCAGAAAATCCATGTAACTTTTGGAAAAGTGAAACTTCTGTATTTGGTTAGAACACACTTAACAATACTAAAAGAACATTTTGATGCCATAGTGGTAATATGAATACTAAACACTTCTTGTTCCATTAAGGAGAGTATTGTTGGAACCAAGTTGATTTAAATAAACATGTCCCTCACTTGTTTTGATAATAACAAAATTGTTTGTGGGAACAATTTAATAAATAACATTTGGGTTAAATGCGTATGTCCGAGATCAAGTGTGTAATTAATAGTTTCTTATTGTATTCTTTGATACTTGAACAAAGACAAAAATGAAACATGACATTTCCTCGCTCCGTTTCTCTAAGTCTGACGTGTGAGCAACGTTTTGACCCAATTGCCTCTAGAAATGCAAGCAATATTGTAGTCATATTGCCTCTTGATGAACTCAACACGTGTTCTGTATCGTCTGCCTCTAATGAATTCAACAAGTGTTTGTTCCTATGCCTCTGATAATCACATCAAGTGTTTGATCGTTTGACTCTGAAATATTATGTATCATCTAAAAAAGTCAACACTCCAAATAAGACAAAACAATTGTGCAACCTCTAATGAACATTTTGAATCTGCTATTTGTTTGAAAATCTTAAGACATGCTTTGACCACCGTATCCTCTACTTCTCAACTGTTTTAAACAAGATACACTAAATCATTACAAGATTAGTTTTTGGAAAGTTTCTATGGAAAATCGATTCAACAAAGATATGATATGAAACTTCATGAATTATGTTGATTTGTTGCAATCAGGACAACGACCAAAAACCCTAATCATTTTCTATAAATGACGTTCTTCCCTCAATCAAGATATACAAGCACGTCGACACTTTAGCCCAATATCACTATATTTTCATGCTAGTGCTAATAGAAGTTTTGAAGTGACAAATTTGTAAACGCTATCTGCAAGAGCTAATTCAGAAAAACTCAAAACCCTTTTGTTTGTAACCTAGCCCAATAGTGGCTGCCTTCCTCAATAACTTGATTGTACTAAGCTAGGAAGTTGGAAATATTGAATACAATCAGTGTGAATAGTAGGTCTTCAAGTGTATGTCTGATTTTATGGTGAACTAGTGGATTAAACTCTTCAGGTTGAAGGGATTAGACGTAGTTACCGTTTTGATGGTGAACTAAAATAAACCATTGTATCTTTGTGCTCTATTTTACTTTATCTGATCTGCTTTCTTTACCTTAGTATAGCCACACGAAATAGTTTGTTTTTACAGAAAACACAATTTAAACCTCTCTTTCTTGTGTTTTTCGTTCTATAATTGCCATCTGAGCTCGGTCTCAAAGATGAGCACTTAAGCGTGTTTGAGTAAAGATCCTTGTTCTTTATGGATAGCTGTAATGAAGAAGTTATAGTTGGAAACATTAATAAGCCTCCCCTGTTTGATGGAGAGTGATTCGAGTACTAGAAAGGCAAACTCAGAAGTTTCTACATCTCTCAGGATCTTGAACTCTGGGACATAGTCGAAGATAGCTATCAGGCTCCAAAAGATGTTACTGGTATTGAAATATTTAGGAAGAACTTTGACACTGACCAAAAGAAATAATAAAAAATGCATCATAAATCCAGAACCTTCATGTTGAATGCAAAAAGTATATTTGATGCTCTAGTTCTTAACTAAGAAGGAAACAAACAGGTACATGAAGCCAAAGTTAATCTACTCGTCAAAAAGTATGAACTCTTTTAGATGGAAGAAGATGAAGACATTGAAAAAAATATTTTCTAGATTCCAAACTATGGTTTCTAGACTGAAGGTTCTCTAGAAGAGCTACACTACTCCAGACCGCATCAAAAAGATCCTTAGAAGTCTTCCAAGTAAATGGTGACCAAAGGTAAGAGCTATTCAAAAGGCTAAGGATCTAAATAAATTTCCTCTGGAAGAGCTAAGGAGTTCACTCAGATCCCATGAGATTGAACTAGTTGAACATGAGCCCGAAAAGAAGTCAAAATCCTTGGCTCTCAAATCCCAAGGGAAAAAGACAAGTTCTAAGGCTTTGCAAGAAATTGAAGACTTAGACAAAAGTGAATGTGAAGATCAGAGCGAATATTAAGATGATGAAGACTTGTCCTTTATATCAAGAAAAATCCAACACATATGGAATAACAAAAAGAAATCCTTTCCCAAAAGAGATTTTTAGACGATCCCAAAATAACAGAGAAGAATGTGAAAAACTAGACAAAAGGAAGCCCATCTACTATGAATGCAAGGAACAAGGTCATTTCAACTCATAATGTCCTAAACTTGAGAAAGGAAAATCCCACCGAAAATACTTCAAGACCAAGAAGAAAGGTCTTATGGCTACTTGGGATGACTCTGATGAAGATGAAGAGCATGCAAACATATCTTTGATGGAAGATATTCTCTCAGACTCTAAATCTAAATTTGAAGCCCCTAATGAAGAAATTGAGGTATTCTCCTAACTATATCATAACTCATAGACATGTTAAATGAGTTTCTCAACAAAAATCATAAGGTTTCTTCAAAACTTAAGTCTCTTAGAAAAGGTCATGACATCTTAACAAAACAATGTAGTTCCATTGAAAAAGATTTTGAAAACCTAAAAAGGGAAAATTTAACTTTGAAAGAAAAGGTTTCAAAAACTTCAGAGGATAAAGGCTTCAAGTCTATTAAGTATGAAATAACCTTTGAAGAATTTCTTGCTAAAGCCATAAAGAAAAGTAAAAAAGTTCTATGATATCTGGTGTCAACAAAAACAATAAATGTGGCATATGCTTTAAATAAACAACATAAAATCTTAAATTTAATGAACCTAGCATTATGTGTACATACTGCCATAAGAAAGGTCACAACATAATAACTTGTCCTATGATGAAAACATGAAAAGATAACATACCTTTCAGAACTAACAAACCAAAACCCAACCAAATTTGGGTACCAAAAACTAAAATAATTTATCTTGCAAATATCCTTAACAACAAAGTCCTTAACACATGAGAGGAGAAAAGTTTATGTTCCAAGACCTAAACATAAAGAATGGAGGATTCATAAGATTTGAAGGGCAATATGATTTGACACGACACAATAGGTATTGGTTCTCTTACTTCTATTAAGAATGTTTTGTTTGTAAAAAGACTAATGCATAATCTACTGAGCAAAAGTCAATTAAGCGACAATTGTTGTGATGTAGTTTTCAATAAAAAGTCGTGTAAGGCAATAAGTCTAACAAATAGATCCATACTATTTACTAGCCAAAGGAAAAATAACATTTATATAATAAAATTATCTGACTTAAACAAACAAGAAGTCAAGTGTCTTATGTCGGTAACCGAGGAACAACTGATATGACACAAAAGATTAGGACATACAAACTTGAGGTTAATCTAAAAATTAAAAAGACTTGAATTTGTCAAAGGCTTGCCTAATCTTAAGTATAAATCAGATGTTATTTGTGAGGCATATCAGAAAGGGAAACAAACAAAATCTTCATTTTCTTCTAAAAACATTGTTTCCACATTTAAACCACTTGAGTTTTTACATATTGGTCTATTTGACCCTGTAAAGACTGCCTCTATTAGTGTTAAAAAGTATGGACTCATTATTGTTAATGATTATTCTAGATGGACATGGGTAAAGTTCCTAAAACACAAAGACGAGTCATATAAAGTTTTCGCTACCTTCTGCAATCAAGTGTAAAATTAAAAAAAGTTTTTGTATAATAACGATTCGTAGTGATCATGGAGGTGAATTCGAAAACAAACTTTTTGAAAATTTATGTGAAGAAAATGACATTTTACAAAAATTTTCTTCTCCTAGAACACCCAAGAAAATGTTGTTGTAGAAAGAAAAAAAATAGATTTCTTCAGGAAATGGCACGTACCACGATTCACAAAATGAACGTTGCCAAGCACTTTTGAATAGAAGCAGTGAACACTGCACGTTACATTTAGAATATAATCTATTTTAGACCTATTCTCAATAAGAATTATTATGAATTGTGGAAGGGAATAAAGCCCAACAATTCATATAGTTTATCAATTTGATTCTACTTGCTATACTTTGAACACCAAAGGCAATCTTGACAAGTTTGACTCACAATATCAAAAGTGCATCTATTTGGGATACTCTAAAATGTCTAAACCCTATAGAGTATGCAACAAATAAATACTAATTGTTACGGAATCAATCAACGTCAAGTTTGTTGACAAAAATATTGATCATAAAAAGTCAAAGCTTGATGTAGACTTTGCCAATCTACAAGTTTCAGAGGAACCAAATAAAACAGAGGAGTTGTCAAACTCAATCCAAATTGAATTTGAAGATCCACCTAACAACTCAACTTAAAAGCATCACGAATCCAAAATTGGAATTGGATGGAAATACAAGTCCTCTCATCTAGACTCTTTGATCATAGGAAACACAAATGATCCCTTGAAAACTAGATGCGCTCTTAAGGAGACATCTATATTTGGACTACTATCTGTAATTGTACTACATCCATAGACGAAGCACTATTAGATGATGGATGGATACTATCACTATAAGAGATAGAGGAAGATGAGAGTATTAAACAAATATTTTATCTCGAACCTACACACTTAATTACAATGTTAGACCATTAAATTGTTCCCACAAATGATTTTGTTATCATCAAAACAAGTGAGAGGTATATTTCGTCAAATAAACTTGGTTCCAGCAAGGTGTTGTAATTTAGGTTTTGAATTAATGGATAAATTCTTATGTGTTAGGGGACTAGATGTAGCTTCTGATGGTGCAAACACGAGAAGGAGGAGTTGAATTGTGTTTGCCAAAGTTGATTTTCGAATTTGATGAAAGTTAGTTGGCTTTTATGAATTATTTAGATAAGAAGCAATCGGATTCAGAATCAACAAACAATGAGAGAATACATAATTTGACCGATATATTTATCCTGTCCTGGTTCACCACTAACTTGATTACATTCACTCTCCTCATTTAGAAGGCTTGAATCCACTAATTCAAATACCTTGAATTACAAAACACCTGACCCTTCAAATTAGTCTTCCCAAAGAGCCTAACAACCCTAGACTTTTGAGGAACTAACCACCTTGACCCTACAAGCCAAGTCTTCTCCTTAAAATCCGGCAACCCCAAATTGAAGAAGGAACTAAACCACTATTGAGTTGGATACAAAAGATTGGAACTTGAGTAGTTGCTTATAACAAAGCTAATAATAGTAATAAATCTCACCCTCTAAAACGAAATTGGAATTTTGAGCTTGAGTTCTTCTACTATTTTCTGCTTTTCGATGCTTTTCTCCTTCAGCCTTGAGTGTCTATTTATAGTGAAAATTTGGGCTTCTATTTAGTCCTTGTTAAATTTTGAATTGTATCTTGTTCAGATTGAGTTTGTAAATTCTTCAAATTGATTCTATTTCTATTTTGCTTAGATTGAGTTTGTAAACTCTTCATATTGATTCTGTTTTATTTTTGTTCAGATTGCATTTGTAAACTCTTCATATTATGTTCATATTTTGTTGTAGATAAATCTTGATTAAATCTTCTACAATTCTTCTTCAAATTTTGATCAAATCTTAATTAAATCTTCTTTAAATTTTGATCAAATGTTCTTCAAATCTTGATCAAATGTTCTTCAAATCTTAATTAATTCTTCTCCAAATCTTGTTCAAATCTTTTTCAAATCTTGACCATATTTTCTTTTCAACTTGGTCAAATATTTTCTTCAATTATAAATTTGAATGAAATCTTAATTTAGATTTTCATCAATTATAATTTTGAATCAAAACATATTTTAGATTTTCTACAATTATAAATTTTCATATAATAATTTTGTTAACATCAAAACTCTAAACATAAAACTAATTTGGTTTCAACAATTTCCCCTATTTGATAATGACAAAACTTGTATTTTTTATAATAATTTTTATTTATATTTCTTTGACTCCTCCTAACATAAGGCTCCCCCTAAGTCTTAATATCATTTTCCCCCACATTATCAAATATATTTCTCCCGCTTTTGTAATCGGACAAAAAGATTTGAAATTGAGAATTTTTTTCTTTTCGTTTTTTATTTTTGAACAAAATGAATATAACATAATACAAGAAAATATATAAACTAATCTAAAACTAAACTACTTTGAAGTTATCACAATGTCAATCAGGTACGAAGGTAAGGTTTAAGTTTTTCTTGATGAAGTCAAACCTATCTTCAGGTAGTAGTTTGGTGAATATGTAAGCCCATTGGTGTTCAATCTCTACAAATTGAATATTTAGTACCCCTTTTTGAGCAAAGTCTCTAACGAAGTGATGTTCGATCTCTATATGTTTAGCTCTAGAATGTAAGATACGGTTTTTTATTAGACAAATGGAAGAAATGTTATGGCAATATAAAGGAATATTGGATTCTAGGATTTGGTAGTCTTCAAGTTGATGCTTCATCCAAAGTAGTTGAAAACTCCAGTCAGTTACTGAAATATACTCAGCCTTTTCTGTTTTGCAATGATGTTTTGTCTCTTACTGGACCAAGATATTAAGTTGTTACCTAAAATAGTGCAGTTGTCACTAGTGCTCTTTCTCTCAATTTTATTTCCAACATAATCAGAATCACAATATCCACTAGGTTTTGTACTTAGGAGATTTTTTGTAGAACAAGGTAAAGTATGTAGTTCCTTTTAGGTATCTAAGGATTCTTTTAACATAAATCAAATGTGATTCCCTAGGGTTAGCTTGAAATCTTGCACATACACTAAATATGATGTCAGGTCTGAAAGTAGTAAGGTAAAGTAGGGATCCTATCATTCCTCTATAGGTTGTTTTGGCCTGGATCATCTTTTTCAAGTAAACAAGTAGGGTGCATTGGTGTAGCCATAGGTTTGCAATCACTCATCTTAAACTTCCTAAGAAGCTCTTTTGTATATTTAGTTTGATGAATGTATATACCTTGTTGACTTTGTATCCCTAAGAAGAACTTAAGTTCTCCCATCATAATCATTTGAAATTCAAGATGCATCAATTTAGAAAATTCTTGGCAAAAAGTGCCATTAGCAGATCCAAAAATAATGTCATCAACATAAATTTGAATAATAAGGATGTCATCTCCTTTTGATTTTATAAAAAACGTGTTATCTATTTGTCCGCTTTCAAAGTTATTTTTAAGCAAGAAGTTACTAAGTCTATCATACAATGCCTTAGGTGCTTGTTTTAGACTATACAGAGATTTCCCGAGGGTTGTTTAACATAGATTTATTCCCTTATATAACCATTTAGAAAAGAACTTTTAGCATCCATTTGGAATAATGTAATGTTATTATTTGCAACAAAAGAAAGTAAGATACAAATAACTTCTAACCTGATCACTGGAGCAAATATCTTAGTGTAATCAATGCCTTCTTGCTGATTGTAGACATGGGCGACAAGTTTTGCCTTATTTCTGACCACTTCACATTTTTCATTTAACTTGTTTATGATAACCCATTTGGTTCCAATAATGCTCTTCTTTGGTCTAGGTACTAGATCCCAAACATCATTCCTCTTAAATTAATTTAACTCTTCTTGCATTGCAAGAATTCGTCCATCATCTACCAATGCTTCATCAATAGTGGTAGGCTCAACTAACGAGAGTGAGCCAAAAAAAAATGGTATCTTTTAATGATAATCTAATCCTCAAATGATGACTTGAACTTCCAATGAGATGAGATGTTTTGTACTTCCATCCAGATCTTCCTTCCGACTTATCTTGACTGATTCTAACTCGATCAGATTCATTCTCTGAAGATTTGTCATCTTTTGATTTATCTACATATGCTTCCTCAGGTTCTACTAAACCTGCAATATCCTTAACTTTCTTTGAATTTTTAATGAATGCCCTCTTGCTGATTGTAGCCTTGCGCGAGAAGTCTTGCCTTGTTTCTGACCACTTCACATTTTTCATTTAACTTGTTTCTGAAAATCCACTTAGTTCTAATAATGTTCTTCTTTGGTCTAGGTACTAGATCCCTAACATCCCTCCTCTTATATTCATTTAACTCTTATTGCACTACAAGAATCCGTCCATCTTCTATCAATGCTTCATCAACAATGGTAGGCTCAATTGACGAGAGTGAGCCAAATAAAGTGGTATCTTTTAATGATACTCTGATTCTCAAATGATCACTTGAACTTCCAATGATTCTAACTTGATCAGATTCATTCTTTGAAGATTTTTCATCTTCTAATTTATCTACATCTGCTTCCTCAGGTTCTAGTAAACCGCCACTATCCTCAACTTGCTTTGACTTTTTAAGGTCAAACTATTTGTCATATAACATAATATAAATCAGATAATTGAAGAATGAAATCAATACAACCAAAACGTCAATGATGTTTCTTGTGGTTTCTACTTGTTTCTGAAAACCAAACTTGTATGCTACTTCTGCTCAAGTGTTCAAATTATGTGGATCTTCTTGTTCCTCTAAATTTTTGAGAAAGATATCTAGCTTTGATATTTAAGATCAAGCTTCTTGTTATCACATTAAACATAATATCATACAATAATTTAATTTAAAGGAAAATATCACCTATATGTTAACAGTTTCAGTTTCACTCTGAAAACCCTCTTAGTTCATCTTTTCTAGTTTTCATATTTTGAGTTTGCATATTCTCTGATTAGAGAGTCTAGATGAAAGTATTTGAATATCCATTCAGGTTTGTAGTCTTGATGAATTTGTTTGGAGTGTTCAAAGAAGTCTCCTGATTCTAATTATTCATCTAACACTTATATTTCTGCTGATGTATCAGGTTCCTCTGGTAATTTTGGAAATGATGGTAATTTTGATTCTTCTAGTAGTACTGCTTCTGTTGATATGTGTGATTTCTCTGTCAGTTTTGATTCTGTTGATGCTCCAGATTTTTCTGATATTTCTGGTTCATCGTATGGTTTTTGTTATAATAGGTATTGTGTGACTAGTCCTTCTTCCACTAGAGTCAGTTGGCTTCTGTTTGGTAGGTCTTGGAACATAGACCTTTTTGCCTTCATATAATGCAAGCATCCATTGACCAGGCATCATGACTGGTGTTTCATTTTGGTTGCTTAGAACATCAGTAACATAAATAATTTTATCCTTTGATACACAAATCTAGTTGGGTTCTAGTTTGTTATATCTTATAGATTTCTTGTCTTTCCATGTGTTTAGCATATGACAAGATATCTTAGTGTGACCTTTCTTATAGAAAATAGTACATAAATCATTAGAGGGAATAAACTTAGATTCAATTACTTTTTCTTGAAATCTTATTCCTCTTTTACCATTCCTATTAACCCCAAAAATCATAGATGCATACATGCTTCTTTCCATACCATTATCAATAAAATATTGAAATATTGAAATACTGCTTAATGCTTATCAGAATTACATGTGGTATTTTCAATTGATGTTAAACTATAATTACTTTTAAGAGTTAGATTTTTAGCCTTAAGTTCAACAATATCATTTTTCAGATTTGCATTTTATGTTTTAAGTTCAATAATATCAGTATTCAGAGTTGCATTATCTGTCTCATGTTCAGTAATATCAACTTTTAGATTTGTATTCTCTATTTTATGTTAAGTAATATCAGTTTTCAGATTTGCATTTTCTGTTTCAAATTTAACACTTTGATTCTTTAAAACATTAAATTTTTCAATTAGATTTGTATTTTCTTTCCTAAGTGTTTTCAATTGTAAAGTCAATTTGTGATTCTTATTTAAAAAATCATTTATAGCAGTAATTAAATCAGATCGAGTAAATTCAGGAAATACCTCAATTTCTTCATATGTTGATTCACTATAGCTAGACATGTTGATCCATTGGATATTTCCTCAAACAATGTAAAGTGCTCAGCCTTGAGACCGAGCTCAGATGTCAATTGAAGTTGCAAATACGAGAAGGTAGGTTGAATTATGTTTGCCAAAGTTGATAACTTTTTGCTAATTTGACGAAGGTTGGTTGGTTTTTACGAATTACTTAGATAAGAAGCAATGGGATTCAGAATCAACAAACACTGAAATCATTAATAATTTGACAATATATATTTATCCTAATTCACTCACCACTAACTTGGCTACATCGAATCCTCTCAGTCAGAAGGCTTTAACCCACTAATTAAAATACCTTGAATTACAAAGCATTTGACCATTCAAGTCAGTCTTCCCAAACAGCCTGACAACCCTAAATTTTGAGGAACTAACCACCTTGACCCTACAAGCCAAGTCTTCTCCTAACAATCTGACAACCCCAGATTGAAGAAGGAACTAACCACCTTGACCCTGTAAGCCACACCTTCTCCTAACAGCTTGACAACCCCAGATTGAAGAATGAACTAAACCACTATCGAGTTGAATACAAAAGATTGGAACTTGAGTATTTGTGTTGGTTATTTGACTTCTATTGTTAGGAAATTTTATACAATGTTATCAACAAGATTATCTAATTCTTTCCTAAGTGATGAATTAATATCAAAACCAACGTGATTAATATTAATTCCTATTTTAACAGTAAAAGATTCAAACAGTTTATTCACAGCGGAAGTTTATAATCACATGCAAGATCAATATTAAAAGTAAAGAGAGAGAGAGAGAGGAAATCGTGCACCAGGATTTTTATACTGGTTCGGCTATCACTTTGATAACGTACATCCAGTCCTGAAATCTAACACAGATTTCAGCCTTTCACTAGAATGATTTGAGAAATGTTTTTACAGATTTTCCAGCGTCACAACCTATCCATCCAACTCACAATCACTTCTATCACAATACCAACCTATCCCTAAGAGTTACTCGTCAAACTCTAGCGAGATCAAGCTGAGGTTTCTTTTTGATGAACACAAGCACCCCAAAAGATAACCACCAGTGTATCCGAATCGATTGACTAATCGATTATACATGTTTTGTTCAAACAACGAGATCAAAACAATCGAATACTCAGTCGACGTATATTCATTGACATAATCGATTTGGCAATGGGCTGAATTCTCCCTGTAACTCAAACATTTTACTTCAATCGATTCGTCAACCGATTGTGCTGGTCACAGTGACTCAGATATTTACTTCAATCGATTTGCCAATCGATTGTGCTGATCACAGTGACTCAGACATTTACTCCAATCGATTTGCCAATCGATTTGGCTTGTTACAGAACCTCAGCCATTTGGTCAAAATCAATGTGCCAATCGATTATTCAATGGGTTTCTGATGAATGATTAACCAGTTCATTCTTTCAATCCATTACCTAATCGATTGATGCAAAGCTTGCACCTCAAGAAACATTTATCAATCGATTATCTAATCGATTAGTGCATTGCTTGCAACTTAAGAAACTTATTTCAACTGATTGTCCAATCGATTTCGTTGATCACAGAACACATGTCTGATGAAAAGATTTTTTCATAATCGATTTGCCAATCGATTGTTCAGTATGAGTTTGGTTCTGTGATTCACAAAATCGATTACTCAATTGATGTGTAAATCGATTGTCCAATTGATTAGTTTAAACACAGAACACAGGTTTTGGTAAAACCTTTAAGTAATCGATTTCCCAATTGATTAACTTAGTGAAACCTTCATTATGTGAGTCTGACAATCGATTGTTCAATTGATTGATTAATTGATTTATTACTTGATTGATTAAAACTTATTTTATAATTTCATTGGCAAATACTATCATTATGATTAAGTCTACCTAATTGACTCTATTAACACTAAACACTCTTGTACA
Organism: Cicer echinospermum; assembly: GCA_002896215.2. Taxonomy (NCBI): domain Eukaryota; kingdom Viridiplantae; phylum Streptophyta; class Magnoliopsida; order Fabales; family Fabaceae; genus Cicer; species Cicer echinospermum. Next base: position 41,253,641 of record PGTU02000005.1, on the reverse strand, counting down.
TTAGTCTTCAAGCCTTGTTGGACATCATCCATCTTAGCTTGATTGCTTGAGTTCCAAGTTTTGTCCACGTGTGGAGTGTTTGATTATTTGCCTGAAATGTTTCTCAATTCAAACCATTAGATCAATCAAATAATTCATATGTATTGTATGTTTGGGAATTAAATCAAAAACATGATCAGGGAAGCACATGTCTTACAAACTCCCCCTTTTTGATTTAATGACAATCACACAATTTTAACCTTGAGATTATTTAGAATCTCCCCCTGAATTTTAGAGTTTATGATTCATTTCAACAACATAAGCACAAACTATTCACATTCATTCAACTTTGGTATCATATTTTGATATCATAGCTTGCTATTCAAGTTAATTAAAATCAGAGTATTATAGCTTATACAAAATTTGGTATCAGAGTACAATCAGAGTACATTATCAGATATTATGTATCAGAGTGCATTATCAGATATCACAAATTAATAGTCAATCAGAGCAATATCACATAAGCAATAGCACAAGTTAAACTTTGATACCAATCTCACCCTTTTGTCATTGAATTCAAAAAGAAATACAAGAGAGAAATAAAGGAGATACTCTGAAAAATTTACAAAACACAAGCCTAAACTAAAACCAAACTGATCTAGGGCTGATTGGGGGAAGGGGGTTCATCATCCTGATTGGCCACTTGTGTGCCAATATCAGCTATGTCCTCAAAGGACATTTTGAGCCCCAAATGCTCTTGGATAGCATCCACATCTTGAACAATAGAGTTGAGGGTTGTCTGGAGTCGCATAAGGGAGGCTTCCACCTTAGCATTATGTTTGGCTTGAGACTCCATAAACTCCAGCAACTTAGCTAGAACCTCAGATTGGGGTTCAGGTTGCTCTGGTTGTTCAGCACTTGGTTGTGCCCTTGTCCAAGTGCCATTTATTCTTTTCAATTGCATCTGATTTACAATGGATTCACCAAAAACTAGAGTAGTTTTTATTGATTCTTCATTGACACATGATACCTTGAAGTGTCTCAGAATCTTTGTGATTAACTGAGGGTAGGGGAGCAGCAGCTTTCCTTGTACTGATTCCACCATGTTCATCAACACAATCCATGCCCAACTCATCTTGAGCTCCTTGTACATGCCCCAAAGCAGGATAATATCCAGCCTCTGTACAACGGCATGATTTCCTAATCGAGGTACTAACATCCGTGTTAGCACATACATCAGCATACGATGTTGGACCTTCATTTGACCGATTGGAAGGGATACTTTTTCAACAAAGCCTTCAATCATCAGGTCCTGAATTGCCGTATGTCGATCTACTGATGATTCCCAAATGTCATCAGTCGAATCAGGATCTGTTCTTCCATCAATAGCTTCTCCAAAGAATGGTAATCCTTACAGTTTGGAGAATTCTTCAAAAGTCATTGAGATTTTCTTACCCTTGACTTCAGCCTCGAAACCAGTATTAGTGAGTTTGAAGGTTGAGTAGAAGGCTCTAATCAGCCTTGGGTAGATTTCCAAAGAACAGGAAAGAAAATCTACTAATCCATGAAACCTTAAGTGGTTTTGGAAAGAAAAACCATTTGAGTCAAAATAGGTAAAATCCAGAGTTCTCGCCTCTTGGATTTTCCTTTTTAAGAAAGAAGGTGGGAGAACAACTTCTTCAGCAGATTTGCCTTTGGGGGGCTGAACCTTCTTTGGTTGGGGGGAAGATATAGCTTTCTTCTTTTTCTGGATTTGCTCTTTCATGGCATCCCCCATTAATTTCTCAGATTGAGGAACTTTCCTCTTTTTTGTGGTTCCTTGATTTGTTGCAATAGCTTTCCCTTTATCTTTTGCCAATACCTTATGAGTAGGTATTGAGACTCTCTTAGTAGGAGGAGAAGGAGGTTGAGGGGAGGGCGTTCTTCCACTAGATGTTGAAGAAGAATCTAGGGAAACAGATTTAGAAGAGGATGATTGAGGTTTTTCAACAGTTTGCTTTACTCTTGCCATTTGAAAGATTTTGGAAATTTGAGATGATTGAGAAGATTGAGAAGGATTAAGGCACAGAAAAATTCGATTTTGGGAGAGAAAATATGAACTCATGGTGAAAGTGGGTTGAGAAATCGATTTAGGGATTTATATAGAACTGTTCAGAATCGATTTCGCAATCGATTTTATTTCACATCTGGGTTCACCAAATCGATTGTCCAATCGATTATGTTACCATTACTTGAGTAAAATGAAAGGTTTCCATTACAACCACCTTCAACGGCTATAATGTTTCTCCAACAGTTGTATTGTAAATCGACTCCCAAATCGATTTCGTAATTGGTCCTTCAATTTGATAAATCGATGTCCAAATCAATTTCCTTATCAGTTCAGAAACCTTCTCATAGCAGCAGCGATTTCCAAATCGACTTATTTTGGCTCAGAGTTTTAGAATTTGATACAATCGATTACCAAATCGATGCTCGGGTTTGAGGTTGGAAAACTTCTCAAATTGTGGATGTCTGAACCAAATAATCGATTATCAAATCGATTCTTTAAAAGATTTTCCAAATCTTTCATCGATTTCTCAATCGATTGGGTTGATGTATACTTCAGCATTTTGATATCTGAGCTTTCCAAAATCGATTATGAAAATCGATTCTCGTGTTTTCAGATTTTGACAACTAAGACACTGTGTTTTACCAAATCTAAGAGTTACTCACAATCACTTCTATCACAATACCAACCTATCCCTAAGAGTTACTCGTCAAAACTCTAGCGGGATCAAACTGAGGTTTCTTTTTGATGAACACAAGCACCCCAAAAGATAACCACCAGTGTACACTACTGGATTTTCAAAACTTCAATTACAGAAAATGTTCTTTCACAAAGAATTAAATAATACTAAGAAAATTCGACTCAATCACAATGTAAGATCTCACACAAAAGTATTAGGCCAATGAGTATTTGTGTGTTGTAACAATTTTTCTCTCAATGTGTTTTTCAGTCTTCAGTGTGTAAGAAAAAGTGTTATGATTATTATTCGAAAGTTATTAAAAAAATGTGATTGATTCAATTTATATATTTTTAGAAAAACAACATATAAATCGATTTCGTAATCGATTTTATTAAAGTTTAAAACCAGCTTAATCGATTACCTAATCGATTATCGCGTGTCTTGTTTTTCTTGAATCTTGAAAATATAAGAACTAATCGATTGCCTAATCGATTCTTTTAATGCACTTATCAGAAACCGATACTTAGTTGTATCCGAATCGATTGACTAATCGATTATACATGTTTTTTTCAAACAACGAGATCAAAACAATCGATTACTCAGTCGACGTATATTCATTGACATAATCGATTTGGCAATGGGCTGAATTCTCCCTGTAACTCAAACATTTTACTTCAATCGATTCGTCAACCGATTGTGCTGGTCACAGTGACTCAAATATTTACTTCAATCGATTTGCCAATCGATTGTGCTGATCACAATGACTCAGACATTTACTCCAGTCGATATTTAGCTACATCAATTGGCATCAGAGCAAGGTTCTCTAAAACATACACCTAACAGTGTAAGAGAAAAAGATCCAAAAAGAAAAATGTCAAAAGCTAAGTATATTCCCGAAGGAGGATCATCCAGCCGACCTCCCTACTTTGATGGTACAGATTACTACCACTGGAAAGGTAAGATGAGGCTATTTCTCATATCACAAGACAACAACATGTGGTATGTGGTGGAAAATGGAGATCACATCATCAGAACCAACAACGCATGTGCAACCTCCGATGAGAAACCTCAAGCACAATGGACGGCGGATGAAAATGCAAAGGTACTCCTAAACTCTAAAGCTCATTTATTTCTAACGTGTGCTTTGAGCAGGGAAGAGTATGACAGAGTTGAAGAATGCAAAAACTCTAAAGAGCTCTGGGATACTCTAAGGATCCATCATGAAGGATCAAGCCATGTAAAAGAAGCAAGGACAGACATGGGAGTAAGAGATTTCGAACTATTCGAAATGAAGGAGGATGAAACTATTGATGAAATGTTCTCAAGGTTTAACCATCATATTAAATAACTTGAGATCTCTTGGAAAGGTATACTCCGTTCAAGAAAGGATAAGAAAAATTCTAAGAAGTTTACCAAAAGAATGAAGGCCAATGGTAACTGCCATTACAGAAGCAAGAGATTTGACAACATGAAATTAGAAGATTTGGTTGGAACTCTAAGAGCTCATGAACCATTGTTGTCGGCTGATAAACCAAACAAAAAGGGAGAATGATTGCTCTAAAAACAGCCAAACAGAAAGCTCATCCTCAAGAAGAATGAAGATGTCATAACAAAGGAAAACAGAGAGTATCCTCTGTCTGAGATGAGGATGACTCGCTCTGATTTCCAGAAAAATTCAGAGGATGTTTAAACAGAAGAGGACAAAATAGAGGACCTCATCAAAAAGAAAAAATTGACAAAAGTCAAATAACTTGTTATGGATGCAACAAGATGGGACACTATAAAACTGAGTGTCCTCTCAACAAAGGAACTCTAGAAAATTTCATACAAAAACAAATCCATGATGATCACTTGGGATGATAGTGACGAGTCATCCTCGGAGCAAGAAAAGGAAGAAGAGGCCAACCTATGTCTCATGGCAAAATCATAAATTAAAAAGGTAAGTATTTCTGATCTATGTCCTAATTGTGAAAAATTAGAAATTGAATTTGATAGCCTCTTAAATGACTCATACACTTTATCTCAAACATGCATATTTCAAAAAAACCAACTTGTTGAGATAAAGAAACAAAATGAGGAGCTTCGGAAAACGAATGATGAATATGTTAAAATCATTCAAGATTTACAGCAATCTCACTTTCAAAATTCTGAGAAAAAAAATTTTCTTAACAAGAGAATAGTTGAAACTCATCCTCCTGACGAGGATACAGAAAAGGAAATTTTGAAAACTGAGGTTAGGGAACTAAAAAATGATATTTCCAACTTTGTCAAATCTACAGAAACATTTCAAAAGATAATGGGGTCTCAATCTGGAATATTTGACAAGGCTGGTATTGGTTTTAAAAGTTCTCAAAAACAGAAATTGTATGAAAATTTTTTCTTGCCTAAAAAACAAAAGGATAGGCCAAAATGCACTTTTTGCAAAAAAATTGGGCATACTTCCAAATTTGTCATGCTAAGAAGAAAGCTAACAATGAAAAGGCAGCATGCTCATTTTGTGGTAAACATGGGCACCATGATTCTATTTGTTATCACAAAAGGAAAGTCCTCACAAGAGGAAAAGCTAACCAACAAGGACCCAATGCTATATGGGTACCTAAGTCTCTTTTAAACTCTAATACAGGTTCATCCTCTAATCAACAAAAGAAAGCCTTGGTCAGTGGTTGCTCAAGGCATATGATAGGGGATAAGCAATGATTCATGTCATTGGAGATAAAGGATGGAGGATCGATCACATTTGGTAATAATGATAAAGCTCAAATAAAAGGAACAGGTATTATTGGTAAGAATAATTCTGCAAAAATTGAAAATGTTCAGTATGTAGATGGCTTAAAACATAACTTGCTAAGCATTAGTCAATTATGTGATAGTGGTTTTGAAGTTATTTTCAAGCCTACTCTATGTGAGGTTAAGCACTCATCCTCGAGTAGAGTTTTCTTTTCCGGGTTTAGAAAAAAGAATTTATATGAACTTTATCTTGATGATTTACCTACTGAATCTTGTTTTGTTTCCATTGAAAAAGATAAATGGATTTGACACAAACGAGCCGGTCACACAATCTTAAAAACTATTTCTAAATTAGCAAATTTAGCATTAGTAAAAGGACTTCCAAAAATCAATTTTGAAAAAGACAAAGTTTGTGAAGCTTGTGTGAAAGGAAAACAAGTTAAAAGTAGTTTTCACTCTAAAAACTTTGTTTCAACAAATCATCCTTGAACTCATTCACATTGATCTTTTTGGTCCTATCAAAACTCTAAAGTCTTAGTGGAAAAAGATATGGCTTTGTAATTGTTGATGATTTTTCTCGTTTTACTTGGGTTCTATTTTTAAAACACACAAAGATGAAGCCTTTGAGGCATTCCACAATTTTTTGCAAAAAGATTCAAATGAAAAAGGATCAAAAATTGTCTCGGCGAGAAGTGACCATGGAGGTGAATTTGAAAATGAATCTTTTAAAAATCTTTGTGAAGAAAATGGTATTTTCTCACAACTTTTCTTGTCCAAGAACTCCCCAACAAAATGGGGTTGTTGAAAGGAAAAATAGAACTTTACAAGAAATGGCTAGAACTATTTTAAATGAAGCAAACATGAAAAAATATTTTTGGGCCGAAGCCATCAACACTGCTTGTTATGTTTCAAATCGGTGCATCCATTAGAAAAGTTTTAACAAAACTCCATATGAATTATGGAAAGGGAGAAAACCAAATATTTCCTATTTTCACATATTTTGGGTGTTATTGCTACATTCTAAATAATAAAGAAAATTTGGGAAATTTTGATCCAAAATCTGATAAAGGAATTTTTCTAGGATCTCCACAACTTCAAAATGGTTATAGAATATATAATCTTAGGACTCAAACTGTGGAGGAATCCATACATGTTATTTTTGATGAGTTTGATGACTTGTGTTTAGAAAAAATGGATAAACATCAAGAAGATGAACAATCATCCTCTCAAGTACCCGATCCTCATGTAGAGGATGCGTCTGACCCAACCTCTCAGCAACTTCCAAGAGGATGGAAAACAGTCACTCATCATCCTCCAGATCTAATTATTGGGAATACTGAGGATGGCGTTAGAACCAGAAACTCTCTAAGGGAAAACACTACCAACATGGCCATGATATCACAAGTTGAACCCAAAACGATTGATCAAGCTATTGGTGAAAAATCATGGGTTGAAGCTATGATGGAAGAACTCTCACAATTTGAAAGAAACAGGTATGAAATCTTGTACCCATCTTTGGACAAATCTATTATTGGAACTAAATGGATATTTAGAATCAAACTAAATGAGGATGGAGAAGTCATTAGAATAAAGCAAGACTAGTGGCACAAGGGTGCAATCAACAAGTAGGAATAGATTATGATGAAACGTTTGCACCGTAGCAAGACTTGAGGCAATAAGAATCCTCTAGCTTATGCTACTCATAAAGGTATAAAACTATTTCAATGGATGTGAAAAGTGCCTTTTTGAATGAGTTCTTAAATGAAGAAGTGTATGTTCGTCAACCTCCTGGGTTTGAGGATGAGAAAGCGGCCAACCATGTGTTCAAAATCTCTAAAGCTCTTTCTGGTTTAAAGCAACTCCTAGAGCTTGGTATGAGAGAGGTTAAGCTCGTTTTTTAAAAGAAAATGGTTTTATTAGAGGACAGATTGATACACTTTTTTCAAGAAGAACTCTTGAGAAGGATTTATTGATTTTAAATCTATGTCGATGACATAATTTTTTGAATCCACAAATGAAAGATGTGTTAAGATTTCTCCAATCCATGCAAAGTGAGTTTTGAGATAAGTATGATGGGGGAATTAAAATTCTCCTTGGTTTACAATCAAAACAACGAGAGGATGGTATTTTTATATCACAAGAAAAATACACCAAGGATTTTGCCTCAAAAATATAACATGAGTTTCAGCAGAGTATGGAAATCTATGCACCATCCCTCATACTCACAAAGAATGGATGAATGGAAATCATATTGATGAGTACAGAGGAATGATAAGATCATTGTTGTATCTAACAACCAGCAGACCGGACATAGTTTTGCAGTCGGTCTTTGTGCAGATTTCAATCCTCTCCTAAGAATCCCCATCTCACTGAGTAAAAAGGATTTTTTTAGATGCTTGTTGGCACTATAAATCTGGAATTTGGGTACAAGAAATGTTCCAATCTTGACCTCATACCTTATTGTGATGCCGCTATGCGGGAGACAAAGTTGAAAGAAAAAGCACAAGTGGTGCTTGCCATTTCTGGGTAAATCCCTAATAAGTTGGTAATGCAAAAAAAAAAAGTACATTGCTCTTCAACTACTGAAGAGTGTAATGTATCAGCCGCTCAATGTTGCTGCACAACATTTGGATAAAAATCAGCTTGAGGATTACTCGCTAGTAAGAAAAAATTCCATCTCTCTGTATAATACAAATGCAATAAATCTTTCTAAAAATCCCATCAACATTCTAGATCTAAGCACATTGAAATTAAACATCATTTTATAAGAGATCATGTGAAAAAGGGGATTTAGAACTGATTTTTATTGACATGAAATCAATTAGCAGATATTTTACCAAACCTCTCCAAGAGGATTACGTTCAAAAGATCTTGGGAGGACTTTCATTATTTAATCTGTCTGAAACTAATTGATTTATCTGGTTATATTCCTTTATTATATTATTATAAATTTTTATTATTAAATAATATAAAAATATTGTTAGCCTTTTAATAAGTATATAAATTTTAGTTAAGCCTGTGAGGATGCAAACACCAGAGGACGAAATGGTCTGTTTATTGAAACGTCCCATGACTTGGCAGCTGTTAAGCACGCCTTCTATCCCTTGGGCAGCAGCGTGGCGCATGCTCGTGTTCACGATGTGCATTGAAAGCATTGACGGCCACGTGACTCAGCTATCCAATCCTCATCTCACTAGCTTCTTAGGCAACACGCGCATTAAATTTTTCTGTCTTCTACGGTTTCCTCACAACGTTCTCCTTTCATCTCATCCTCATCTATACGTTTCCCATCTCTCTCATTCCATCATCAACATCTATTCAGAAAACCTTCTTCACCCACAGTTCTTCCAACCATTCATTTCAAGGCTCGAACCAAAGTTACTGAAACGCAAAATCTATATCAGAACAGAAGAGAAACAAGATGGTCTACTACAAGCACTGAGTCAGATTATGATTGAGGAAGCCCAATTGGCAACTTTCATGAACACCATATTTCCCAACATCCAAACTATTCTCCTTCATTCACTCAAAAATCTCACAAACTCATCCTTCAGCTCCCTCCAGGCGTCTTCCAGAATCATGTCTGGCGTCGTTTCCATCCAAAAGGCACTCCTCGGACAATAACGATCTATGTCATCCATTGTGATGATTAGAGACCACTCTCCTGCTGAACACACAACAGTCCCTCCTCAAAATCAAACTCCAAACCACCCTAAAGGCAAACTTCTTCACCAAAAACCCTTCATCACTCAATTGTTTGATTCGGCCGAATTAGAGTTTTGTCTATACTCAAAATGGCAAAACAGTCAGTGGTCAATGGTAAAATCATTGACCTTGCTGATATCAAACAAGGAGGGTTCAATGTTGAAGAAATGTTGAACAGTCGATTGGACCTTTTTTTTCAAAATCATGAACACAATACCCTCGTCTAGTAAGGGCTTTCCTACGCTGCTTTCAAAAGGATCAAAAGGCATGACCAATTTCAGTATGGTGCTAAAAGGGGTTCATATGAAATTTAATCCCACCACACTATGTCAATACTTGATATACGTGATGAAGGAGCTCATGCTTATCTGAGACATGGTACTCACATGTGTCCATCACTAGGACCTCAGTGCTCCAAAACACATCATCAAACCTCCAAACCGTTGGTAGCCTCCAACTCGTCCCCTTTGTGTCGTATCGTTACAATATCTGTGTCCCATCCTCACTTCCCGGGCTGGCAGTTTTGAGAAAGTCACGGAGCTTGACCTATGATTTTCATCACGTGATTACTGGTATTCCTCTTCATTTGGGTCATGTTATTGTTCACCTTCATTGCTGATGCTGTTGTCATGGAACGATCTGCTCATTAGGGATGATTTTGATAAAATGCTTCAAATTTTTCAAAATCCACTTGAGGATGAACATTTATCCACTTCAACAACACTTTTTCTTAAGAACTTAAACAGATGAAATTCAAAAATGATCCGCCTGCCTCCAAGAAACGAAAAACTCGTCCTTCCTTCCTCTGTCCCTAAAAACTCTGAAGCTGAAACCACTCAACCTCCACCTGAGGATACACCATCACCACTTATTCCAAAAACCCATGTAACACCCCGATTTTTAACAGCGAGAGTGTATTTTTTTTTTTTAAAACAAAGAAATAATAACAAAGAAATAAATAAGGAAATACTTTTGGATAAATATTTGAGTCGTAACACAACGACAAATAAGTCAACAAAATTCACAAGCAGCGTAATAGTTTTTGAAATACGAATCCAAAGTATTTACACATCAAAAAGTGGTACATGGACCCCATCATAATAAAATGTCAAACAAACAATATTAGTATAGGTACAATCTTCCAAATTAAAATAAACACAACCCAAAAAGAAAGACGTCTAGTCCTTATACGTCAACCTAATCTGATCATTCTACCAAAAAAACTATACATCCCGGATGATCTTTATGCGCCCCGCAAGATCCTCCTAACACAGCTCTAGTCAGGTGTGTCCAACTACCTTCCCATCTATAGGGTAGTAACCGATAGAGTGGTCCTGGTTCTCATCTGAGGGCAAAGCTCGGATTTCCACAATAGTTGTAAAGGGTCACCAACCAAAATTAACAATTAACACATAACATTTAAGTTTTTAAATGCACAAAATAACCTTTCAACTTAGCATGCACCTTAAAAGGATTTCCATATGCCAAACATGTATAAAAAAGGTTGAAAAATGAAGTTTTTAACAAAACAACACTGTTGTATTCAAATACAACATCTCTGTATTCGAATACAAAGTTATTTCAGCATTCAGCAGCAAAAACAGCATGTCTGTATTCGAATACAACCTTCTGTATTCGACTACACAGCAAGTCAGTAGCAAAACA
>PGTU02000005.1:41100085-41242739 GCA_002896215.2 Cicer echinospermum | reverse complement strand
AAATATGAACTCATGGTGAAAGTGGGTTGAGAAATCGATTTAGGGATTTATATAGAACTGTTCAGAATCGATTTCGCAATCGATTTTATTTCACATCTGGGTTCACCAAATCGATTGTCCAATCGATTATGTTACCATTACTTGAGTAAAATGAAAGGTTTCCATTACAACCACCTTCAACGGCTATAATGTTTCTCCAACAGTTGTATTGTAAATCGACTCCCAAATCGATTTCGTAATTGGTCCTTCAATTTGATAAATCGATGTCCAAATCAATTTCCTTATCAGTTCAGAAACCTTCTCATAGCAGCAGCGATTTCCAAATCGACTTATTTTGGCTCAGAGTTTTAGAATTTGATACAATCGATTACCAAATCGATGCTCGGGTTTGAGGTTGGAAAACTTCTCAAATTTGTGGATGTCTGAACCAAATAATCGATTATCAAATCGATTCTTTAAAAGATTTTCCAAATCTTCCATCGATTTCTCAATCGATTGGGTTGATGTATACTTCAGCATTTTTGATATCTGAGCTTTCCAAATCGATTATGAAATCGATTCTCGTGTTTCAGATTTTGACAACTAAGACACTGTGTTTTACCAAATCCCTAAGAGTTACTCACAATCACTTCTATCACAATACCAACCTATCCCTAAGAGTTACTCGTCAAACTCTAGCGGGATCAAACTGAGGTTTCTTTTTGATGAACACAAGCACCCCAAAAGATAACCACCAGTGTACACTACTGGATTTTCAAAACTTCAATTACAGAAAATGTTCTTTCACAAAGAATTAAATAATACTAAGAAAATTCGACTCAATCACAATGTAAGATCTCACACAAAAGTATTAGGCCAATGAGTATTTGTGTGTTGTAACAATTTTTCTCTCAATGTGTTTTTCAGTCTTCAGTGTGTAAGAAAAAGTGTTATGATTATTATTCGAAAGTTATTAAAAAAATGTGATTGATTCAATTTATATATTTTTAGAAAAACAACATATAAATCGATTTCGTAATCGATTTTATTAAAGTTTAAACCAGCTTAAATCGATTACCTAATCGATTATCGCGTGTCTTGTTTTCTTGAATCTTGAAATATAAGAACCTAATCGATTGCCTAATCGATTCTTTTAATGCACTTATCAGAAACGATACTTATTGTATCCGAATCGATTGACTAATCGATATACATGTTTTTTTTCAACAACGAGATCAAAACAATCGATTACTTCAGTCGACGTATATTCATTGACATAATCGATTTGGCAATGGGCCTGATTCTCCTGTAACTCCAAAACATTTACTTCAATCGATTCGTCAACCGATTGTGCTGGTCACAGTGACTCAAATATTACTTCAATCGATTTCCAATCGATTGTGCTGATCACAATGACTCACATTTACTCCAGTCGATATTTAGCTACATCAATGGCATCAGAGCAAGGTTCTCTAAAACATACACCTAACAGTGTAAGAGAAAAAGATCCAAAAAGAAAAATGTCAAAGCTAAGTATATTCCCGAAGGAGGATCATCCGCCGACCTCCCTACTTTGATGTCAGATACTACCATCTGGAAAGTAAGATGAGGCTATTTCTCATATCACAGAGACAACAACCGATGTGGTATGTGGTGAAAATGGAGATCACATCATCAGAACCACAACGCATGTGCAACCTCCGAATGAAAACCTCAAGCACATGGCGGCGGATGAAAATGAAAGGTAACTCCTAAACTCTAAAGCTCATTTATTTCTAACGTGTGCCTTTGAGCAGGGAAGAGTATGACAGAAGTTTGAAAGAAGCCAAAACTCTAAAGAGCTCTGGGATACTCTAAGGATCCATCATGAAGGATCAAGCATGTAAAAGAAGCAAGGACAGACATGGGAGTAGAGATTTCGAACTATTCGAAATGAAGGAGGGATGAAACTATTGATGAAATGTTCTCAAGGTTAAACCATCATATTAAATAACTTGAGATCTCTTGAAAGGGTATAGCTCCGTTCAAGAAAGGATAAGAAAAATTCTAAGAAGTTTTTACCAAAAGAATAAGGCCAGATGGTAACTGCCATTACAGAAGCAAGGATTTTGACAACATGAAATTAGAAGATTTGGTTGGAACTCTAAGAGCTCATGAACCATTGTTTGTCGGTCTATAAACCAAACAAAAGCGGGAGAATGATTGCTGCTAAAAACCAGCCAAACAGAAAGCTCATCCTCCAAGAGATGAAGATGGTCATAACAAAGGAAAACGCAGAGTATCCTCTGTCTGAGGATGAGGATGACCTCGCTCTGATTTCCAGAAAAATTCAGAGGATGTTAAACAGAGAGGACAAAATAGAGACCTCATCAAAAAGAAAAAATTGACAAAGTCAAAATAACTTGATATGGATGCAACAAGATGGGACAAACTATAAAACTGAGTGTCCTCTCAACAAAAGGAAACTCTAGAAAATTCCATACATAAAAACAAATACCATGATGATCACTTGGGATGATAGTGACGATCATCCTCGGAGCAGAAAAGGAAGAAGAGGCCAACCTATGTCTCATGGCAAAATCATAAATTAAAGGTAAGTATTTCTGATCTATGTCCTAATTGTGAAAAATTAGAAATTGAATTTGATAGCTCTTAAAATGACTCATACACTTTATCTCAAACATGCATATTTCAAAAAACCAACCTTGTTGAGATAAAGAACAAAATGAAGGAGCTTCGGAAACGATGATGAATATGTTAAAATCATTCAAGATTTACAGCAATCTCACTTTCAAAATTCTGAGAAAAAAAAATTTTCTTAACAAGAGAATAGTTGAAACTCATCCTCTGACGAGGATACAGAAAAGGAAATTTTGAAAACTTGAGGTTAGGGAACTAAAAAATGATATTTCCAACTTTGTCAAATCTACAGAAACATTTCAAAGAGATAATGGGGTCTCAATCTGGAATATTTGACAAGGCTGGTATTGGTTTTAAAAGTTCTAAAAACAGAAATTTATGAAAATTTTTTCTTGCCTAAAAAACAAAAGGATAGGCCAAAATGCACTTTTTTGCAAAAAATTGGGCATACTTCCAAATTTGTCATGCTAAAGAAGAAAGCTAACAATGAAAAGGCAGCATGCTCATTTTGTGGTAAACATGGGCACCAATGAATTCTATTTGTTATCACAAAAGGAAAGTCCTCACAAGAGGAAAAAGCTAACCAACAAGGACCCAATGCTATATGGGTAACTAAGTCTCTTTTAAACTCTAATACAGGTTCATCCTCTAATCCAACAAAAGAAAGCCTTGGTCAGTGGTTGCTCAAGGCATATGAATAGGGGGATAAGCAATGATTCATGTCATTGGAGATAAAGGATGGAGGATCGATCACATTTGGTAATAATGATAAAGCTCAAATAAAAGGAACAGGTATTATTGGTAAGAATAATTCTGCAAAAATTGAAAATGTTCAGTATGTAGATGGCTTAAAACATAACTTGCTAGCATTAGTCAATTATGTGATAGTGGTTTTGAAGTTATTTTCAAGCCTACTCTATGTGAGGTTAAGCACTCATCCTCGAGTAGAGTTTTTCTTTTCCGGGTTTAGAAAAAAGAATTTATATTGAACTTTATCTTGATGATTTACTCTGAATCTTGTTTTGTTTCCATTGAAAAAGATAAATGGATTTGACACAAACGAGCCGGTCACACAATCTTAAAAACTATTTCTAAATTAGCAAATTTAGCAATTAGTAAAGGACTTCAAAAATCAATTTTGAAAAAGACAAAGTTTGTGAAGCTTGTGTGAAAGGAAAACAAGTTAAAAGTAGTTTTCACTCTAAAAACTTTGTTTCAACAAATCATCCCTTGAACTCATTCACATTGATCTTTTTGGTCCTATCAAAAACTCTAAGTCTTAGTGGAAAAGATATGGCTTTGTAATTGTTGATGATTTTTCTCGTTTTTACTTGGGTTCTATTTTTAAAACACAAAGATGAAGCCTTTGAGGCATTCCACAATTTTGCAAAAAGATTCAAAATGAAAAAGGATCAAAAAATGTTCGGCGAGAAGTGACCATTGGAGGGAATTTGAAAATGATCTTTTAAAAATCTTTGTGAAGAATGGTATTTCTCACAACTTTCTTGTCCAAGAACTCCGCAACAAAATGGGGTTGTTGAAGGAAAAATAGAACTTTACAAGAAATGGCTAGAACATTTTAAATGAAGCCACATTGAAAAATATTTTTGGGCCGAGCCATCAACACTGCTTTGTTATGTTTCAAATCGTGCATCCATTAGAAAGTTTTAACAAAACTCCATATGAATTATGGAAGGGAGAAACCAAATATTTCCTATTTTTCACATATTGGGTGTTATTGCTACATTCTAAATAATAAAGAAAATTTGGGAAAGTTTGATCCAAAATTGATAAAGGAATTTTTTCTAGGATCTCCACAACTTCAAATGGTTATAGAATATATAATCTTAGGACTCAATACTGTGAGGATCCATACATTTTTTTGGGATGAGTTTGATGACTTGTGTTTAGAAAAAATGGATAAACATAAGAAGATGAACAATCATCCTCTCAAGTACCCGATCCTCATGTAGAGGATGCGTCTGACCCAACCTCTCAGCAACTTCCAAGAGGATGGAAAACAGTACATCATCATCCTCCAGATCTAATTATTGGGAATACTGAGGATGGCGTTAGAACCAGAAACTCTCTAAAGGGAAAACACTACCAACATGGCCATGATATCACAAGTTGAACCCAAAACGATTGATCAAGCTATTGGTGAAAAATCATGGGTTGAAGCTATGATGGAAGAACTCTCACAATTTGAAAGAAACAAGGTATGAAATCTTGTACCCCATCCTTTGGACAAATCTATTATTGGAACTAAATGGATATTTAGAATCAAACTAAATGAGGATGGAGAAGTCATTAGAAAATAAAGCAAGACTAGTGGCCAAGGGTGCAATCAACAAGTAGGAATAGATTATGATGAAACGTTTGCACCCGTAGCAAGACTTGAGGCAATAAGAATCCTCTTAGCTTATGCTACTCATAAAGGTATAAAACTATTTCAAATGGATGTGAAAAGTGCCTTTTTGAATGAGTTCTTAAATGAAGAAGTGTATGTTCGTCAACCTCCTGGGTTTGAGGATGAGAAGCGGCCAAACCATGTGTTCAAACTCTCTAAAGCTCTTTCTGGTTTAAAGCAAACTCCTAGAGCTTGGTATGAGAGGTTAAGCTCGTTTTTAAAAGAAAATGGTTTTATTAGAGGACAGATTGATACAACTTTTTTCAAGAAGACTCTTGAGAAGGATTTATTGATTGTTCAAATCTATGTCGATGACATAATTTTTGAATCCACAAATGAAAAGATGTGTAAAGATTTCTCCAATCTCATGCAAAGTGAGTTTGAGATAAGTATGATGGGGGAATTAAAATTCTTCCTTGGTTTACAAATCAAACAACGAGAGGATGGTATTTTTATATCACAAGAAAAATACACCAAGGATTTGCTCAAAAAATATAACATGAGTTCAGCCAAGAGTATGGGAACTCCTATGCACCCATCCTCCATACTCCACAAAGATGATGAAGGAAATCCAATATCTGAAAATGAGTACAGAGGAATGATAAGATCATTGTTGTATCTAACAACCAGCAGACCGGACATAGTCTTTGCAGTCGGTCTTTGTGCAAGATTTCAATCCTCTCCTAAAGAATCCCATCTCACTGCAGTAAAAAGGATTTTTAGATGCCTTGTTGGCACTATAAATCTGGGAATTTGGTACAAGAAATGTTCCAATCTTGACCTCATACCTTATTGTGATGCCGGCTATGCGGGAGACAAAGTTGAAAGAAAAAGCACAAGTGGTGCTTGCCAATTTCTGGGTAAATCCCTAATAAGTTGGTAATGCAAAAAAAAAAGTACCATTGCTCTTTCAACTACTGAAGCAGTGTATGTATCAGCCGCTCAATGTTGCTCACAACTACTTTGGATAAAAAATCAGCTTGAGGATTACTCGCTAAGGTACGCAAAAATTCCCATCCTCTGTGATAATACAAGTGCAAATAAAATTTCTTAAAAAAATCCCATTCAACATTCTAGATCTAAGCACATTGAAATTAAACATCATTTTATAAGAGATCATGTGCAAAAAGGGGATTTAGAACTGATTTTTTATTGACACTGAAAATCAATTAGCAGATATTTTTACCAAACCTCTCCAAGAGGATACGTTCAAAAAGATCTTGGAGGAACTTTCAATTCTTAATCTGTCTGAAACTAATTGATTTATCTTGGTTATATTCCTTTATTATATTATTATAATTTTTATTATTAATAATATAAAAATATATGTTGCTCTTTTAAATAAGTATATACAATTTTAGTTAAGCCTGTGAGGATAGCAAAACCACCAGAGGACGAAATGTCCTGTTTATTGAAACGTCCCATGACTTGGCAGCTGTAGCACGCCTTCTCTCCCATTGGGCAGCACGCGTGGCGCATGCCTCCGTGTTTCACGATGTGCATTGAAAGCATTGACGGCCACGTGACTCAGCCTATCCAATCCATCATCTCACTAGCTTCTTAGGCAAACGGCGCATTAAATTTTTCTGTCTTCTCACGTTTCCTCACACGTTCTCCCTGTTCATCTCCCATCCTCATCTATACGTTTCCCATCCTCTCTCATTCCCACTCATCAACCATCTATTCAGAAAACCTTTCTTCACCCAACAGTTACTTCCCACACCATTCCCTTTCAATGGCTCGAACCAAAGTTACTGCAAAACGCAAAATCTCATATCAAGAACCAGAAGAGAACCAAGATGTCTACTCAAGCACTGAGTCAGATTATGATGAGGAAGCCCAATCTGAAGCAACTTCCATGAACACCATCTCTTCATCTCAACCATCCAAAAGCTATTCTCCTTCTATTACTCAAAAAATCTCCAAAAACTCATCCTCCTCAGCTCCCTCCAGGCGCTCTTCCAGAATCATGTCTGGCGTCGTTTCATCCAACAAGGCACCTCCTCAGGACAATACGATCCATGTCATCAATTGTGATGATTCAGAGACCACTCTCCCTGCTGAACCAACACAACAGCCTCCTCCTGCAAAATCAAACTCCAAAACTCCAACTCCTAAAAAGGCCAAACCTTCTTCACCAAAACCCCCTTCATCACTTCATTGTTTGATTCGGCCGAATTAGAGTTTGTCTATACCTCAAAATGGCAAAACAAGTCAGTGGTCAATGGTAAAATCATTGACCTTGCTGATATCAAACAAGGAGGGTTCAATGTTGAAGAAATGTTTGAACAGCTCGATTGGACCTCTTTTTTCAAAATCAATGAACCACAATACCCTCGTCTAGTAAGGGCTTTCTACGCTGCTTCAAAAGGATCAAAAGGCATGACCAATTTCAGTATGGTGCTAAAAGGGGTTCATATGAAAATTAATCCCACCACACTATGTCAAATACTTGATATACGTGATGAAGGAGCTCACTGCTTATCTGAGACATGGTACTCACAATGTGTCATCACTAGGACCTCAGTGCTCCAAAACACACTCATCAAACCTCCAAAACCGTTGGTAGCCTCCAACCTCGTCCCCTTGTGTCGTATCGTTCACAATATCTGTGTCCACTCCATCACTCCCCGGGCTGGCAGTTTTGAGAAAGTCACGGAGCTTGACCTTATGATTATTCATCACGTGATTACTGGTACTCCTCTTCATTTGGGTCATGTTATTTTCACCTTCATGCTGAATGCTGTTGTAATGGGACGATCTGCTCCATTAGGGATGATTTTGATAAAAATCTTCAAATTTTTCAAAATCCCACTTGAGGATGAACATTTCATCCACTTCAACAACACTTTTTCTATAAAGAACATTAAACAGATGAATATTCAAAATGATGACCGCCCTGCCTCCAAGAAACGAAAAACTCGTCCTTCCTCCTCTGTCCCTAAAAACTCTGAAGCTGAAACCACTCAACCTCCACCTGAGGATACACCATCACCACTTATTCCAAAAACCCATGTAACACACCCCGATTTTTAACAGCGAGAGTGTATTTTTTTTTTTTTAAAACAAAAAATAATAACAAAGAAATAAATAAGGAAATACTTTTGGATAAATATTTGAGTCGTAACACAACGACAAATAAGTCAACAAAATTCACAAGCAGCGTAATAGTTTTTGAAATACGAATCCAAAGTATTTACACATCAAAAAGTGGTACATGGACCCCATCATAATAAAATGTCAACAAACAATATTAGTATAGGTACAATCTTCCAATTAAAATAAACACAACCAAAAAAGAAAGACGTCTAGTCCTTATACGTCAACCTAATCTGATCATTCTACCAAAAAAACTATACATCCCGGATGATCTTTATGCGCCCCGCAAGATCCTCCTAACACAGCTCTAGTCAGGTGTGTCCAACTACCTTCCCATCTATAGGGTAGTAACCGATAGAGTGGTCCTGGTTCTCATCTGAGGCAAAGCTCGGATTTCCCACAATAGTTGTAAAGGGTCACCAACCAAAATTAACAATTAACACATAACATTTAAGTTTTTAAATGCACAAAATAACCTTTCAACTTAGCATGCACCTTAAAAGGATTTCCATATGCCAACATGTATAAAAAAGGTTGAAAAATGAAGTTTTAACAAAACAACACTGTTGTATTCAAATACAACATCTCTGTATTCGAATACAAAGTTATTTCAGCATTCAGCAGCAAAAACAGCATGTCTGTATTCGAATACAACCTTCTGTATTCGACTACACAGCAAGTCAGTAGCAAAACAACATGTCTGTATTCGAATACAACAGTCTGTATTCGAATACAATAGTCTGTATTCGAATACAACAGTCTGTATTCGAATACACATCAGACAACAACAGAAAAACAACAAAATTCAGCTTTTAAAAGAGTTTTGAAATCAATCAACACTTACACACAAATCCAAACAATCACACTTAACAATTATAGCACAATCGCCATCACGACTTGAGTTTCGAAAATGTTTTGCAATCAATCACACTTACACACAATTTCAAAATATTCACACTTAGCAATTATAGCACAATCACTACGACAACATAAGTTTCGAAATGGTTTTGCAATCAATCACACTTACACACAATTCCAAAACATCCACACTTGACAATTATAACACAGTCACCATGACAACTTGAGTTCAAAGACATAATCATAATCTTAAATCAAACACGACTCGCGTGCCAAGCACCCTAATGCAATGCGTATATGCCAAAATCCATGGACTCGGAATTCCAAACCAAAACCCTCCTCGAAGGGCCGTAAATCATAATTGTACCGCCTATCACAGGCCGAAGTACTAAATTACCGAGGTGCCACCTATCACGAGTCAGCACGATTTACTAAAAATGTAAATCGTAAATGTACCGCCTATCACAGGCCGAAGTACTATTTACTGAGGTGCCACCTATCACGGTCAAGCACGATTTACCAAAAAATGTGTAGTCTATCGCAGACCTTACACGACGCGACAATCCCCGCAAGGATAAGATGAACCAACAAATCACATGGAATCATCTCGTGGCTCATCCGGTCACCACTATCACCATGGCCCATCCGGTCGCCATGTACTATGAAATGCATGAGCATACTCTGACTCTATCCACGAAAATCGTTGAGTAAATGCAGATATTAAAAGATTCCCCATATTTAATATTCATTTAACTCTAACAATTTTCACGACAATCATTAAGTAAACATAGATATTAAAAGATTCCCCATTTTTAATACTCGTTTAACTCTAACAATTTGACGACAATCATTAAGTAAATGTAGATATTAAAAGATTCCCCATTTTTAATACCATTTAACTCTAACAATTTTGACGACAATCATTAAGTAAATATAGATATTAAGAAGTTCCCCATTCTTAATACTCATTTAACTCTAACGATTTTCACTACAAACATTAGGTAAACAGAGATATTAAAAGATTCCCCATTTTTAATACTCGTTTAACTCTAACAATTTTGACGACAATCATTAAGTAAATGCAGATATTAAGAGATTCCCCATTCTTAATACTCATTTAACTCTAACGATTTTCAATACAAACATTAGGTAAACAGAGATATTAAAAGATTCCCCATTTTTAATACTCGTTTAACTCTAACAATTTTGACGACAAACATTAAGTAAACATAGATATTAAAAGATTCCCCATTTTTAATACTGGTTTAACTCTAATGATTTTCAAATTCCACACAGAACATACTCAGACATATTCTCAAAATTCAATCCACAATTCACACCAAATCACATCAATTCATTTTTCCACAAAATTCACACAGACACATCTCAAAATTTATAAATATTAATCATGAACACGTCAAACACGACAACCACAAAATTATCACAACCCACCACTCAAACACATCAAATTTCATTTCCTCAAAACCACACGTAAATGAGTTAAATTCATTTTCCACGAAACACTCATCAATATCACCAAAACCCAACTCTTAAATTTTACCCACAAAAGCATTAACTTCATTTTCCCCAAATCATCTCTTCCCTAACAAATTTCTTTTCCACACAACCACAGATAAGTCCCTAAATGCAAACTAAAAGTTTGGAAGGAGCCCTTACCTTAACGATAGCTCTAACACGCGATTACGACACCGTAATTAATTCCGGTAAAATCTCCTCTTGCAACGTCGCTTCCAAAGTTAGTTCACTAGCACCGTAGCATGGAGGTGAGCAACTTTCCCTTCTATCTCTTCGCGAAACGAAGCTCAAACATCAGAGAAAAGTGGAGGTTTGTGATTGACGGTTTTCAAAACCCCTAACACCGTTTTTCTTTGTTTTCGAATCAAAGAAGAAGAAGGAAGCTGAGAGCTCTTTTCTTTCTCACCCACTAAGCCTTGGGTTTCATTTCTTGAAGCAAAAGAAAGAAAACCAAAGGAGAAGAAAGAAGGATGAAGAAGAAGTGTCGCAAAGCAGGTAACGAAGGAAACATTTTTGTTTTTTTTCTCTGTTCATTTATTCCTTTCTAATATATAGATATATATATATATATATATATATAATTATATAATATATATATATATATATATATATTACTAATTAATAAATAATATATAATATATATATAATAATTAAACCTAAACCAATAAATACCTAAATATCTAGATATTTATGAAAAATCATCACTTCTCAACCATTTTGATAAAAATATCTACTCTCGTGCAACTCAATGACAGATAAAATTTCAGCGACAAGTGATATTTTAACAAAACTCTCTGGTGTCCAATTCTTCGTAACGTAAATAAATTAATTTCTTCGACAAATAATTTTAATCCAATTTCCAAAAATATACTTTTGGCATTTAACCCACTAATTACCAAAAACTAGGCCTAAAGCCTAAGAACTTCAACACCGAATACCCTAAAATTGTATAATTTAGGATTTAAAATTAAGGGTCTTACATTACAACCCCCTAAAATTAGTTTCGTCCTCGAAACTTAAAGTACGAGTAACAATCCACACTAGGTTTGTACTCAAATTCAACATACAAGTCACAACTTGTTTCACCCGGCCTACTCGAAAAAAGTGTTGCCTACCCCTTTTCATAGGGTGTTTAATAACTCTACACACATCCATAGTCGGTAAGGCTCGTCCATTCCATTCAACATGATTTTGTCTACTATCAACAAGAGATTATGGATGATCAGTCCCTCAATTTGTCAATAAATAACCAACAACCATGATAGTGGCTTAGACTATCTTAACCGAACTGTAATAGCGCTCCTTGCGACTTACACTTGAGGTTATCCTGATGTACAAGCGGTCAACAATCTTCTCAAAGTCTACTAAGTTTTCCTTATTTTCCTATCACTTTAATCTTGTCGACGAAGTACAATTTCCCATAGCTATGTCACATAGCCACATTTGCATCCACTTGGTACAAAACATCCATGTGGTACCAAACCGAAACACTAAGTATGACACCAACACACTGAGTACAAAACAATCACTACATCTGAGAACTCCTAAATTTCTCCATTGTCCACGAATCCTCGATTTTTCTTTAGTCATACAACTACTTCAAACCGTAGTGTTCTTACCAGTATGTTATTCCAATTATAACTTTAATAATTATGTCCCCACATCTGCTTGGTGATCCAAGCTTCCTCAAATATTTTCGAAATCATGCCAAAGTCTATACTACTTAGGACACACAAACTTCCTTTCAGTTTAGTACTTCATTTCAAGAGTCACGTCTCCAACAAAATCCAACTTGAATCTCATGCATTTATTAAGACCTACACTGGTCTCATGCCTAACACCTCCAATTAACGCTTCACTAATCAATTTCCTACATACTTCACAATTCTGGACAAACCCAAAAATAATTTTCCTACATCTACTCTCAACATTCATTCTGATACTTCTCAATTTCGTTGTGTCCTTCATTTGCAACTTCATGATTATCCTTTCATTATGACAGGTCAAACGCATTGTATTCACTCCATCACTTTTCCATTTATACAAACCTTAAATTTCTACGTCGAACCTTGATACATCTTCATTATAGTGATTCCAATAAATCAAGGCTTACTAATTCCCACAAAAGTTTTCCATTTTCATGTTCAATTGTTTCCTATCAAACAAACATTTAACATTCTCCTAGTAATTTCCATCCTTTAATAGACTCTCAAAACTTACATCACTACAATCTCGAAGTAATTCTCGTACTCAATACTTCAAATTCCACTTAATGGTAACATAGGGTTCAATACATCAAGCGCTTAAACTCCTTATGTTTTTCCGAACATCACTCAAAATTCACACTTATGCATCTATAGTTTCATCCCAAAATCACTATTCGTACTTACGATCTCCTAAACCACACAGAGATTTGTCACTTATCAAAGAAATATATATTCTCACCCTTGTAATCGTCATGAGATTCATACTTAACAATCTAAGTCGCAAATCTAGTTTAACTTGAATGCTCGACTTTATCCGTCAAGGTATTGACTATTCCTCAAAGCGTATTTTATCCAACCAAATGAGTATTTACTCCTAATGTGCAGTGCCCCTTAACTTCAATACAAGTCTCTTTCAATGACACCTAAGCACCAAATGCTATTTCAAATGGAATCCATGTCTTCTCAATAATTCCATGGTGCTCACTCCTCTTTGGCAATTATCAAACTTCATCCAGTCTCATCCTGAAATCTACTAGGCGAACATTTAATACTCTTCTTAAAAAGCTCTTCTCTTAGATCTTTACATGAAATCGCCTATTAGTCTAACTTTAATCCATCCATACTCATCATCTTCGAGTTACCACCAACAACATAGCCTCTATGTCCTTGGAACCACATGATAAATCCTATGCCGTCATGATTTGCTTCAACTGTGCCTGACAATCCGTCATCTCGAGAAGATCTTTTCCACTTCTTAAATCCACTGATCAGCTTTTTCCTGAGTTCTCATCACCTTTGAACTTTTGAGGATGGTAACGACGAAAATCTTTCAATCCTCTTGACTTAATAGCACATATCTCTCTTTCCCTCTTCTCCAGATCCCGCAGAGTCTTTGCATCTATTTGTGCAATGACGGAAACATCCACGTAATTCGTAGCTTCAACCATTTGATCATCCCTGCTGACATTCATTCTCCCAACATCGTTCCTTCTTGAAGGTAGTGTTTTCCCAAAACCAACATCAAGAAGAAGTGTTAACACCACTTTGAATAATTCCAAAACTAACTTCCAACTATACCAACAGATAATAACTACGCCTAATCTGACAACTCAGACCAATTACCCCGACGCATGATCAGATAACGACTCCCAACCTATAGGTTGGCATACAATCTATAACCAAATGATCCATAGCCCCAAAGAAATCCAAACCAAAGCTCTGATACCACAATTGTAACACCCCAATTTTTAACAGCGAGAGTTTATTTTCTTTTTTTTTTTTAAACAAAGAAATAATAACAAAGAAATAAATAAGGAAATACTTTCGGATAAATATTTGAGTCATAACACAACGACAAATAAGTCAACCAAATTCACAAGCAGCGGAATAGTTTTTGAAATACGAATCCAAAGTATTTACACATCAAAAAGTGGTACATGGACCCCATCATAATAAAATGTCAAACAGACAATATTAGTATAGGTACAGTCTTCCAAATTAAAATAAACACAACCCAAAAAGAAAGACGTCTAGTCCCTATACGTCAACCTAATCTGATCATTCTACCAAAAAAACTATACATCCCATATGATCTTCACGCGCCCCGCAAGATCCTCCTAACACAGCTCCAGTCAGGTGTGTCCAACTACCTTCCCATCTATAGGGTACTAACCGGTAGGGTGGTCCTGGTTCTCATCTGAGGGCAAAACCCATATTTCCACAATAGTTGTAAAGGGTCACCAACCGAAATTAACAATTAACACATAACATTTAAGTTTTTAAATGCACAAAATAACCTTTCAATTTAGCATGCACCTTAAAAGGGTTTCCATATGCCAAACATGCATAAACAAGGTTGAAAAATGAAGTTTTTAACAAAACAGAACTATTGTATTTGATTACAGCATCTCTGTATTCGAATACAAGGTTGTTTCAGCATTCAGCAGCAAAAACAACATGTCTGTATTCGAATACAACAGTCTGTATTCGACTACACAGTAAGTCAGTAGCAAAATGCATGGACTCGGAATCAAACACGACTCGTGTGTCAAGCACCCTAATGCAATGCGTATATGCCAAAATGCATGGACTCGGAATTCCAAACCAAAACCCTCCTCGAAGGGCCGTAAATCATAATTGTACCGCCTATCGCAGGCCAAAGTACCAATTACCGAGGTTCCACCTATCACGGGTCTGCACGATTTACTAAAAAGCGTAAACCATAAACGTACTGCTTATCACGGGCCCGTACCGTTTACCGAGGTGCCACCTATCACGGGTCTGCACGGTTTACTAAAAAGAACGTAAATTGTAAATGTACCACCTATCACAGGCCAAAATACTATTTACCAAGGTGCCACCTATCACGGGTCTGCACAATTTACAAAAAAAGCGTAAACCATAAACGTACTGCCTATCACGGGCCCATACCGTTTACCGAGGTGCCACCTATCACGGGTCTGCACGGTTTACAAAAACGTAAATCATAAATGTACCGCCTATCACAGGCCAAAGTACTATTTATCAAGGTGCCACCTATCACGGGTCTGCACGATTTACAAAAAGAATGAAAATGCATGAGCATATACTGACTCCTTCCACGACAATCGTTAAGCAAATGCAGATATTAAAAGATTCTCCATTTTTAATACTCATTTAACTTAAACGATTTTCACAACAAACATTAAGTAAACAAGACATTAAGAGATTCCCCATTCTTAATACTCATTTAACTTAAACGATTTTCACAACAAACATTAAGTAAACAAGACATTAAGAGATTCCCCATTCTTAATACTCATTTAACTTAAACGATTTTCAAAACAAACATTAAGTAAACAAGAATTAAGAGATTCCCCATTCTTAATACTCATTTAACTTAAACGATTTTCAAAACAAACATTAAGTAAACAAGACATTAAGAGATTCCCCATTCTTAATACTCATTTAACTTAAACGATTTTCAAAACAAACATTAAGTAAACAAGAAATTAAGAGATTCCCCCATTCTTAATACTCGTTTAACTCTAATGGGTTTTCAAATTCCACACAAAACAAACTCAAACATATTATCAAATTCAATCCACGATTCACACCCAAAACACATCAATTCATTTCTCCACAAAATCCAACCATACACATATCAAATTTCATAAGCATGAATTATGAACACGTCAAACTTCATTTACTCAAATTCATACACCAATGGGTTAAATTCATTTTCCGCGAAACATTCATTAATATCACCAAAACCTAACCCTAAGATTTTACCCATAAGCCTTAAATTCATTTTTCCCAAATCAACACTTTAACCCTAACAAAATTCTTCTCCACACAACCACAAATAAGTCCCTAAATGCAAACTAGAAGTTTGGAAGGAGCCCTTACCTTCACGTTAGCTTTAACGTGCGATTACGATACCGCGAGTAAATCCGGTAAAATCTCCGCTCGCAACGTCGCTTCCAAGGTTGGTTCTCTAGCACCGTAGCATGGTAGTGAACAACTTTCCCTTCTATCTCTTTGCGAAACGAAGCTTAGATCTAGATGAAACGGGTAGGTTTGTGTTTGACGGTTTTGAAATCCCTAACACCGTTTTTCTTCGTTTTCGAAACAACGAGGAAGTATGAAGCTGAGAAATCCTTGCTTTCTTACCCACTAAGCCTTGGGTTTCTATTCTTGAACAAAAGGAAGAAGCGAAAATGAAAATGGAAGAAGGAGGAAGAAGGAGTCACGCGAGGCAGAGGAAGAAGATGGATTTCTTTCTTTTCTTTCTTTCCCTTTTCCTTCCTTTCTATTTCTTTTCTTTCTATTTCCTTCTCTTTTCCCTCCACACAAACATATATATATATATATATATATGTATTTATATATTAATTACTTTTAACAAATATCTCCAAATATCTAGATATTTATTAAAATTACCATTTCACCCATAAGACATTAAATTCTTCGTAAAGGATTCACCGTACTTAATTTAATTTATTTATCGACGAGTAATTTTAATCGGGCATCAAATATCTCTTTGGTCATATAAACTCAAAAACATTAATAACTTTGGCTAAAAAGCCTCTGAGTTCAATACCAAAATACACTAAAATACATAAAGTATACTTTAAAATTATGGGTCTTACACTCACCATAGAAGCATCGATGGAGGAATGTCTCGCTTCTAAGGAGCGGAAAATAGCCAAAGTTGAGTAATACAATGCAGACGTTTTAATAATTGAAAGTGAAATAATGAAAGCGTGGACTAAATAAAAAGATGAGAGGGAATATGCACATAATGATATGTCAATTATTTATGACACACAGAAGAAAAAGCGAAAGACTAGATGTATTGAAGGGAAGAGGAATAGATGAGAACAGAAAAGAAAAATACAAATTTAAATATAGATAATTTTGATATTAATTAAAACGTATTATAAAAATTTAAAGAATAACATTTAAAAACAAATACAATAGAAATAGTAACTTAAATATAAACTTTAAAAAATTTGAGAAATACAAAAAAAGAAAATAAAACTTATAAAATCGTAATTGATTTCAAGAAATAAATAGGTAGCATACCAAAACAATTATAACTAAATAATATGCAAAGAAAAATAATAAATAGAACAAAAAAATAAATAATCAAAATAACATAAGAGCAATTTATATATATATATATAATATATATATATATATATATTATATATATATATATATATATATATATAATATATATATATATATATATATATATATTTTAAGAGGGAAGAGAGGACAAACTTAAAAAATAGAATCAGATGGATATAAAAACAGATGAATTAATAAAACAAAGGAAAAACCATGGTAAAATGATTGAAAATAAAATAAGATCGAATAGAAATAAAAATTGGTAGAAATAAATTAGAGTTGAAAAAGGAATTTCAGAGGAAAGGCAAGTAAAAATCAAGAGAGGCAAATAAAACAAAGATAAGAAGAAAAAAAGATGAGAAATGGGTAAAGTATCAGAGGTAAGGATTGCAAATTCAGAGGCAAAGAAATAATGAGATAGTGAGATAGAGGAACAAGGGAATAAAAGATCTGAGGGAAAATAAAAGAAAGTTAAATCACCCTACATAGAAAAGTAACTTTAGACAATTCCAAACAATTGATTATTATAAACTTTTTCATTTTTCTAGTTTCAGAAACTCTATAATTAAAAGTTTAGAGTTTTAATCAGTCGATGTCAAAAGAAATAAACTAGAGTAAATCAACAAAGTTTTAACATATTCAATTCATAATTCATATTACAACTTTAATAAAAACAAATTACATTACAATTCCAATAATCATTACAAAATAGATGTAAAAATAATGGTTTTGAAATAAAATTCTAAATATTTTCTAAACGAGTAACATTAATAGTAAATTACATATTAGGCTTGAATCACCAAATTCTTAATACATAATAAAACAATCTCTTGTAAAATCACTTTTATAGGGATTTATTTCATTTTAACTGAATTATCAACAACTTTTTGTGACTTGCTATAGAACTCCAAAGTAGGTGTAATCTTCATGTAAGATTTTTTAAAGCAATTAAGTAGAGCAGACACTTGATGTAGTGATTGAAGGCAGCTCAATCAAACGCTTGCTCGCGTTCATCAGAGACAACTGAGTCAGACACTTTCTTGCATTAATAAAGCTAATCGTAGAAAATCATTGCTTGCACCAAAAGAGGAAACCGTTGCACAACCTTATTAGAGGCGCGTATAACTAAACTTAGAAATTTAGAGCATAAAAGCGAAGTCTTGATGGTCTTTTGTAGTAATCTAATTGTTAGAGGATGTAGTATAATATCCTACACAATACACTTGATCTGCGCACTTAATTAAATCATTAGTGCAATAAATTGTTCCCACAAAATACCTTTTGTTATCACCAAAATAAGATTAGAAGTGAATCGTCAAACCATCTTAGATCGGACTGCAACTTGACACACACACTCCAAATAAAATATCTGGTCTCAAAGCAATTAAGTAAAGGAGTGGCCTGATCATTACTCTATAAGATTTCTAATCAATCCTTTTTCTTGACTCGTCTTTGTCAATAGAGCTGGTTGGATGCAATGGGAGTACTCATGAGTTTGCATTTATCCATCTTAAAATTCGTGAGAAGTTCTTTAGTTTACTGGATCTGATCAATCAATAGACCCTTTTGATTTTGTTGGATATGAATTTCTAAGAAAAATTTCAATTATTCCATCATACTCATTTAGAATTCATGTTGCTTCAACTTAGCAAAATATTGACAAAGCTTGTTGTTAGTTGAGCCAAAGATGATATCATCTACATAAATTTGAACTATGAGATCATTCTTAGATGATTTTCTAAATAGGGTCGTGTCAACTTGTCCTCTTTTAAAATCATTTTCACATAAGAAACTTCCTAGTCTATCGTACCAAGCTCTTGGTGCTTGTTTCAGACCATACAAAGATTTTTTAAGTTTAAAAACATGGTATGGAAACTTAACATTTTCTAAAAAACACTTTTAACATCCATTTGACATAAGATGATACTATTATATATAACAAAAGATAATAAAATGTGAATTGCTTGTAACCTTACCACTAGAGCAAACATCTCGGTGTAATCTATACCTTCCTGTTGACTGTAACCTTGAGCTACCAGTTGAGCTTTGTTCCTTATACCTTCTCTTTTCTTGTAAAGCTAATTCTTGAATACCTACTTGGGTCCAATAGGCTTCTTTTCCTCCGGTCTGCGTACAATATCCCAAACGTCATTCCTCTTGAATTCATTGAGCTCTTCTTTCATTGCTAGAATACATCAATTGTTTAATAGGGCTTCATCTACAGAGGTTGGTTTGATATGAGAGAGCAAATTAAATAAGGTTTTATCTTTTAGAGTACACCTAGTCTTCAAAGGTTCACTTATGTTCCCTATAATCAGGGATTCTGGATGAGATGATTTGTACTTCCATCCAATTCTAGAATTTTGGAGGATCTTTACTTGTCATGACGTTATCAATCTTATCTTTGTTGTTTTGTTCATTTCCTCCTATGTGTTCAGTTGCTCTAATTTTCCTATTTCTTCTGGTTCTCTTATTTCATTTGGTTTTCTTGGTTCTTGTGGTTTTCTAGATTCCTCTAGGTTGCTTGTTTCCTCTGGGTTTTGTGGACCTGTAGAATCATCATTGAGCTCTACCTGTTTATTGTCAAGTTATTTTTCATCAAACTTAACACGAATTGATTCTTCCATAATCTGAGTCTCTTGATTTTATACGTCGTAGGCTTTAGACCTTTCAGAGTATCCCAAAAGGATGTACTTATGTGATCATGAATTAAACTTGCCAAGCTTCTTTTTAGAATTTAAAATATAGCAAACACAACCAAATTGATGAAAATAAGAAATGAGATGGCTTTTTTACTTTTCTACAATTCACAGGGAGTCTTATTTATACTCTGTAGGCTTTAGACCTTTTAGAGTATCCCAAAAGGATGTACTTATGTGATCGTGAATTAAACTTGCCAAGCTTTTTCTTAGAATTTAAAATATAACAAACACAACCAAATTGATGAAAGTAAGAAATGGGATGACTTTTTTACATTTCTACAATTCACAGGGAGTCTTATTTAGAATAGATCTGATAAAAAATCTATTCTAAATATAACATTAAGTATTCACTACATCTGCTCAAAAGTGATATGCAAATTGGTCCCATTGATCATAGTTCGTGCCATTTCTTGAAGAGATCAATTTTTTCTTTCTACAATACCATTCTGTTGAGGTGTTCTAGGTGAGGAAAAGTTGGGTAAACTTCCATTCTCTTCACAAAAGTTTTCAAAAATATTGTTATCATACTCACCACCATGATCGCTACTAATTGTTGTTGTTGAAAGGCTTTTTCATTATGCACTTGTTTTCATTAGGTAATGGAAACCTTATTTGACTCATCCTTGTGCCTAAGGAATTTAACCCATGGCCATCGGGTATAATCGTAAAAAATGACAAGTCCATACTTCTTACCACTAGCAGAGGTAGTTTTTATTGGAACAAAAAGATATTTGTGTAAAAGCTCAAGAGGTCTAGTTGTGGAAACAATGTGTTTAGAAGAAAACAAGTTTTTAGTTTGTTTCCCTTTTTGGCAAGCATCACAAAGAACCTCTAATTTGTATTTGAGATTGGGAAAGCCTCTAACAAGCTTGAGTTTGTTTAATTTTGAGATTAATCTCAAATTAGCATGGCCTAATCTCTTGTGCCAAATTAAATGTTCCTCGTTCACAGACATAAGACATTTAACCTCTTGTTTTTCTAAGTTAAAAAGATTTATTTTGCCCTTGACCAGTAAAAAATATAGACCCATTAGTTTGATTGATCGCCTTACATGTTTTTTGATTAAAGATAATATCATAACCATTGTCACTTAATTGACTTAATGTTCAATAGGTTATTTTAGTCCTTTAACAAACAATACGTTTTTCATAGAAAAAAAGGAACCATTACCAACTATACCATTACCAATTATTCTTCCCTTTTGGTTTTCTGTTAATATAATTGCTCCTCCAACCTTCAGTTTCAGGTCTTGGAACATAGACCTTTATCCTGTCACGTGTCATGAGCAGCCACTGTCAAGGTACCAGGTTTGATGTTTTAACTTTACTGCTAAGGACATATGTAAGAAAAATTATTTTATCTTAATGGCTTCTTGTCTTTCCATGTTTTTAGCATATGATAAGATACACTGTTATGTCCTTTCATAGAACATACCACACAGACAGCCTTAAGAGAAATAATGTTTTCAAATGGTTCTTCAAACCCAATTTTTCTTTTTCCGTTTCTGCTAACACAATAGATCACTGAAACTTGCTTACTTCTATCTATGTCGTTTGCAAGAAAATTTTGAAAGGCTAAGTCATATTTGAAACTTGCTTACCTCTGATTCTTCAGCCACTTGTAAAGCATTCTTGTCTTTGGATATGAGATCCAAGGACTTCTTCTTATAGGGCTCATCCTCTGCTAGATCAATCTTGTGAGATTAGAGGGACCTAATTAGTTCTTCCAGATCAAGACTGTTCAAATCCTTTGCTTCTTGGATTGCAGTGATCTTAGGTCTCCATTTGCTTGCAAGACTTATGAGAATTTTCTTTGCAGTTGTGTAGCTTTTCTTAAGCCCCCTCAAGCCTGAAAGAGTTCGAAATTTGGAAAACATCGTCTCGTTGTCTTCATCTTCCTCCATTTGAAATAACTCATACATTATGACCAGAAGATTGGCCTTGGTTTCTTGTAATTGCTTACTTCCTTCATAGGTCAGAACTAGAGCATCAAATATGCTCTTAGTCATCTCATTGTTACTGCACTTGTCAAATTCTTTGAATGTGATTGCATTCATCATAAAAGTCCTAGCTTTCTGATGAATCTTAAATTACTTTTTATGATTAACATTCATGTTAATTCTGGATACTTTAGTGCCATCATCATTGGTATGAGCAGTGTATCCAACTTCGACCAAATCCGAAGTTCAGGATCTTGAGGAAAGAAAAAGCTTTTAAGTTTATGTTTCTAGTATTCAAAATGCTCTCCATTAAACAAAGGAGGTATGTTGATGTTTCCTCCACTAGCTTCGTCGCTAAGGTTAAACATCATAGAATATTAGATCTTTACTCAAACACTATAAGATGCTCAGACCTTGAAATTGAGCTCTAATACCAATTGAAGGTTGAACAATACAAGAAATTGAGGATTAGAATTATGTTTTACTACTTTTTTTTTTATAAAAAATCTCTTGGATAAACTTGGTAATTAATAGCACGTAATAAATAAGCAGATAAAAAAAGTAAATCACACAAAAATTTATACTTGTTCACCATCAAACTAGTAGCTACGTCTAGTCCCTTCATCTAGAAGGATTTTTTCCAATAATTCAAAATGAGTTACAATACATAACTTAAACCAATTAAGTTTACTTAACTTCTAGTTTGCACCTATAAACTGTTTTATGTGGAACTAAGTTATAGATGAATGAGTTTAGGTAACTAATAGCACATAATAAATAAGTAGATGAAAGACGTAAATAACAAAAAGATTTATACTAGTTCACCACCAAACTAGTAGCTACGTCTAGTCCTTTCGTCTACAAATCTTTGAGAAAAACAACCACTATTAGACTACTTTACAAATGAACGAGTTTAAGTTTTTCTGAAAAAAGTTCTCTAACAGGGTTGTTTACAATGTAATATTTTCAAATTTTTCTTTCTCAACAATTATATAAGTTTTGAATGATTGAAGATTGTTGTAGTGCTCTTGTGTTGTGTGTAGTTGTTGTGAGTTGCTTTTTCTTAGTTGTTTTTTTTACTCAAGTAAGGAATCATGTTCTTTTACAAAGTCTTTTGGGTATGTCCTTTGTACTTAGTAGAAAGACAATTTGTATATACATTGATTTCAGCAATGAACCTTTGAATATAAATTTATCTGTTGAGCTTAAGTAAGATAGGATCATTAGAGCATTATACTACAGACCATTAGAGTACGCATATTCTAGATGATTATCAGAGGATGCACATAACTTGTCTTCTCAAATGAATGACTTCCATCAGATCATTAACTCTCATCAAATCATTAACTTTCATTAGGATGTTAACTTTTTCATAGGCGTTGACTTTATCAAGGTATTGACTTTCTTTAGAGGCAGACAAATCAGACACTTGATGTAGTCATTGGAGACAACTTAGTCAGACGCTTGCTTGCATTCATCAGAGGCAACTGAATCAGACACTTGCTTGAATTAACAGAACAAGCGTAGCAGACCATTGCTTGCACTGACATAGGCAACTATAACAAAACCTTATCAGAGGTGCGTATCACCAGACTTAGAAATTTAGAGCATAGTAACAGAATTTTGATGTTGCTTTGTATTAATCTAATTATGAGAGGATATAGTTTAATATCCTATGTACAACATATAGATGAAAATGGAAATATTTTCTTGTAAGCAAATAAGGTAAAAACATAAATGAAAAAAAAAACACATAAAAGGAATAAAAATATTTCCTAGAATATCAAAGCAAATGAGACGAGAGAAATAACTAAGCATATAAGACAAAGACTAAATAAGTCTATAAATTTAAAATTGAAATAAATTGCAGAGTACATGGACAAGGGTAGACGATGGCGTTTTAACAGTTGTTGTCCTTACTCTTATCTTAATAGAGTAATCGTTCTGATGGTCTTCTAACTAGATGCAAATTAATTTGGTTATGTTCTCCTCTTCTTCTCACATATACATGAACAAATGTAATCCTATGCTCTTTTGCTTTGACATCATGGTAATATTTCCCAGATGTTCCATAATCACTATGTACTTGAGGTAAGCAAATTCTATTGAGAAGATAGTTGAGTTACTTTAGAATTTGCAATCAGGGGATTGAGAAAGTAGCTCATCAGAGGATCTGATTTTTCTTAAAACATTGGCCGAATGATAGAGATACTTAAAAATCATATAATGTACTCAGTACGCTTAATTTCCTAGTAGAAAAGCTAGACGATACAATATATAATGATCTCCCAAAAGAGCTTTTGGTCATTCTCTTGTCATACAATCTTCGTCAAAATTATTATGGTTCAGGACACATGCTTTATGTGTTGTTTGACATGAGTCACATCAGATTGAAGAGATTTGAACGATAAAATGAATGAAGCTTCAAAGTTTTAACGTCATACGATGAAAATGCTTTTTCCAGAGATTATACAATAAGATTTTTAACTGAGCTTTATTTGATCAATTCAATTACCACACTCATGGTTGATATTCATCTTAAATTTGACCGAAAACACATGTGTGTATCATCTAATATTTACTTTGATGATATACTCCAATCTTCCAGCATTCAACTTTTCTAGTTAAGCTCTTAAGTGCAAAATGTCATCAATAACTTCTTCTAGCAGGGTACCAGCAGATCAAACACACAATATAGTTCACTGAAGTTTTAATAAATTTCTCCCTATTTTTGATTAGTAAAAGAATGTTGCAATGCTTTCTTATGTTACCATGATTTTGCACCAACCTTTCTGCTATTAATATACAACTTCTTTTTCATCAAATGAATTTAAATTTTAGTCTTCTAGTTCTTTTTATTAGATTAATTCATTCTTCTAAAGAGAAGTACTTGAATTTTACCTAGTTTTGTCATTGAAGAATTTCAAAGATAAAAAAAAAAAGTTTGATAAAAGTAAAACTAATAGAAAAAAGTCCATTTATATGTAGATCATTGATTCTCAATTGAATTTCTATCTACATTGTAGATCGATCACATCTTGAAATATTTTCTTAGATAAAATTTTAACATTTCTATCTACATTGTAGATCGATCATATGTTGAAATATTTTCTTAGATAAAATTTTAACATATAAAATTCGATAAAAACTTTTCATAGTGTTCAATGAACACATCTATGGTTTTTCTCCATGTTAGTTATTTTGTTTGAGTGTTTCAAAAATCTCATGAAGGTGCTGAAAAACACAAGAGAGAGGGATTTAAAATGTGGTTTTCCATTTCAGAAAGTTATTTGAGTTCCTTAACTAAAAGATATGATATTTATCCAATCATTCAACTTATGATTATAGAATAACAGTAGAAATAAAGTTGAATCATAAAGAACTTAGATTAAAATAACATAGTAGAGAAAGAGAAGAGACACAAAGATTTTTATACTAGTTCATAGTAGATTGTACTTACATCTATTCATCTCCTAACAGAGAGATTTTGTCTAAGTACAATCGATGACTTAATCCGCTATTTAAACAATAGCATACAAATATTATTTTCTCGGCCTTTTTAGGCATTGATTATATTTCTTATGTTTGTTCAGGCTATTGCTGTTAGCACCCTTCTCAACTTTCTTGCAAGTTGTTGTTGAGGTTCATAATTATTACACCTCTTTAGGTACCTGTTATGGAAGTATGAGTTATTGCCACTATTTGGTTGATTTACAACACTTCCAGTTTGTGCCTGAATTGACAAATAGTTTGTTTATAGGATTCTTACTCTCATTGAAAGGATATTACATTTCAAATTCTACATCAATTCATGTGTATCAGACGATTTGATTGATTTACATCAATTCTACCAACTCTCTATCGAGAGGATTTTTTTATTCTTTTCTTTTGATGTATTGTAGGCTTTTTATAGAAATTATTCTTAACACATTACCTTTTTCATTCTCTCTATTTTTGCATATTGATCGAATTCTATTTAAATACTGAGTAATGTATGGGTATTCCTGTTGGAGATCTTGAATCACCATTTAAAGCAAATCATCGTTTAAGAGATGTCCATATATATATATATATATTCATAATTAATTCAATGTATATTGATTTAAGAAGGTAGATCTCATAGGGTGACATTTTCAACGACTGTCACACACTTCTTCAGCGAGAGGATATATCAGATTCATCAGATGCGCATTAAGAACGCGTTGAACAGAGTAAGACACAATTTTAACAGATTCTTCAGAGTATTTGTGCATAGTTACTTGTTTATTAGATGATAATATTCTTTAGTGTTAAATACACTTTGATTATTATCTTTAACTTATTCATAATTTATGCTACCTTAAAATAGATAGTCATTAATATAAACTTTTGTCTTTTAATTTAATGTGCACATTTAGCAAATATAGTTAGAGCATAATTATTCTTATTTATTTGTTCTGTTATCGTTAAAAAATCAAACAAATAAATGTAGCTAAAAATCACTTTTGCAATAATATCTCAATAATAGGATTTTGATTTAAAGCTCAAAATATCATTGTAGAGTAATTACCCGGACAACAAAAATGCATTTAACACAATTAACCGGATTTGAAAATTGGCTATTGTTATGAGACAAAATTGTCATTAAAAATAAATTATCTGCTAATACATTTGATCTATTACTTGATAGCAATTTTACTCCGTAACAAACTTTCTTTTGTCAATTTATGGTTTAGAAAGAAAAAGAAATAAAACAAATTTTTGAACAAAAATTCTAAATGGTTTGAAAGTAGGATTGTACCAAAAACGCAATACAAATCAGTAAAAAGATAGTAAAAGATATTTACTCTCGCACGGTAAAGTGCTCAGTAAAAAGACCAAACTTTGATACCAATTGAAGTTGTTGAAAAACAGAAGAGAGGTTAAGATTTTGATAGAAAAAGAGAGAAGAGGAAGGTGATTTTTTGGTTCAACCTTTGAGTTTAATGATCCTTGAAGCTTATCATTTAATCATTGTTGTTACCGCTTCGATCTGGAGCCTTGATTCTGTCCAAAACAGTTTGGTGAATGATTATAAACCTCTGCAGAAGTAAGGAGATCAATGCTGAAATTCTGTAGAAACGGAGATTGATTATCAATCTGGTTTTGACAGTTTGAACTTTCTGGAGATTGATGATCAATCTGGATATTCAGTTTTGATCATTTTGGATATCTTCCTGATATCTTGTATAGATCAAGATTGATTAAACTTTCTTGACAGTTTGTTTGAATAAGATTCAGACTGTTTCAACTAGCTTGATTTGAGACCTTTTATCTTAATGATTTGAAAGCATTCTTTGACTAAAATGGATCATATTTTTTCCTTGCCATGTGCTGATGAACTTGGTATAAAATTCAGAGGCAAAAGCTTTGTTGAAATAGTGGAGATTGATTGGTTAAGAGGCTGTGACGATCAGTCTTGAACCTTGAGATCATTCTCCGTTTTGTCCAGGATATTTTTGTTTCTTTATCTGTTCAATTTTTAACTGTTTTCTTCGCTTTGCTTGAGTCCTAGCTTTGAATTAATTCACTCAAAAGTACAAGTTAAATTAACATAACATTTTATAATCATAATTAATATTATTAATTAACTTTTGTTTATTTTCATCAAAACTTTAATTTGAGAGTTTGTCTTAACATGAAATACCTATTATTATTTAATGAATAATATTATTAGAAAACAAAATTTGATACAAGAATGTCTTGTACGTAACACATTTTATATAAAAAAAAAAAACGCGACCTAATGTTTTTTATTCGATATTTTATTTGTATCTTATTTTATATTTTGAATAACATTAATATTATTTTATTTCATACAAAGATTAATTATAGGAAATTATGGGTAAGATTGAATATAAATCAATTAATAATATGATGGTAATAATACCATCATGTATGAATTAAATTTGATAATGGTTTTTTTTAGACCACGTTTGAGTGAAACTTTACCTTTACTGCTTAGAAGGAGAGACCGCTAAAATTGAGCACAGAAGGATTACACCAATTTTGTAGTTAAAAAAAAAAGCTTAACTTCTAACTTTTATTTTCATTTAAAAATGTTGAGATGACTTAAATAGATATTGCTGACATACACTATAATGTGCTAAGTCATTATATTGCAACATTAAACTAATAACTAATTAAAATTCTATTACAAACTAATTAGTTAAAATAAAATAATAATTGTTTAATGGTCACTTTAATCTCTATTTTACACCGAAAACAAATAAAAACAGTTGATTTGAATTTTTTTAAAGATGACAATTATCAATTGTGGATGAGAATATAAAATCAAAGGTGGTCACTAAATGTTCATGTAAAATTGGTTTACTCTATAGTCAGTTTTAAAAAGAAATAAAGAAAGATAGAAGCTCCATAACCCATGTTTAACCCATGACTCTAACCTTTCTAACCTCTTATGTTCATGCCTTAATCATTAACACTTACTAACACAACCTCACCACTTTTTCCTAATCTACAATTCCACCCAACATGTCCCTAAAAACATCATTTTAAATAAATCTAAGTGTTGATTTTAGTGTTGAAACAATTAAAAAAGAATTCTTGTTATCAATTTAAAAAAAATTAGAATGACAACGTATTCAACTTGTGAGACATATCCTAAATGTTATCATTTCAAATGATATCACACAAATTAAATGATAAATCAATGATAAACATATATGTAATAATTGATTACTTATAAACTAAAGAAATTCAAATATTATTTGTATCTCATCTTAGACAAAAGAAATATTTACTCAACATTTCTATCTAACAGTAGTTGGAGTTATTGTAACATGTAGTTGGAGTTATTGTAACATGGAACGTGATTAACCCCCATTAATCAAATGTTTTTGGAATTTAGAATTCAACCGTCACAAGTTTTTAAATTATTAATTAAGTTTCATATCTTATATAGACGAGTTAGACATTGAGAAGATAAGAGAAAAATTGTTGATAAAGATAAAAGCTTACCTTTAGTATTCAACCACTCATGTTATAACAAGTTATAACAAGAGTAAAACTTGATTAAAATTTGAGTTACCTAAAAAATTTGATTTATTTAGACGTTCTAATAAAAAGATGAATATGGAATGTAAGTAGATGTTTGAGTGAAGTAGTATAAAATTGTTGTGATTTCCTTTCTCTTTACCTTTTATTTGGTTTTACACTACTCACACACTCGATACCCTTGTTCTTTTAACACTAATTATGTTAATATTATGACGTTTTAAATATTCCAAGTTTTAAATCTAAATAATGAATTTTCAAGTACAAATATGTTTTAAAAAGGGTAACAATTCAAATACATTCCTTATGACTTTAAATTTCACTGCAATTGGTATTAGAGTTATGCTTCTAAGGGTTTGAGCATTCTAACAAGTGCTCGAGGAAATTTTGCAGCGAAGAAGAAATATCAAAAGTCAAATACATAAATGAAAGAGGATCATCAAATAGACTTCCATACTTTGATGGAAACTGGATATTACTTCTAGAAAGAAAAGATGGAATTGTTTCTCAAATCTCAAGACACAATAATATGGAAAGTAGGAGACTAAGTTATAATAACTGACTCATCACATCTAGCAACGACGCTTAAGCCATAAGAATCATGGAAAGCTACAGAACAAGCTAAAGTATTCCTAAACTCAAAAGCTCAATTATTTTTAGCATGTGCTTTAAGTAGGGGAAAAAGTGAAAGAGTAGATGAATTCAAATCTACAAGGGGAGTTTCAGACACTCTAAAGTCTCACCATGAAGTAAGAAGTCATATCAAAGAAACCAAAATTGACATTGGAGTCAGAAAGTTCAAAATGTTTCAAATGAATGAAAGTGAAACCGTTCATGAAATGTCCTCAAGGTTCACAAGCAATGTAAATGTACTAAGATCACTAGGAAAGACATACACGTCTCAAGAAATGATACGAAAATATCCTTAGAAGTCTATCCAGTAACTGGAGGCCAATGTTCAGATCCATAACTCAGTCAAACAACATAAGCACTCCAAGCTTAACAAATATAATTAAATCACTAAGAAGTATTCCTTGAAGGTGACATACCCTCAAGAAAGGGAAAAATGATTGTGTTACAAAAGTCTCAAAATAACTAAGAAAGCTCATCATCAAAAAAAAAAAAAATAGAAAAAAGAAAAAAGAAAAAGAAACATATGAACCTGAAATAATGGAAGATGAACTAGCTCTTATTTAAAGAAACATTCAAAGGTTAATGAAAAGAAAAAACCAACTCATAAGAAATTTTGCAAACAAAAAGAAAAATCTAAAAACGAGAGTTGGTAAAAGTCAAGTCACATGATATAGATGCAGCAAGCTAGGATGCTACAAAAAAGGAAAAAAATAAATCCATAATAGCAACTTAGGATGATTATGATGAGTCTAACTTAGAAGAAGAAAAAGAAGAACATACTTGTCTCATGGCAGACTTTGAAACTAGTGAGAAATCTTCTCAAAGTGTCAAGAAAAATTCATGGTTATTGGATAGTGGTTGTTTAAGACACATGACAAGAGATAAAAGATATTTCATCTCCTTTCTCAAAAGTATGGAGGATCGGTGATCTTTGGAAACAATGATCAAACTCAAATAAAAGGAAATGGTATTATAGGTAATTCTAACTCTACAACTATTTAAGATGTTCAATATGTAGATGGTTTTATAGAAAGAAAAAATATATCTTATCAAGAAATGACATGCACCATGATTCACGAAATGAATGTTGCCAAGCACTTTGGACAGAAGCAACGAACACCGCATGTTATATTTAGAATATAATCTATATTAGACCTTTTCTTAATATGATTTCTTATCAATTGTGGAAAGAAATAAATCCCAACATTTCATACTTTCATCAATTTGGTTGCATATGCTATAGTTTAAATACCAAATAGAATCTTGGAAAATTTGGTTCACGATCTCAAAAGTTATCCTTTGTCTTAAAGATCTAAAGTCTATAGAGTATACAACAAAGAAACACTTGTCGTTGAGGAATCATTTAATTCAAGTTTGATTACAAAAAGCTTGACCATACAAAGTCAAAGCTAGATGTAGACTTTGTAGATCTAAAAATATGAGAGGAACCAGATATATCATCCACCAATGAATCAAAAGATATGTCTGATAACCCAATAACAAACCTCCCACAAGTCAAGATTTTCAGAAATCCAAACCTTGATGGAAATACAAATCTTCTCATACAGACTCTTTGATAATAAAAAGTGCAAATTATCCTCTCCAAACCAAATCCACTTTTAAAGAAACATCTATATTTGAATTACTATATAAAATCAAACCTCCAACTATAGACAAAGCTCTATTAGATGTTGGATGGATAATGGCTATGCAAGAAGATTTGAATCACTTCAAAAGAAATTGTTGGAACCAATTTGATTTGAATAAATATGTCCTTCACTTGTTTTGATGATAATAAAATTGTTTGAAGGAACAATTTAATGCTTTAACGTTGAGATTAAGTGCACAAATTGGAAATTAATGTATCCTCTAATAAATGGATGAAGACAAATATACAACGTAACTTCTCATTTCTTTGTTTCTCTAAGTCTGATATGAGAAACAACATTGCGTCCCAATGCCTTTGATAAATATAAAGCA
This sequence comes from Cicer echinospermum, assembly GCA_002896215.2. Taxonomy (NCBI): domain Eukaryota; kingdom Viridiplantae; phylum Streptophyta; class Magnoliopsida; order Fabales; family Fabaceae; genus Cicer; species Cicer echinospermum. The sequence goes on along the minus strand of PGTU02000005.1, from coordinate 41,211,107 downwards.
ATGTCGTAGTTTATTTCCTTTAATGAACTCAACATGGATTCTTCTCATCGTCATATGATAAGCATGACAAGAAATTTTCTGCCTCTCCTCTGATAAGCACGACAATAAATGTTATGCCACTTCCTCGAATAAGCGTGACATGAAATGCTCTGTCTTTTCCTATGATAAGTGTGACAAACAAGTTATTGTATATGCCTTTGATAAACACACCCAGAATCTGATCGCATGACTCAGAAATTTTATGTATCCTCTGAAATAGTCGACGCTTTGAAAATGTCAATGCTCTAAAGACAAAACAATTGTGATCCTCTGATACACATCTTAAATGAGTTACTTTCTTGAAATACTTAAGACATTCTCTGATCAACGTACCTTCTGCTTTCCAACTGTTTAAACAAATCAAATCAAATCCATAAACATACGACATGAAACTTCATGGATTATGTTGATTTTCTAATCGTACTCTATAAAGGACATTCCTTCTTAAATGAATAATTACACACAATGAGATATACATTATACAGGTAAATAGCGAAAAAGAACATTTGTACTCTTGCTCAATATCACTTTATTTTCACATTAGTGCTAAGAGAATTTATGAAGTAATACTTTTGTAAAAACTCTTTATGAGAGCTTATTAAGAAAAACCCAAAACTTTTTTTATTGTAACTTAGCCTAGTAGCAAATTCCTTCCTCAACAGCTTTATTGTACTAAGCTAGAAGGTTGAAAAGATTGAACACATTCAGTTTGACTGGTAGGTGTACAAGAGTAAGTCTTGTTTAGAGATAAACTAGTGGATTCAGTCCTTCGGGTTGAAAGAAATGGACATAGGTACCGTGTTGGTGGTTAACCAGGATAAGTCGATGTGTCTCTCTAGTCATTTTTTGCTAACTTACTTTATTTTCTTTACTGTAGTATAGCCTTGCAAAAAGTTTTTAAAAACACAATTCAAACCCTTACTTTTCTTGTGTTCTTTTTATTTTATAATTGCCATTAGAGCACGATCTCAAAGCTGAGCACTTAACATTTTTTGAGTAAAGATCTTTTTCCCTTGTTGCTAATTGTGGTGACGAAGTTACAAGAGGAAACATTAACACACCTCTTCTATTTGATGGAGAAAGATTCAAGTACTGGAAAGACAAACTCAGATCTTTCTACATCTGAAAAATGCGGAAACAAAGATACAGTTCAGAGTATTATTGATGCTCTAGTTCTTAACTACGAAGGAATCAAGCAAGTATAGGAAGCCAAAACTAATCTACTCGTCAGAAAGTTATAACTTTTTCAGAAGGAAGAAGATTAAGACATTGAAAAAAATGTTTTCTAGATTCCAAACTATGGTTTCTATCTACATAAGATTTCCCAGTAATGGGGACTTAAGGTAAAAACTATTCAAAAAGCCAAAGATCTAAATAAGCTACCTGTGGAAGAGCTAAGGAGTTCACTTTGATCCCATGAGATTGAACTAGTTGAAGACGAGCCCAAGAAAAAGTCTAAATCTATGGCTCTCAAATCTAAAGGAAAAAAGACAAGTTCAAAAGGCTCTACAAGCAACTGAAGACTCAAAGGAAAGAGAAATGGCAGATCAGAGTGAAGATTCAATTGACGAAGAATTGTCATTTATCTCTAAAAAAAATCCAATGCATGTGGAACTACAGAGATTTCAGACGATCCCAAAATAGTAGAGAAGAAAGTGAAAAGCTAGACAAAAGAAAGCTCATCTGTTATGAATGGATGGAACCAGGTCATTTCAAATCAGAATGTCCTAAACTTGAGAAAGAAAAATCCCACATGAAAAACTTCAAGACCAAGAAGAAAGGTCTTATGGCAACGTGAGGTGACTTTGATGAATCATTTGATGAAGAAGAAAAACATGCAAACATGCCTATGATGGCATATACTAATACTGGCTCTAACTATGAGACTGTTGATGAAGAAATTGACGTATTCTTTAACTTATCTAGTAGTGAACTCATAGATATGCTAAATGAGTTTTTCAACAAAAATAATAAGGTTTCTTCAAAACATAAGTCTCTTAAAAAAAGCTCATGACATCATAACAAACAAATGCAATTTCCTTCAAAAATAATTTGAAAACCTAAAAAAAGGAAAATCTAACTTTGAAATAAAAGGTTTCAAAAACCTCTGAGGATAAAGTATGCAGTTCTGTTATGTATGAATTAGCCTTTCAAGAGTTTCTAGCTAAAGGCATAGACATAAATAAGTAAACAAGCTTCTATAATCTATGGTGTTAGTAGAAACAATAAATGCGACATAGGCTTTCAAGAAATGACCGAAAACCCTAGATTTAATCATCCTTATATTGTTTGTGCATACTACCACTACAAGAATTTATGGAATTTGTGAAGGCGAAAAGCCCACACAGGAGGGAAAGTAGCCACAACAGAGATATTTGTGGCGGCCTTAGACAACCACAAATAAGCTAGTCACAAACTATGTGGCAGCAAAAACGGCCACAAAATTTGAATTTTTCGTTACTAATTGTGAGGGCCAAGGCCGCCATAAATTCCTCCTTTTGTGAGGGCTTAAGCCGCCACAAATGTTAAAGCTGATTTAAAAAATTAAGCTTTTGTGGGGTACAGACTGCCACAAATTTCACCTTTTGTGAGGGCTTAGGCAGCCACAAAATTTTGACTTTATTAAAAAAATAATTTTATTAAATTCAAAATTAATATTAAAAAAATGATATTATATATAATAAATTAATATTAATATAAATTAAAAATTTAAATTTAAAATATATTATTACAATTTAATTAAAATTTAAATTAAATTTAAAATATAATATTAAAATTTAAATGAAATTTAAAAATAAAAATAAAAATTATATATAAAAATGTAATATTAATATTAATTAAAGTAATTACTAACAAACCAAATAAAGCATTTCAAAATCAATAAATCATGTCATACAAACTAAAAATTAAACACACCATAATTAAATAATAATGTATAATACCAACTAAAAATATAATTATCAAATATTATTCAAGTACATCATTCATCGTAATAATTCCTTTAATCAATCGCTTCACTCCCTCCATCATTATTTTGTTGGAATATTACCAGACGAAAGAAGTCTCAAAAGTATTATTATATTATGACATACTTTATATGTCAATTAGGGGGACATTTACAAATAATATAATAGATCATTATAGAGATTATAAATATATAAATCAAAATAAAATTTTAAATAATTTTTAATGAAATTTTTCATAAAACAAGTCCTTATATATAAACAAAAATAGAGACTGCTAAAGTATATAAATTTTTTGTACGAACTCCAGTACAACTCTTTTTAATGACTAACAACAAATATTAATATTATAAATTTTAATAATATTATTTAAAAAGTAGTTATATTAAATTCAATAATTTTACATGTGTTTCAAATTTATATTTATCATATATTATGTAAAGAACATAATTTCTATTTTTTTTAAATAAATATATACTAACATTTCGAATGACGAACTTTTTATATATTTTAAAAATAATATAAAAATATCTTATATTTATAGTATCACATATTTTACTAATCTATATTTAAAATGTATAAAATACTAACTTGATGTCGGGTAGTGTCTGACTTGAAGCTTTCACACAATTGAGAACTTTTCGAAGTAAACACAATATCACCACTATCAGAATAAAAATTAAAAAATATTAATTAAATAAATAACTTCAAATCAAAAACAAAATTAAAAGCTAAATATAAAATAAAAACTTACCAAAATTCAAGATACAAAATAGAGAAAAAACTTGGAGAAATAATATTTGTAGAGAGAAGGTGGAGAGAAAATTTAGAAAGATAGTTTAGAGAGAAGGTAGAAATGGAAAATGATAAGAGGAGTAATATTTATAGAAAAATCTTGATCCTTTGTGGCGGCCAAAGCAACCACAAAATCCAACGGTAACTAAAGTCTTTTGTGGTGGCCTAAGCAGCCACAACTGGAAACGGTACTTTGGACATTTGTGGCGGCCTTTTGCAGCCACAAAGTGTAACGGTCTATGATTTTGTGGCGGTCTGGGCGGTCACAAATGGTTTTCCTTTGTAGTGGCCTTTACCCTCATAAATGAGTGATTTTGTGGCTGAAAAAGCCCTCACAAAGTACTACAATTTCAACTGGATTTTGTAGCGGCCTAAACCCTCACAAAATGACAACATTGTGATTTTGTGAGGGCTTAGGAAGCCATAAAAGCCAGCTGAAAATTGTAGTCATATGTGAGGGCTTTTTCAGCCACAAATAACGACCAATTTGAATTTTAGCATTTGATGAGGGCTTTTTCGGTCAGTAATTTGTGAGGGCTTTTTTCGGTAACAAAACATTTATAAAGTTGGCTACAAAATGAGTATTTTCTTGTAGTGTACCGTAAGAAAGGTCACAACAAACTAACTTGTCCTACGCTGAAAACATGGAAAGACAAGATACCTTTTAAAGCTAACAAGCTAGGACCTAACCAAATTTTGGTACCTAAAGATAAAATAATCTATCTTCCAGATTTCCTTAGCAATAAAGTTGAAACACCAGTCATGGTACTTGAACATTGGATACTTACGATGCATGACAGGAGAAAAGTCTATGTTCCAAGACCTAACCCTCAAGAACGGAGGATTCATAGGATTTGGAGGTGATCAAAAGGGTATGATAATTGGATATGGCACATTAGGTAAAGGTTTTCTTCCCTATATTCATAATGTTTTATTTGTAAAAGGACTAATGCATAATCTATTGAGCCTAAGTCAATTAAGCGACATTGGTTATGATTTAGTCTTTAATCAAAAGACATGTAAGGTAAGAAGTCAAACAAATGGATTCATACTATTTATTGGTCAAAGGAGAAACAACATTTACAAAATAAATTTATCTTATTTAAACAAACAAGAAGTCAGGTGTCTTATGTTTGTAAGCGACGAACAACTGATATGGCACAAAAGATTAGGAAATGCCAAATTGAGACAATACTTGAATTTTCCAGAGGCTTGCCTAATCTTAAGTACAACTCAAATTTTCTTTGTGAGGCATGTTCGAAAAGGAAACAAACAAAATATTCTTTTTCTTCTAAAAACATTGTTTCCACATCTAGACCACTTGAACTTTTACTTATTGATCTATTTGGCCTTGTAAAGACTGCCTTGTCAGTGGTAAAAAAGTATTAACTCGTTATTGTGGATGACTATTCCATATGGACATGGGTAAAATTCCTAAAGCATAAAGATGAGGTACATAAAGTTTTCACTATCTTCTGCAAACAAGTGCAAAATGGAAAAAAAGTTTTCTATAACAACGATTCATAGTGATCATGAAGGTGAATTTGAAAACAAATTTTTTGAAAACTTCTGTGAAGAGAATGACATCTTACATAAACTTTATTCTCCTAGAACCCCCAACAAAATAGTGTTGTAGAAAGGAAAAATAGATCTCTTCAACAAATGACACGCACCATGATTCACAAAATGAATTTTGCCAAGCACTTTTGGGTAGATGCAATGAACACTTCATGCTACATTTATAATAGAATCTATATAAGACCTATTCTCAATAAGAATCTTTACAAATTGTGGAAGGTAATAAAGCCTGACATTTTATATTTTCATCAGTTTGGATGTATTTTCTATATCTTGAATACCAAAGACAATCTTGTCATGGTTGACTCACAATCTCAAAAGTGCATCTTTTTGGGATACTCTCAGAGATCTAAAGCCTATAGGGTATATAACGAAGAAACATTGATCATTGAGGAATTAATTCATGTCAAGTTTGATAACAAACAACTTGACCATAAAAAGTCAAAGATAAGCGCAAACTATGCATATTTATAGATTGCAGAGGAACCAGATAAAACTGAAGAAGCATTGATGACTCTTCATCATATGCATATTTCTTTTATTGTTTTTAGTCTTATTTATCTTTTATTCATTAGTTAGTTTAAGGATTTATTTGATATATTTTATTAATTTTATTTCTTTGATTTAATGAAATGTTTATGTTCTTATTCCCTTGATTAAGTAGAGATTTTTCAGTGTTTTGCGTTGTTACATTGTTTTAGTGCAGTGTTGAATTTTGGCGAGAAATCAACATTACCTATGTGGAGTAATTCAACCATTTTGGAGTTGTAGATGTCCAATTGGAGTCCAACCAAGTGCAAACTAAAGCTAAGATCCATAGCTACAACTTTCATAAAGACATCAGAACCAATTCAGACTCTAAAAAGGCGAATTATGCAGAAAACATCACCCAGAAGAAGTTTTGCGCCTAAAGCGCAACAGCCGCGCCTAAGGCACATTTCCAGCATTTTGCCACTGTCAGGACACGCATGAAGTACAAAAGCTACGCTTATGGCGCATTTCCACCCTTTTGACACTGTCCAGGCGGGCCCGAAGCGCAAATCCAGTGCCTGAGGCGCGCGACGCGCATCAGCGTTCATTAAAATAAATTTTTTTTCTCACTTTCTAGGGTTTTTTGTTTTGACTATTGGGATGTTGGGAGACTTGTAATTCTTCTCTAATTTCTATCTTTTCTATCTCTGTCATGAGTAACTAAATCCTATTTGTTAGGGATGAGTCTAACAAGATGAAACCCTTATTTTTCTGATTTGATTTCTAGTTATATGAATGAGTTTGTTGAATTATTTTTCTCATCTTTGTGTTTAATGCTTCTTATTGCTTGATCAATATTAAAATGTTCTACAATTTGTATTTTGAAACGGAATTGGACTTTACGAATGCTTGAGATGAGAAATTCATGAATTTGTAGTTTAGACATAGATGCAGGTCATGAAACCAATTAAATTAGTTGCAAAGGAAATAGTTTAACAAGAGAATTCATGTATGGTAAGGCTTAATTCTAATCTTAAATCCACTAAGGAATTAGGGGTTACTTTGGAATTAAAGGTTCTGTCACTAAGACATTAGGGAAAGAATAATAAAGAGAATTCAATAATAATTCAATAAAGGAATTCAATAACTAGGATCAAGTTAGACACCAATGTTGGATTCAAAGTGAAACTCATCCCTGACATTTTTCTCATTATAAAGGATCAATTTTATTACTGTTATTAATTTTAAATATTATTTCAATCAACTTGGGAATCTTTTGTTCAATTTTAGTAATTAAATATAGTTCAATAGTAAAACATAATCCTTGAGTTCGACACTCGGTACTACTGTTTTATTATTACTTGCAACGATTCAGTACACTTGATGAAACGCTATCAAGCATCCAACTCAGCTCAAAGTGTATTAGAAGATCCACCTAACAGCTTAGATCAAGAGCATCAAGAATCCAAAATGGAATGGAAATACAATTCCACTCATCCGGATACTCTTATAATAGGTAACACAAATGATTCCTTCAAAATCAGATATACTCTTAAGGATACATCTCTATTTCAGTTTCTCTTTGAAATTAAATCTACATCCTTAGACGAAGCTCTATCAGATGATGGATGGATACTAGCTATGCAAGAAGAGCTAAACCAATTCAAAAGGAATAACTACCAAATCTAGTCCCCAAACCCCGAATAAATAAGCCAATCAAAACGAAGTGGGATTTCAAAATATTTTGTTGAAAAACATTCTCGTAACATACTAGAGCATTTTGATCGGTTTGCAGCACAACATTCTCATCACAAACCATAAAATTTTGGTTGCGAAAAAATTGAGAAGGAATGTTTTATTGTTGCAAGATTGGTCATATGGAGTTAAAATGTTATCATAAGAAAAAATCTTTTGGAAGAAGATACACTAACCATCAAGGAGCCAAACAAATATAGGTGCCAAAATCATTACTAAGTTGTGATGCATGATCATCATCCAACAATCAAGAAAAAATATTGATACATGAACAATGTCTGCTTTATACACATGAATGGAAAAGTATGGTGCATCCTCTCATTATAAAATTTGGAGGGTCTAAAACCTTTGGAAACATTAACAAATCAAAGGTACATGTATCATTAGTTGAAATAATTTTATATAGATTAAGGATGTGCGAAATGTGAAAGATAACTTTTTAAAATTGGTTTAAAAGTTAGTTTTTTAACCATCAAGGAGCCAAACAAATATAGGTACCAAAATCATTACTAAGTTGTGATGCATGATCATCATCCAACAATCAAGGAAAAATATTGATACATGAACAATGTCTGCTTTATACACATGAATGGAAAAGTATGGTGCCTCCTCTCATTATAAAATTTGGAGGGTATAAAACCTTTGGAAACATTAACAAATCAAAGGTACATGTATCATTAGTTGAAATAATTTTACATAGATTAAGGATGTTTGAAATGTGAAAGATAACTTTTTAAAATTGGTTTAAAAGTTAGTTTTTAAACCCAACATGGTTGAGGTAAAACAAGCATCCTCATGTTTCATTTTAAAAAAATGTTTTATATTTAGATGAATTTCCAACCAAATCATGTTTTGAATCTTTTGAAAGAGATAAAAAGGATTTTACTTTTAAAAAGCATGAAGATGATGTCTTTAAAACTATTCAAAATTCTTTGTAAAAGAGTTTTAAAATAGAATTATCATTTCTATAAGAACTGATCAAATGAAATTTGAAAAATCAGTCTTTGATAAAAATGATATTTCACATGATTTTCTTGTCAAAGAATTTTTCAACAATATGGAGCTGTTTTTTCTTTTTAAATTATGCATGTTATGTTTGATGACTATGTTGATTTTTATGATGAAAGATAAGATGGTGAAGAAAAATAATTATAATGTTAAATCTGAATAAACCACAAAGTTGATTATGCATGTTATGTTTGATGACTATGATGAAAGATAGGATGGTGAAAAAAATAATTACAATGTTAAATTTGAATAAACCACAAAGTTGATAATGTTCAAACATCGTCCTAAAAAAACTCCAAAGTTTGGTCATGTAGTGGCAAAACAAAACAATATGAGAGAATGATCAAATTAAGCAAAAAGGTTCATGCCTTTATTCTGTAAGCAGTACCAGAATGTTCTCCAAAAGAGCAAAAAGTTCTTGATGGTGAATATTCTTCATCCGATAAAAACTAATGTCTCTTATCATGATGATATGGTTGAAGAACATCAACAACTCTTAAATGAGCTTGAACCATTTGCTCCTACACCTACCTCACTACTTACTTTTCCTCAAAAACATCTCATTAGGATCAAATTATTGGAAGATAAATGGTGAAATAAGAACATGATTGATATTCCAAAAATATGACAGCAATGTGGGTACGATTTCTCAAACATAGAAAAATATTGAATTAATATCATAATGGAGGAATTATCTCAAAAACAAAAGCTAAATTATCTTATTTCGACTATTAATCAAGATAAATAAACAAAGATGAACAAAAGAACCAAAATATTTAAGGATCTCTCGTCGTTGAACCTAAAGTGAGAAATATTACTAAAGGAGGTACACTCAATCCCAACTATTATGATATTTGCATCATGATAAGTATGACTTTTTTTCAATAGTATTATGTGATTGATTGGATGCTCTTAAAATAAAGGCTTAATTGCAGTTTTAGTCCCCTTATTTTAGCTGAATCGCAAAAGTAGTCCCCCCATTTTGTTTCTCTCCAGTTTTGGTCCCCCAAACAGAATTTTGGTCCAAAACTTGATGAAGTTTCATTTTTTTAAGCCGCACCACACACTTTATTATCATAGATTTCAGGTACAATTGTTGTACCACCAGATCTTGAGGCATGGTGTGACTTAAATAAACGCAAAAAAAAAATGAAATTTCATCAAATTTTGGATCAAAACTCTGTTTGGGGGACCAAAATTTAGGAGAAACAAAATGGAGGGACTACTTTTGCAATTTATCTAAAATAGGGGAACCAAAACTACAATTAAGCCTAAAATAAAGTATGCATACTAGTTTTAATGCAAGTACGACTTTAAAGTTTAATAGATATTACTCTTTGTCATTGCTTGTGCCCAATTCCTATCCTAAATTCAACATGTTTTCACTCTTTGTTTCTACACTTTTCATGATGGTGTAAACAAGTGTATAAATCTTCATTGATGGTCAAAATTATTGTCGTTGTTATAAAGACATTTAAAATAAATTAGTGTCAATTGATGATTAGACACAAGGCTATTTTGTCATGTATAATTCATTGAATGATTTTATTCACACATTGCACGTCTCTCATTTCAAATATATTTTCCTATTGAAATACTTCAAAAACAAATCTTAAAACTCTTAACTACTCTAAATAGAAAAAAAACAATCACAATGTTTTCTAAAAAACATATTTGATTTGTTTTTATCATGAAAATATTGTCTCAAATATCGATGAATGATCATCTTGATACATTTACATGCCATGAAGTCAAAAGTTGATGTGAATATTTCGAGGCATATTAATATATATCATTGCAAATGAGTCTTATTTGTTGTATACTTTTTGTGTGTAAACTAATCTCAAATATTTAAATATATTTTAAACATGATAGATAGAAATAGCAACAATAAAAAAGCCTCATACTCACTTACTAATGAAAGTAAGCTTGAACACGTGCCTTATTGTTAAATTGTGTGCTTGCAAACAAATTATATTTTGAAAAATACACACACTATTAGCATAACAATGTTTTGTAAAGAGATAAATTGTATTTGACATGATGTCACTTTTTTTTTATTTCCCTATATGCTCTCATTTTATCTATTTTTAAAAATAAAAAATAGATCTATTTCTAACAATAAGCATGATCGTGTTCAAATTAAATGGTTGTCTCTGGTGAAAGAGGACAAAGAGCAAAAATGCATCTTACTTGTATTATGAAACATTAAAATATTAAAGAATATTCATTTCATAATATTAGGGGGAGTTATTGGAAAATGTTATTTTTCTTGCAACAAAAGTCATTGACTGATTTTCGAGTGTGTTACAATATTTGCATATAATTATGTCATATTATTTTTGTTATCATTGCCCATATCTTGATAAAAATGTTGACTAGAATGATTATTGATCATCATACATGCTATGTTCTTGACAAATTTGATATATGAATGTATTTATCAACAACATGATTTATATGTGTAATATAATCCTACTATTGCTCGCTATAGTTGTACTCATTTTCTTTTATTCCCTAACCTTTATGATAGATGCCAAAAAGGGAAGAGAAATATATGATTGATATATGATGGAAGTAATAAATGAAAAATGTTAAGGCTTAACTTCTTGCATATGTTTAGGGGGAATTTAATTAGAATGTTAAGCATTAAACTCTTGCATGTATCTAGGGAGAGTTTAATTACAAATCTATGAATATTTTTGAATATTTTATTATATTCATCCATAAAACTTAAGATTTATTCAAAAGGTTTGCCATCATAAAAAAGGGGGAGATTGTGGAGGTAAAAACCTTTTTTATATATGTTTTGATATCAACAAACTTTATGAAATAAATGATTAATCTTTATCAAATGTAGTCTACTAATGATTGCACTTGAGTTTGATTTAGAGAACATAAATTGCATAAGTGGACAAACAAGTAGCCATTCACATCATCAAATGCATAAGTATGTACTCAATAATGAAATAATATGAAAAGGAATATATCATATATCAATCATTAAAGAGAATGATTATTGCATCTTCAAGATAGCATCGTCATGAAGAAAGTGTCCAAAAAATTCATACCAATACTAAAGTGTCTCAATAATACTTAATGGACAAGACACAATATATGAAACACCAAGAGAAATTGTAGAAAGTATTCATTTAACAAAAGATTTATCCTCTCATATAGAGGACAACATTGACAGCCGTTATGAAATAATCTTCTCACGATGAACACGTTCATTGCACTCATAAATATTCATATCATTTCAGCAAAATAACAAGAATCAACTTTGAAGAAGAAACCATTTCAAGATTGAGTAATTTATTAAGCCATTTTTTTAAAGAATGATGGAGGAACATTCACTAGAATGATCTGGTTGTTCTATAAAGAACAATTGACAATAATGACCTTTTAAAAGGGAACATGCAGTAAACCAGTTGACATTTCGCACGTGAGGTTTCCAACATTTAATAAGAATTTAAAAGTCAAGATTTGATGGTCTACTTGCAAAAACTAACATGTAGAGTGTTCTACAAATTGATCTACAAAATGATACCTAGATTGATCTCCAAATTGATGACAAATTGATCAGAAGAACATTTTGGTTGTTCCCTATTAAAGACAAAGTCAAGACATATTATTTTCCACAATCCAAACCACAAGTTAAAGAGTATCAAGATTGCTCAAATCATTGATCATGCCCATAAATCGAGTTGAATGCCCAAAGGAGGAAAATAACCTACACAATGGTGACCATATTGATCTCTAGATTGATGAGCTATAAGCAAGGATAACAAGGACATGATTATATTCTTGTTGCATCATTTGTAGAAAGCTTTGTATGCTTATGAGCTAAAAGACTGACATTTCATTTCCCATTGACCCAATCATTCATGATTCCCATCTAACCTAGAAGAAAAAACATAATGGATTTGTCAAGATTGTTCTGGATAACTATAAACATTTTTAGATTGAGTGTGTTTGTAAAAATCATTTTTAGATTGAAATGTGACTGTAAAAACCATTTAAGGTTGAAAGGTGACTGTAAAAATTCTTTCTAGGTTAAAAGGTGAAGATTTTAATTGATCAAAGTGTGATCAAGAGAAAGGGCGTGAAGGAGAACATTGTGGTTCTGAAGCACATAGTGAAAATCTCACGGTTGTGAGGACTGAACTAGCTCATGGTGGGAGAACAAGTATAATTTTTGTGTGTGATCTTGTTATCATCTATCTTTAATTATTTGCACAAACAAATTACATTTCACTTAGAACTAACATATTTTATTTACTTATAAAAAATCTAGAACATTTTGGACATGTTTTTTCAACCAAGATTGATCTTCAGTTAATTTAAATTAAGCACTAGATTCAAAATTTTAAAAAGGATCAAAATTGAAAACTCCTTTTCTTCTGATTGATATTGCTACTTCATAAATACGTCTTGCTATATTTTGAATCATGTTTCAATTAGAATATTTTTAAACAAAACACCATATGAACTGTGAAAAAATAGAAAACCAAACATCTCCTATTTTCACATTTTCGGCCGATAGTTCTATATCCTAAATAATAAAGTTAACTTGAGTAAGTTTGATCCAAAATCAGACAAAGTTATCTTGTTAGGATACTTAAACTTGTCTATAGGTTATGGAGTTTGTAATTTGAAATCTAAAACCACTGAAATTAGCATGCATATCAATTTTGATGAATTTGACGAACTAACCACCCAAAGAAAAGAGGATGATGAGGAACCAAAATCATCACAACACATCAAAAATGAACAAACAATTGAGAATTTTTCAAATTAACCTAATTAGAATGTTCCAAATCATAATTTTCAAATTGCACAAGCTCTAAGGAGCTAGAGAACAATTAGTGATCACCTTCAAAACCAAATTATTGGTTGAACATTTGATGGTGTAAGAACAAGACCATGATTTACAAAAAAAAAAAAAAAAAGACAACATGGCTACATGTTGAACCTAAGTCTATAAATGAGGCCGTCATTAATGAATCTTGGATGAAGGCTGTAAGATCTGCATTATTCTTAATAGGTAATTACTAGATTTTATATTAATTTTAATTATTATTTTTAGAGTGCATGTATTGTTATTTAATTTGACTCTATATGTCGCTAATTTTGGTTAAAAATAAAATAAATAAGAAAATAAACTGAATAAGGCCTTCTTATAAATTAATTAAAATAATATTGTAGTAACATGTTTTATTTTGTTTGTTTGTTAAAAGAATTAAAAAAAAAAAGGGAAGGAATCATGTTAAATGGGTGTGGTCCATATGTCAGTTACTAGCTACTAAAGGAGTATAAATTACAATTAGGTTAATAAAATAAACAAAAAAGAAAGAAATAGGGGATCAAATAGGGGGACCAAAACTGCAATTAAGCCTTATTATTGTTAGCATTATTATATTATTATTATATATTATTATTATTATTATTATTATTATTATATTATATTATTATTATTATTATTATATTATTATTATTATTATATTATTATTATGTATTATTATTATTATTATTATTATTATTATTATTATTATTATTATTTATTATTATTATTATTATATTATTATATTATTACTATTATTATTATTATTATTATTATTATTACTATTATTATTATTACTATTATTATTATTACTATTATTATTATTATTATTATTATTATCATCATCATCATCATTGTTGTTGTTATTAATTATTATTATTATTATTATTATTATTATTATTATTATTATTATTATTATTATTATTATTATTATTATATTATTATTATTATTATTATTATTATTATTATTATTATTATTATTATCATCATCATCATCATTGTTATTGTTATTATTATTATTATTATTATTATTATTATTATTATTATTATTATTATTATTGTTATTATTATTATTATTATTGTGTAAGAAATTATTTTTAGTTTAAAAAAAAAAAGTGCATTTTTTACTATGAAATTGATTTGTTTTATTGCTCAATGTTATTTTGACCCTTTTTGAAAACTAGATTCAAGGAATTGTTTTATGAGTTGAAGCTGTTGAAATCAATAAATAGATGTTAGGAAAGTCTGACTATTTCAATGTTTCTTTATATTTCTAAAATGTTATAGTTGGTTTTAAAATAATTGATTGATTCTAGATTAGAAATTTTACAATCTAATAAGTTGAAGGAGTCAGAATTGTTGTTATTAAAATGGTTGAAATACTTATTGGTATGAGTCAATAAATTAAAAGAGTTGATTTTTATATGGGTAAAATTTTATGTTTTGATAGTTTGATTTTTGAAAAAATTTTAGAAACCTTATTGATGTTAAAAATAATGATTTTTCTTTCTAGAAATAATAAATGTGTTGAAAGTTGTTGTTATAATTATCCCTTTTAGAAAGTTAAAGTTATGATTTTTATGAGACAATTGTGTGGATGTTTATATATAAATTAATTATAATAATTTAGTTGTTCTAAAAGAGTTTGTCTAAATCTTAAATTAAACCCAAACTTTATTGAGTAGGAGTTAGTAGTTGAAAGACAATTAAATTTTAAGATAATTATTACTTATTTAAAGGTGTGAAACGAGTGAGACAAGAGTTTGTGAAGCATAAATCTAGAAACAATTTTGGTAACAGTAAGGGCATCACTCCATTCGTTTTCCTACTTGAATTATACGTGATATAAATATAGTATGATGTTATGTATTGATTTTGTTTGTATGTTATCTTCAAAATATGTGTTATATGAATTACATATTTATGAATGATATTATGAGATTAAATGATTTGCGTATGTTGACTGGTATTGGGTGATTATTCAAGGTGATGACCTTGTGTGTAAGCTAAGTTGGTTTAGGACAAGGTTGAATAGTCTTGGACGTTTTGGTTGAGTGATCTATTTTGTTACTAGCTAAGGCGATGACATTCATGCATGCATTGGTGGCCTGAACTTAGTCACGAGTACGTGACGACAGTTCATTTCAAAGGCAACATGATTCAGAGGAATACTCAACGGTGGAGTACTGAACATGAAATTATGAAGAGCGTTTTTCCAACGCCGGGACAAGTCCAACGGTGGGACATTGTCCAATTGTGGGACTCTTTGCTCTACAGGGTGGTGATATTCTGGAATCATG
The DNA here is from genome assembly GCA_002896215.2 of Cicer echinospermum. NCBI lineage: Eukaryota > Viridiplantae > Streptophyta > Magnoliopsida > Fabales > Fabaceae > Cicer > Cicer echinospermum. The sequence goes on along the minus strand of PGTU02000005.1, from coordinate 41,195,355 downwards.
CATTGACATATAGTCTAATAAATAGGATTCATGCATTTTGGTTGATATGTATCTTTGGTGCTTTGTGATTTTTAACTGTTAAATAAAATATATGATTATTTATGTTTTGCTATAACAACTATATATGCATGTCTATTTGCTCTGTGTTTGTTATTTAGAGATGACCCTTACATTTGGCAAGTGACATCCCCAATTTGCTTTCGCAACCGGAGGGGTTTTCGGATGAATAGACGAAGTATTTCTTTTAATTTCTAAGATGGGTAGTGGTGGTCAGCTTTAGGGACTTTATTTCTGTTAGACTCTAGTTCATACCATTTATTTCCCTTCTATTCTGGTGTGACATTTTTGAATCATAAAACTTGAGAATTTTTAATTAACTATCGATTGGTTGGTTAAATTTGTGTGTGATTATGTATTTTGTTTGCACGAGAATTAAAATATTTTCATTAAAAAAATGGAATCTTATTTAACTTAGTATTTCGAGATGATGTACCAAAAAGTGGGATGTTACAGAGGCCATGGAAGAAGAAATTTCTCAATTTAAAAGGAACAAAGTTTGGAATTTAGTTCCTTTAAGTTAAGAAAAAACCATCATTGGAACAAGATGGATCTTCATAAGTAAATTGGATGAAAATTGAAAAGTTATCAAAAACAAAACAAAGCTTGTATCTCAAGGATATAATTAAGAAGTAGGTATCGACAATGAGTGAAATATTTTCTCTAATAGTAGAAGCAATTTGAATTCTTCTTGCATTTGCAGCCCATAAATGCATAAAACAATTTCACATGGATGTCAAAAATTATTTCTTAAATGGATTTTCAAATGACCAAGTTTTTGTGAAACGCCTGGGTTTGTTGATTAAAATTACCCAAAACCACGCTTTCAAAATAAATAAAGCACTTTATGGTTTGAAAGACTAAACACATTCTTAACTGAAAATGGATTTTCAATTGAAAAAAATAGATACCACTATTTTTAGAACGAAAAAAAAAGCTGATTTACTTAGTCTATGTGGATGATATTATTTTTGGATCCACAAAAAAAACTCATGTGTAAGGAATTTTCAAATGTTATGCAAATAGAGTTTGAGATGAGCATTATGGGTGGACTTAGATTTTTGCTGGGCTTACACATTAAAAGAAGGTATTTTTATTTGCCAAGAAAAATAAACCAAGGAACTTCTTAGAAAATTTAATATGAATGAGGCCAAATTAGTGGATACTCCTATGCATCCTTCTTCAAGTCTTGATAAAGACGAGATTGGTAAATTTGTATTGGATAATGTATTTAGAGGAATGACATTGTTTTGGTAGCAAAGAAGGTATTTTTATTTGCCAAGAAAAATAAACCAAGGAACTTCTAAGAAAATTTAATATGAATGAGGTCAAATTAGTGGTTACTCTCATGCATCTTTCTTCAAGTCTTGATAAAGATGAGATTGGTCAATACATATTGGATAATGGAATTAGAGGAACGACGTTGTTTTGGTAGTAGGATTGTGTGCAAGATTTCAATCTTGTCTAAAAGAATCTCGTCTTATTGCTATTAAAAGAATTTTCAGATACTTGATTGGTACAAATGGTTTTGGCATTTGGTATAGAAAATGATCGCGTTTTTTTATTATGTAACGTATGGTGATGCTCATATCCTGGAGACAAAGTTCAAAGGAGAGTCCAAGTAGGGCATGTCAATTTCTAGAACAGACACTCACAAGTTGGCAATGCAAGAAATAAAATACAATTGCTTTATCAACTACATAAGTTGAGTGTGTATCAGTTACAAATAGTTGCACTCAAGTTATTTAGATGAAAAATCAATTAGAAGACTACTCATTAAGGTACACAAACATTCTCATCCTGTCGGATAATAAAATTGCCATAAATTTTTCAAAATTCTAATTCAACACTCCAGATAAAAGAACACTGAAATAAACATCATTTTATTTAGTATCGTGTGTTAAAGAAAAATATTGAATTAAAATATATTGAGACTGAAAATTAACTTGCTGATATTTTTACAAACTCTCTTATAGAAAAGAGATTCAATTTTATCAAAGAAAAAATAGGAATTATGAAAAATCCTTGTCAAGATTGATTATAAAATGTTAGTAAATTAAACCATGATTTAAACTGAAAATTATTTTAATCAACTTTTAGTTGAAATCAAAATACTTTTGATCACACTAAAATGTTCGTCAAAATTCTACAAACATCAGAATGTTCACATTGAATCACAAACTGTGCGCAACAGAGTTCAAATTTCTAAAAAATTAGGATATGATAACCTAACTTTGTACTTCCTAGAGCCTTTTACCAAAGGTAAATCATGATTTTGTGGTAATAAACGACATATGAAAAAGAAAATTTAATAATCATTGAGCAAAAGTTAAAAAATCAATTTCACCTCTCTCTTCTAGACGGCTACTCTTTCTAGACACTACAGCAATTAGTGGATTTAGGTAGGAGCAAAAACCTTAGAAAAAGCAAAAAAAACTTGAGAAAGGGAAAATTTGCAAGGCCACAAGGCCCTAAGTATATTGATGGTTGAAAATCATTTCTAAGACCCTAAGTATATTTTTTAATTATGTGACTATTTTCTAGGGCTCAGGCTCTCAATGATTAAAGGTATCAGTCATTTCTTAGGGCAATGGTCCTCATAGATTAAAGGTGTCAGTAATTTGGAAGGGTTTTGGTCCTAAAATATTAAAGGTGTGAAACATTTCTTAGACTCCAACCCTCAAAAATTAAAAATGTTTAGTCATTTCTTAGGGTTCTGGCCCTCACAGATTAAAGGTGTCCGACCATTTCCTAGTGCAATGGCCCTCGAAAATAGTCACATAATTAAAAAATAATAATTTATTTTAAATTCATATTAAATTTATCAGTTATATAATTTTATTTATTAACATTTATGATAAAAAAAATCATCTACAATTTAATTTAAATTTATTTATTTAGTTATAATTAAATATATTTATATGAAATTGAATATATTTTCATTTTAATAAAACTTTAACTTAATTATTTAAATTATTTAAAATACTATTTAAATTTTAATAACTTAACATTAGATTTAATATATTTTAAATTCAAATTAATTTTTTTTTAAATGATCGATGAGACAAAAATAAATTTGAAAATAAAGATAAATATAGTACTAACATTAAATAATATTCAAATATTTAAAACAAAATTTAATCTCAAAATATATAAAACTAATTATCCCCATAATAATCTTTATTCACACTGTTATTAGAAAAAATTTAACATATTATTAAATGATAAATCACCATGATCAAGAAGAATAGATGGTTCAGAAGACTGATTTAAAGGTTGAATTGGAGCAGTTGATGATGATTGTGCAAGAAAATACAAATGCAGAGATGGCTGATTCAAATCAGGCCGATTATAATTATAGTTCAGCGACATTGGCATACTTGGTCTATAATGTCCTCCTTGTTGATACTAGGAAGAAGGATACTGAAATGACAACATCGACAAACGAGGAGGCCGCAATGGTTGCATTTGATACGGATAATTATTTTGAGAAGAATAGGAATTTTGATTTTGCATTTTTTGGGAATTTAGAAATTACAGATGTCGTCCCTTAATCTAATTTCAAACTATTTCCTTTTCTTCTCCTACATCTTCATAATAGTCGCAATAGCTCTTTGCATCAATTCAATTCCTTATGTTCCGACCGCATCAATCGTTGACTTTCCAAATGTTTATGCTCAATCTCTTGTTTAATCCTATCAATTTCATTCTAAATTGTATCATGGTATGATCAACCATTAGTGTTGTAGCTAGATGAAGACGCCTCAACACACAATATTTATTGTCCTTTTTCAATATACTATATAAAACACTAGTACCGTACTCCCAACCTTTAATCTTCCCTCTAGTCGCCTCAACCCACTTGGTGCATTCAATAGCTCTCATCTCCTCTAGATTAAGTCAACTTTGAGGAGAAAGATTTGCATGTTTCACATAAACTCCATCCATAATTTGGGTATAAGATTGTTATGTAAATAGAAAACAATTCAAAATTCAACAAATTAATTAAAGAAAATATTGTAATAAAAATTAATTAAAGAAAATATTGTAATAAAAATTAATTAAAGAAAATATTGTAATAAAAATTAATTAAAGAAAATATTGTAATAAATATTAATTACATATATAAATCAAATTTGAAACACATATGTACATCAACATTCTTGACACGATCATATATTAAATCTTCTATACCCTTTTTTTATAGGTTACAAAGAACACCTTGTAATCTTAGACTAGTTTTCCGAGTCCCTTCTTAAAAAATAATATAAAACAAAGAAACATAAATAATTACATAATTGAAATAACAAAATAAAATAATCATACCGTTTTAATAATGCCATGTTATTTTTCTAGAAAGTGCATTGATGCAAACATTCTCTATAATCTTGATACAATAAGAAAATGAAATATTCCTTTCCTTGGAATCAATTTCTCCCTTTTTGTCGTATTTTTCTTCGCAAGGTATCTTGGTTCTTGATAAAATTTACATTTAAATAGGTCAGCATATTTTGTTCCAAACTCGTTGTTGTAAATCAACATACATCCATTAATACAATAATTTACTCTCTTTACATCAAATCCCAACTCTTACACTAACTTTTGGGCATCATAATAGGTTGTTGGTTAAGTATCATTTTGAATTGGTTTTGTATCCAACATCATCTTGGTCATTAAATCTAAGCACATATCGTGAACGTTAAATTGAGACTTTAGCCCCAAAAGTCTAACACACATGGATAACTTGGAGTTAGGAGACTCGTCAAATAAAGGTTTATTTGTCTCTATCAAAAGGCTATAAAATCTTTGGGCTTCTTCATTTAGAAGTTCATCTACGTCGACATCATATTGTTGTTCAATAAATCACATGTTTAAACGTACACCAATACTATTAGATAATGCAACAGATAGAGCAATACTACTAGTTCAAGAAATTGTTGGATTTTTTTTTAACATTGAATTATGGGGAGCTGTTTCACCATGATTAGTCTAAATTGAATAATTAGCGATTCCTCATTACATTTTCATTTTCAATGCTTCTACAATAATACTTCTTACACAAACATCTAATACCATCTTCCTCTTCAATAATAGTTTGGCGGCTTGCGATTTCTAAAAATTCTTCAAACCTGATTTTAAACGATAGCTTGATATCCCTCCTTATACAATAGTTTCTATAGTAAATCCAATTGCGATTCATTTTTTGGTAATAAATACATATAAATTATTTTGACAAACGGTGGAGATATGATTAGGATTTAATTTATGTTTTTGTTTTTCTATGTTTTGAATTTTGTAATATTTTGATTTATGAACCTCAAACAAATTCATCTTTGTACTTCAAGAATTATCAATGAATGGACGATGGATTGGTTCAAAATTATGCACACCATTTAATTATTTTAATAAATTCTTTTTTGCTTAAATTGTGGGGGAGTTTGCCTATCAAGGGGGAGCCCGAAGAATTATCTTTTTAAGCATTATATAAACCACCAAAACACACAATCCTAAATCATTAAGTTTTTCAACATAATAAAAAGGGATAGATTGTTGAGCAAAGATCCTTAATGATGTTTTAAAGATGTCAAACATCAATGATTAACTGATTGAGAGCATTTCATACATTTTTTTGTTATCTAAAATGTGTTCGTGAGTGACTTTATTAAGACATAAAATAATAAAAGAATCAAAGCATAAATCAATGATTCACAAAGAAAAACTAATTTTATGACCGACTTAAAAAAGTTATGGGCTAAGAGATCATAATGATCATAAATGTGTAAGAGGAATCAAGAAGATAATCAACTCACGTTTTTTCAAGAAACAAAAATTGAATAAACATAAACACACATGCAATAAATGATAATTAAAAATTAAAGAATCTTCAAATCATTCATGTCTCATTTAAGACAAAAGGAATATTAATCATGATAAGTTATAAACAATCTTGGATATGATGAATAAGCAAGCAAGAAAAATAAATGTTTCTCAACATCAATAAATTCAAACAACAACTTTATGAATACAAGAAAGATTGAATGTTCAAAAAGTTCACAGAAAAAGAACAAAAGCCCTTGTGTCAAAAAATAGAAGTTAAAGTCACTATACTTGCATTGTTCACTACATTAAACAATATTAGTATGGAATAGTGTGATTAACCCCAAGTCGTAAAATGAACTTTTATGTAAAAAATTATTTTAAAAAGGTCATAAATCAAACAATCTTCCTTGTATCTTTAAATAATTCTTGCTATGCGCCTATGTAATCCTAGTGTTCTAGCACGTGTGATGTTACACGATAAAGGGCTTTGCTTTTTAATGTCTATTTATAATTTATAATTAACCAACGTGTTTTTTGTTTTTGATGGTTTTCGGACATGCACTTGTTATATCACTAGATTTTCCGGGAATATCAATCATATCTGAATTTTTTTTTTTTTTGTCAAAACAAATTATATCTGAATTTTATTTAGTAAAAAAAGCATATCTGATTTTTATTTTTAACCATGAAGAACAATTATTAAAAAAATCTGTTAGGGATATTAGTATGTCAAAAAGATACATTTTTTATAACAAATATGACTACTTATTTACCTATTTGAGGGATATTATTTCTTTAAAGAATATATATATTCCTCCTTTGAGTTTATGCACTCAATTACTACATTCACATAATTACGGATCAATTTTTACATTATAATGTTTTTTACGGAAGTATATTGATTTTGTAGATTCTTTATTTTTTTTGGTGAATTTGATTTTGTAGATTCTATTTTTATTTAAACTAATTAAATTGACCTGGTAATTTTTCGGATAAATTGCCTAAAAAATTATTGATACATTTTCAGATAAATTGCTCAAAATATTTTCAAATAATTAAAGTGATGTGAGATCAAATTTCTTCTTGTGTACTTTTATTTTTAATTTTTTTATATTTTTCTATAATGAAAAATTTGTATGATCAATTTTGATTTACGTACAATTTAACTTTAGGATATTATTTACGTACAAATTAGGATAAATATTGCATGTGTGTCGAATAAATATCTCAATTTTTTTTAATTATCAATAACTAATATTAAAAAGAAAAATTAGGATATTATTTTGTCAAAAAGATAATTTTATATAACAAATGTTATTTTTATTAATTTGAGCGATATTCTTTTTTCCTTTTAGAGAATATATTTATTCCTCCTTTGAGTTTATGCAATCAATTTCTAGATTCTCATAATTACGGATCAATTTTTACATTATAATTGCAAAGCAATGTTTTTTTTAAGGAAGTTAATTGATATTTAAGATTTTTTTTTTGGTTAATTTAATTTTGTAGATTCTCTTCATTCAAAATACAAGATTAAAGTGGAGCTGATAACTTTTAAGATAAATTGCCTCAAAATATTTTCAGATAAACAAAGTGGCGTAAGATAAAATTAAATGGTTTAAAAGAACACGCTGAAAGCTAATCATGGATTATTTACTTTTTTGAGTGCTAACTTTACCAAACTAACCAGCTGAAAACTCTAATTTAAATGGTTAAAAGATTAGGTTTTTACTTTAAAAACTAGTGTAGTGAGAACAAAATATAAAGAACTTGAAACAATTTTTTTTCTTCAGAATCCTGCGGATTTATATCCACAGCAAACCTATAATTTTTTTGTCGATTTACTTGGAGAGACTTATATTTGTAAATATATTTTGTTGCAAAATTCTAAGGTAATTATTAGAGGTAGTTAAAACTACTTATGGTTAAATGGAAGTTGTTAGGTGAGTTACATTAATTGAATTATATAAAAATGCATCATACTTTAATTGTAATAACAATTCATCAAATAATCATTTCAAGTTTATTTTTCTCTTTAATTATTTTTCTCTTTCTTGGGCTCAACCATGATTCTTAACATGGTATCAGAACAATAATAATTATTCCGCTATATTCTTTTTCCAAATTTGCTTTATCTTTTCTTCCTCATTTTGAATCCAAATTTGTGATGTCAAGAATAGGTATCAAGTTTGATGACGAGCTTTTAAGACTATTTTTACTGTTATCTTTACTAGAGTCTTGGGAGATATTTCAGGTTTGTATAATGAGTTCAACTCCTAAAGGTGTTGTTTCTTTGGAAACAACTAAGGGTCATGTTCTGAATAAAGAGATGAGAAGGAAGGTCCAGGGTTCTTCATCTCAATTTGAAGTTCTTGTCACTGAAAAATAAGGGAATAAGTTAGAAAAAAGAACTGAATGGTGGTAGAGAAAATAGAAGAAGCAACTCCAAGTCTAGATACAAAAATATGGAGTGTCACTATTATCATAGAAAAATACACATATATAAGAATTGTTTTCTATGAAAAAGGAGAATAAAGGCAAGAAAGGTAACTAGAAACAAAGAGGTCATGTTGATGATAATGATAATGATAATGATAATGATCGTGTTACTACTGCATATGTTTGATGATAATGGTATTGATAATCATTTTGCTTTTGGAAAATGGAAACTCAACAAAGGTAACTTGGTTATGACTAGAGGATAGAAAATTAGTAACCTGTATTGGGAAAAAGTTTTGGTTGTTAAAAACAGGTTGCTAAAAATAGTATGAATGACGTTGATATGGAAATATCTTTGCGACATCGAAAGCTTAGCCATATCAGTGAAAAAGGGTTAAATTGTTTATCCATAAAGGATGTGCTTCTAGGATTGAAAAATGTAGATTTGGAGAAATCTTCTTACGACATGGTTGATAAAAAAACTAGAGTATCCTTCAAAAGGCATCCTCCTTTAGAAAATCAAAGTTTCTTCAGTTGGTGCATGTTAATGTTTATGACCATTTAAAGGTAAAGTATTTTAGTTGTGCACTTTATTTTGTTACTTTTATTGATGTATGTTCTAGGAAACTATGGGTTTATGCTTTGAAGACAAAAGACCAAGTGTTGGAGAAGTTAAAAAAAATTAATGCTTTAGTTGGGAGGTAGACATGCAAGAAGATGAAACATGTTCGTACTGACAACAGTGGTGAGTATTGTGGATCATTTGATGTCTATCGCAAATAACAAGGTATATGACATGAAAAGACTCCTCGTAAAACTTCTCAGTTGAGTGGTTTAGTAGAGAGGATGAATCGAACACTTGTTTAGAGAGTGAGGTGTATGTTCTCCAAAGCTAAGTCTCTCTAAAGCAAAGAGAGAGACTTATTTTGTGTGTGTGTGTGTGTTTCTTATGTCCATCTAGCTTACTGTTTAAAACTCACCCTTTCCGATAATGACAAAGAGGTAGAAAAGTAGAAGATATAGTAATACAATTAAGTGTATATTTGCTCTACATCATATACATTATTGAATCAGTAGCATCTATTTATGTCTAGCATTATTTGCATATGCTTGCTGCATCTATTTGCGGCTGTAAGTCAAACAATATCTGAATACCTCATTCAAATGAGCCTTCCTTTAAAAACCTTAATTTGTGAAGGAAAATTGCTCATTAATTGTGTAGTTATTTGTCATCATCAAAAAGGGAGAGATGTTAGTGTAAAAGTATTTTTAAATACAATCCTCTAGTTGATGTTTTGATGATAACAAATACATATAAATAAAGATATGCTAAGTGTGCAAATCGAAGACAAAGGTTATGTTAACAACTATACAAAGTAGCCTATAGATTTACAAATACTTTAGAGATCTTGTATTAGAGAAAAATGTAAAAGAAATATTGTAGAAACAAGTGCAACAAAGCATGTCTAGCTATATAAGAATTATCCTCTAATGACTAGACGAAGGCAAAATAAACCAAGACTTAACTTCAGCTTAACAGCATAAAGTCTGTTGACATGTGCTCGTGTTGTTGCAAGCTTCAGTTGATTAAGGGATGCGAGCAACGTAGTACTTAGATTGCTTCTAATAAACCCAAATGGACTTTATTCCTCTGCCTCTGACAAGTGTAACAAGAATTATTCTGGCTCTGCCTCCGACAAGTGTAACAAGAACTTTTCTTCATATGCCTCTGACAAGTGTTACTAGAATTTATCCACCTCTACCTCTAACAAGTGTTACAATAATTCTTTTTTCTCTACCTCTAACAAGTGTAACGAGCAAGTGACTGCCTCTGCCTCTAATAATCTCATCACGCGTCTGACTTTGAACTTTTATACATCCTATGATAAAGTCAATGCCTCTATAAAAGTCAATGCTTTAACAAAATCAATGCCTCTGAAGAAGTCAATGCTCTGACAAAATTTAATGATTTGATTATCTGCAAAACATCATCTGATCAATATATCTTCTGTTTGTCTGCATCCTCGGATAATCATCTAGAATATGTTTTCTCATTAAATTTGCATCATCTAATAACCTATCGCTTCGACATGGGCTCAGCTTCTTGAGGAGCATCAGGAAGTGCATCGGGGATGGCAAGAGAGACGAGCACAACGGGAACAACTACGATTACATAAGCAATAAGCACAACAAGAGGCCTAACAGGAAGAGGAGGCCTAATAGGTAGAGCAAACGCAACATCGGGCCCTACTAGAGCACATAGATGAACCTCCACAAGTTGATGGATGTCCTGGTGGTCTGATTGACAAGTCTATTCTTTGGACATTTGGTGATCACGTGGCCATTGAACTTTGGGATAAAGTGGTAATTTTCTCGATCATATTAAATTTTTAATAATTACGGTCATAATGTGTTTTAACTTTCATGTTTTCGCTTCTTTTATTTTAGGATCATAGGGAGCTAAGGGTATTTAGCAATGAAAAAAATTTGAAAGAAGATATGATTGAACATGAAGAGGTGAAACAACTGGTTAAGAGTTCATAATTATATTCATTGCTAAAATGCATTTATAAAATGATCGACAAAGGGATCATAGTTGCTTTCGTAGAGGGCTGGTATTGAGACACCAACAACTTTCATCTTCTAATTGGGGAGATGACGATTACTCTAGATAATGTCTCATCTCTTTTGCATATACCCATCACCGTGCATTTTTTAGTGTCAATGTATTTAACTAAGATAACAATAAAAATTTATTAGCTGAACTTCTTGGAGTACTAAACCTTATGCTTATGTTGGGTTTAATATCACACAGACATCCACAATTCGACATAGTTGGCTACTTGAAGTATACCATCAGTGTTGTAGTGACCAGCATTGGGAGATGGCTGCGAGGGCATTTCTACTATTTTTGATTGGTTTCACGTTTTTTAGCGATACGAGTGCCCTCACAATTAGCGTTGCCTACTTAGAGTGCTTCTGAGACCTCAACTCATGTGGGGATATGCATGGGGGGCTGCTGCTATTGCTTACCTATATGAAAATCTCCACGAAGCTAGTATGCATCAGACTATAATGGTTTTTTGGGTATCTAACACTGTTACAGATAAACTCAATGGTTGTTTATTAAGTTTATATGTTATTAATTATAAACTAATGATATTATTAATTCTAAAATACTGATATGTTATTATATGTGTTCGGGCTTGGATCGATGAGCATTTCTAGACTTTATGTGTAGATTGTTGTATACCTTCACCTTGATATGTTGAGACCAATCCTATAGCACTTCTATGGAAGCTGAAGAGGAATAAGGGTTTGCCTCTTTCATTTAGGAAAACTCTTGATGAGATTGTTATTGATTAGATATGTTGGACACTGTGCAAAGAGCATCGAGTGAGGCAATCGTTTAAGGATGTTTGTTTATTTAGAGGGTGAATACATTGGGGTATGGAGATGCATGCACATTTGTCTAACAGGTTATTACATTAATACGGTCATGTCCAAACCATTCCTCATTCACCGTTAGAAATAATAGGTAAGACAACCACACCAGAAGAAATGGACATAATGTTTATGCAATACATTGTGCTTGTAGTTGTTGTTGACATAGTTGTACATGGAGTGATTTCTCATCTATACATCATTCATAGAGAAGTAGTTCATGTTGGTCCTTCGGTTGCAGAACATGTTGACGATGTTCCATCTATTGCTGATATAACCGTAAATGTAATCAAATTTATGACACAACTAAGTTAATTGGCCATCTATTATTTTAACTTAATTAATTATTTAATGTAGGTCGATCATTACAAATTGCAGAAGAGCTTATTGGTCGTTAATTGGTATTATCTAATGGCATCGAACTTGTCAATGAGTTAATTGTGATGTTGAGGATTCAAAGGGTGGTGGTAGAGATTGGACAAATGTAGTACCATATCGTAGGAGACATAGAGAGAATTAAACATTATTTTGAGAATATTTTGGATATGTAAACAATATTTGGATAGTAACTATTTTGGATGTTTATATATTTTGGATTTGTTAAGTTATATTTTGGAATTGTTTAAGTATTTTGAAAGTTTATAACAACCATTATATTTGAATTCATAACAATATTAAATATCAACCATTTAGTTTACAATAGGTTGATATCTAGTGCATGAAAATATCTACAACCATTCTTGCATGCGATCATTGTAAATAAACTTCCATTGTTGTTTTTTTTTTTTCAGTGAAATATTTTTTCCACAAATTACTTGCTAGTGGTATAGGAGAATTTAGCTTCAAGTAAACCTGTTAAAATCAATAATTTATTAAACTATAAAAAAAGTTGATAGAATTAAATTAAATATCACAATTAATAACTGCATGAAATGACATTTCTTAACAAATGGAATAACAATCATACGTTGATTTGACATAGATGTTGGTGGTGGACTTCTAAGTGGAAAAAATGTTTGCGATTGGTTAAGTGATAATTAGACGAAAACCAAGTTAAACTTCAAATCAATCACATGTCCCATTTCTAGAATTGTCATCCAATTATCCATATTTGCAACTTGTTCCACATATACACTATGTATAAGTTTTTGAACAAAAATTTCTCCACCAAATATTCTCTCGTAATGCGATATGAACTCTTGAAGCTATACCATACACTGTTGACAAATGAATGTCCAAAAGTTCTCACCCATTCCAAATAAACCTGCAACTGCACGATATTCATAATTACCATAATCACCGACGTCAATAATATCATCTATGAATTTATGAATTTCAACCGACAACCAATCATTGAAGGGAAAAACTCTAGGTTGTTGAACCTTACTGACTGATGGTCGATGTGTAAGCTTTTTGATTGATGATCGAGGTTGTTGTACTTTACTAGATGTTATAATGCTACATGCATTTGTGTCACTGCATCGAACATTTGCATCCACATACTCCCACGAAGATGGATCAGGTTTGGTTGATTTATCTCTTTTTGATACCTTATATTTTCCTTTTTTTGGCACCCTTTATTTTAACCTTATCAACAGGTGGACACATCGACGTAGTGGAATAGATATGCGATCTCTCATCATTTACCTTTAAGTGCAATTTTATCAGGTACATCAAGTTCATCAAACTTTTTCACTATGACATCTATTCCATGTTTCACAGATAACTCTGAAGGTTTACTCGGTCCATCATCATGAAAAGTTAATTTACTCCACCAAACATGAAAAAGAATTTAATGGAATGGAACATGGGATCATACTATATCTAGCTATTTCACATGCACAAGGAATACCATGTGTTGTCCTAATAGTGCGACGACACTCACACTTATCAATACCTATATACCTCTCGCAATCTTACTATGCTGCAATGTGATCTATTGCATTTTTAGACACAACACCACGAAAATAGGCATACAATCTTTTAGTATGACGATGCACATTTTGAATGATGCTATCATCTCACTGTGTTGTAATAAAATCATGCTATAAATAGTTTCTCAAACACTACAAATATCACCCATACTGTCTTGTAATATCTTTTTCAAACTCCAATTCGCCGACTCATCCATTTGTGTTGTCGTATTCCCAAAGTGCATCACTCTATTTGTCCACGCCTCAACAAATCTTTCCTTGTGAGGAATTAACCACTGCTTGTGTACATAATCATAAAAAATAGAAGATCTACTACAAATTCCTTCAAACATAGCTAACTTCATATAACACTGAGCCTCATCATAATTGTACACAAGAGCCTCTCATATTGAATTGTGTTCAGTAACGATGACTTGAACTTCACCACTTGTAATATGTTCTTTAAACATTTGTAGTGCTCACGCGATGTTATCAGCACACTCATACTGTAGATATGCAAATCTCACACAAAATGTCATTTCAATAGAAGTAACACCAATAATCTCAAGTAATGGCCTTCGATACTTGCAAGTCTTATATGTGTTATCCATAATCAATATTATGTGGAAATTATTTACCAGAGTGATAGCATCTGGATGGGCCCATAATATGTCCCTCAACTCATCTGAACCATCAAGATTCCTATATTGATACATGTAATTATCGCATTAAATGTTATAAGTGATATGCTTGATGTGCATTGTAAACTTGTTTGATTGTCGATAAACTTTCAACAATATGATCATTTATTGTCATCAATATGTTTCTTGATTTGATCATGTTCTTCGTCATATCACCTAGTACAACTTTATCTTCTTAAAACAATCGGCCTAAGAAAGAATGACCAGTCATTTTTTTTGGCAAATTCGTCGTTATGGAAACCACATGTTACATGCAGATACCATCCCTCACCAACACTTGATGGTGTTCCTCTCAATCAAAATGAACATTTACATTTTTCAGTCCAGGCACTCCTAATAGGTTTAGGATTCTTCCAAAGTCTATATTTGTCACTTGTTTCACAACCAATAATTAATTTCGTCTTTGTTCTTGGTCATGTTGTCGCAATTTTAGATCTAAAAATGACAATAACAATTATGTTTTCCCTTACAACATTTCTACTCCATCTCATTAAATCATCACGCGTATCAAACATCATACTGGTGGTAAACACATCAGTCAAATCAACCACAACAGGTTCAACATCGTCATTCATAGCATCGCCAATTTCAGATTTAATACCATCATTCATTGCATCAAAATCAGGTTTCAGACCATCATATATTTCGTGAAAATCACGTTCCAATCCATCATGCATTTCGTCAAAATCATGGTAGAAACCATCATACATTTCGTCACTATTGTCTTTCCCTTGGTCCATTTATCTACATCCATAAAGAACATATCAAAAATTAAGAAATATTTGTATGAGCTGAATTGAGATTACGAACGTTTACGTGAACTAAAATCATGAACATCTACGTAAACTCAATTCACGTATACTTACGTAAACTCAATTCATATGTACCTATGTGAACTCAATTCACGTACGCCTCATTTACTTAAATGAGATCACATATGTGTATGTGAATTCAGTTCACGTAGGTGTTCGTGAATTCAGCTCATGTATTGCCTGTGAATTCTTAAACTCCATTGAATACACGTACGTAAACTCAGCTCACGTAAAATCCTAAGACTTTGAAATATTTACAACGTATGTGAGCTGAATTCATGTAAAATTTTCAAATTTTTACATATTTACATTTTATGTGAACAGTGTTCACGTAAAATCTCCTAATTTAAAAAAAAAAAAAAAAAACTCAAACACATGTCAATATATACACTTTGTTGAGTGACTTTAATCACAATTTAAAGAGGAGACTTGTGAAGTGTAAATTATAAGTGAGATATATATATATAACTTACATTTGCCATTGTTGTATTCTCTTTATATTCTTTCTTGATTTGATTGGTTTGTAGGATTGCGTCTTTTAATATATTTTTTCACTATACGCTATTGATCCTCAGTCTTTGGGAATCTGTTCACACAATATGCATTTGCCCTAGTTTTTCACTGTTCTTTCGTCTTATAAGAATAGTCCCGAGTATTTTGATTAGTTCTTATGTTGATCGTATTGCTATAATTGTGTATAGATGTGGAAACGAAACTCTTTACTTTGTGAAAAAAAGAGTCGTTTTATTTGTGGAAAAAAAACATTTTTTTATTTTTTATTTTCATTTTTCTAAAAATTATTTTTATTTTTAAAATATTAGAATTTTAAAAATATGGTTTATCTTAACTCTTTATTTTTGTTTTTAAAAATATTAAAAAAATATTAAAATGCATTTGTTTTAATCAATTTATATTTGTTATTTCATTACGTATTTTGTGAATATGATTTAAAAGTAATATTTTAATAATAACAATAATACAATACTAATAGTTTTATTTGTAAAAAATATAAATAACAACTTTATCACATATGTTTAACAATATAAATTTATTATATTATTTATAAATAAATATAAATATTATATAAAATTGAATAGTTCTTGTTTTCATATGGTCGGATTTTTATCACGAGAATAATATATTTGCTTTCAAAGTGAAGCAAGATAATCGGACAAATTGGAAAATCTAAAGTGAAAGAGATGAATTTGATTGGTAAAATTAATAACATAATATTTAGAAATTAAAATGTTTAAAATTGAAATGACATATCATTTCAAGGGTTTTTTTTTAATAATCCTTTTATGAAAAAAAAACCAAAATACTTCGATTTGAAAATTAAATACCAAAATGTCCCCCTTTTTTTTAGATATAAGTTGCTATTTGGAATAGTGACTTTTTTTAAGGAAGCCCAAGTTCCAAATGGCAACTTCTCAAAGGCTTTCTTAAAAAATAAAAAAATAAATTCAATTTTTATTGAAATAACAAAAATAATATATATATAATTAATATAATTCATAAAAATATATAAATTGAACTTTTAAATTACGATAAAATTTTAGGAAGTCCAAGTTCGAAATGCCGATTTTCCAAAGGTTTTTTTTTAAAAAAAATATTTCAATTTTTTTCAATTTTTATTGAAATAACAATATATATATATATATATATATTTATAATTAATATAATTCATAAAAAAGCATAAATAGAAATTTTAAATTACGATAAAATTTTAGGAAGCCCAAGTTCCAAAAGGCTATTTCCCAAAGATTTTTAATATAATTCATTAAAATACATAAACAGAAATTTTAAATTACGATAGTTGACTAGAGCTGACTGTAACATTTGCACAATATTTTCGAGTAGGGCCAGTTAACCGACATAGCCCACATTTTCTTGGTACTTTTTCTTTAACTTTCATTTCAGTTCTAATACGGGTACTATTTGGACGACCTTTTTTAATTCTCCGCATTTGAGGATTGTGATACAATGTTTCACCTTTATATGTGGGCCAATATCCTTCATTAAGTATAGGTGGAAACTCTTCTTTGTAGATGTTAAATACATTAACAACCTTGTACACGTCAGGTAGAAACACTAAATAATTTTGACGAGCATAAGAACATGCAACTATGACATGTGAACAAGGAACATGTATAGCCTAAAATTTTCCACAGTCACACCATTTTCTTTGAAGGTTGACTTCAAAATGACCAATTGGTCGCACCTCTCTTGGGTTTACTGTTTCGTGCACCATGAAAAAAATAATGATTTCGGTCGAATTGCATGACTTGGTGAGTATTAGATTTACCAACTTCACATTTAATCTTGTCCATTAAATTGTATGTGTATACTCGACCAGAAGCTAATGATGCCTGATGTTGTTGTCCCTTTTTTGCATATAAAACTCCCAATCTATAGTATGTTGATTGTACCAAAGTAGTGATTGAGAGATTGCGTGTACCCTTGAGCACTGCCTTGATTGACTCAGAAATGTTTGTTGTCATGTGTCCCCATCGTCGACTTTGAGAATAAGCCATAGTCCATTGTTCTGGGGGGATATTATTGATCCATCTTAAAACCTCTGGATGCCATCTTAATTTCATTGCGGTAATATTTGAATGATGGCTAATTTAATGCATATCCTGTTAGAAATGATGTAAAAATTATCAAATATGATAAAGTGATAAGTGGAAAATATACTAAGAAAAATTAGATCATTACCCATACAAACAAGTTTTCTTTGAAATTCCTTGTCCTTAAACTCTCTCATGAAATTTTATGCAATGTGTCGGATGCAGTACACATGTGTTGACGGAGGATCATGTCAACCATTATTTGGATTATTATAAGTACTTTTAGTGGATTCGTGTCTATCTGAAATCAAACAAACGTCGACTTGAGGTGTTACATACCTTCTTAGATTTTTCACAAAAAAGCTCCAAGCACCCCCTGTCTCACCTTCAACAAGTGCATAAGCAATAAGAATTGTATTTTTGTCTCATTGCATAACTAAAATATACAATTAATTTTAGTTAGTAATGTAAGACCCTTGATTTTAAATCCTAAATTATACAATTTTTGGGTATTTTGTGTTGAATTTCTTAGGCTTTTAGTCCATTTTTTGGTATTTGGTGAGTTAAATGCCAAAAATATATTTTTAGAAATCCGATTAAAATTATTTGTCGAAGAATTTAATATCGGGCATACTTTTTTAAAAATGTCACTTGTTGCTGAAAAATTCATCTTTCAATTGAGTTGCGACGAGAGTAGATATTTTTATCAAAATAGATTGAGATGTGAGTGAGGTGATGTGTGTAAGAGTTTTTAAATATTTGTTGGATTAGTTTTAATTATATATATGTATATATATATATATATATAGGCTCATGTGAGAGGAAAAAAAGAAAGGAAACATAAAGAAAACATTTCCCTGCTGCCTCGTGAATTTATTCCTTCTTCTTCCTCTGTTTCGAAAGCTAGTTTTAGTGGTTTTCAAAATCGCACAAACATAAACCTTCATTTAATGCATTTTATGGGTGAAAATGTGGAATTTGAATTTGATGTGTTTGAGGTGTAGTTTGTGGTGATTCATGTTTGGTGTGATTGATGTGTTCATAATTAATAAAATGAATTTTTGAGAAGAAATTTATGTGTGAATTGGTGGAAATTGAATTTAATTCAATTTATGTGTGGATTGAATTTGGAGATGTGATTTATGTGTGTTTGTGGAAATTGAAATTGGTGTGAATAAATATGTTTGAGTATGCTCTGTGTTGTATTTGAAAAATCATTAGTGTTGAATGAGTATTAAAATGGTTGTGTTGAAAAGAGTTAGAGTATGCTCATGCATTTCATAGTACTTGGTGATCGGATGGCCATGGTGATCGTGGTGACCAGATGGGCCACAGGATGATGCCATGTGATTTGTTGGTTCATCTTATCCTTACAAGGATTATCGCGTCGTGCTGATCTGTGAGAGATTGCACTCTAGAATGTGTTGATCTGTGAGCGATTGCGCTCTAGAAAACAGTGTAAGGCCTGTGATAGGTGACACTTTAGTAAATCGTGTGGATTTGTGATGGGTGGCACGTTGGTAATTAGTACAAGACCTGTGATAGGCGGAACAATTATGATTTACGCCCATTCGAGGAGGGTTTTGGTTGGAATTCCGGAATCATGCATTTTGGCATATACGCATTACATTAGGGTGCTTGGCACGCGAGTCATATTTGTTATACTATGATGATTGTATATACATACTCAGTTGTTGTTTGTGATTGTGCTGTAATTGTAATTGTGATGATTGATTTTGTGTTGTAAGTGTTGAATAATTGCGAGACGTTTTCAAAACTGAAAATTTGCATTTTACACAGTTGTATTTGAATATGAAAGGACTGTATTCGAATACGACAACACATAGTTTGCTACTGACTTATGATTTCTCACTTGTATTCGAATACGACAAGACTGTATTCGAATACGACATGGTAATTTTGCCACTAACTTGCACTGTATTCGGATACGAGATTTCTGTATTCGGATGCGCCAGGATAATTTTTGCCACTTACTTACACTTTATTCGGATACGACATGATAATTTTTGCCACTGACTTGCACTTGTATTCAAATACGAGATTTCTGTATTCGGATACAATATGATGATTTTGCTACTGACTTATGACCTAACACTGTATTCGAATACGAGATTGCTGTATTCGAATACGACAATGTAGTTTTGTTAAAAACTTCATTTCAACTTGTTTATGCATGTTTGACATATGAAAACCCTTTCAAGGAGTATGCTAAGTTAAAATATTATTTTGTGCATTTAAAATATAAATGTTAAGTGTTATTTGTTAATTTCGGTTGGTGATCATTTACAATTATTGTGGAAATCTATGTAAACATTGTATAAGGTAATTGAATCATTAAAAACCACATTGTCACTATAAGAACCTGAAGTCAAATTACCATTGGGAAGCTGAACCGAAATAGATTTTTTAGATTTGTAACTTGTATAAAAAGATAAAGAATTGGAAAAATGATCTGCAACACTGAAATCTAATATCCAAATAGGAGAAATTTACCTTTTGTATTACCTTAATCACATGAGGCAGATTGCAAGTAGTAATTCCTAACCAAGGTTGAAACATGAGAAGAATTGGAAGAAAAAGAAGCAGATAGATGAAGAGCTAGCAAACCTTGAACTTGCTCTTTAGTGGAAGATGGTATGGAGGAAACATCACCTTGAGATACATAGATATTATTAACAGCCTTCTTGGTTTGGTACTCAAGAGGAAAACCATGGAGAAAAAAGCATTTATCAATTGTATAATTTGTTTTCTTGCAATTAGTGCATAACCTAGGGTTATGATGTTTTCCATAATTGGATTTAGAATTTTGTTTAGATTTACCATGGAAGGATTTTGCAGAAGAATTATAGGTGTCAACGGCCAAAATAGTAGGATTAGGAAAAATTCCAAGGTTTCCAATGTTCAATTGACGTTCTTGTTGCAAAATCATGGAATAAATCTTTGTAAAAGAAGGAAGAGGATCAATAAGAAGAATTTGGTAACGAACCGCATAGTAATTGTCATTGAGATCTTGTAGAAAATACAAAATAAGATCACAATCTCGATATGGAGAAACTATAGTTAAGGTGTTGCAACAACCAGATAATGAAGAGGAACACGACAAAATAGGGTGAAAATTGAAGAGCTTGTCAAAGATTTTCTTTAGATTCGTGAAATAGGTTGTAACCGAAGAATCGCCTTGCTTGATTAAGGAGAAATCTGAAGTGATTTGAGATATTCTAACAAAATCACCTTGAGAAAACGGATTTTTGAGTTCTTTCCAAACACAAAAAGCTTTGTCAATCCATAAAATGTTGCTGACAATTTCATGCTAATCGAATGATAAAGCCAAGATATGACGAGAGTATTGCAACTCTTCCAAAACGAAAAAAAATTGAGTCTTGAGAATTTGGTTTCTTTATTGTGCCATCAATGAAACCACATTTGTTCTTCATCTCCAAAGAAATGTACAAAGTGCGAGGGCACGCATGATAGTTCAAACCATTCAAGACTGGTGAAATCAAAACAAGAGAAAATTTTTCATTTGGATGAATATAGAAGTGATTGGTAAGGTCGTGATTTGGAGGAAGAAGAGGTACAAGAGGAGGAGGATTTTGTTGTGGATCATGAAATTCTACCATTTAAACGGAAAAAAAAAAAAAAAAAAATTGCAGAGAAAGGAGAAGAAGGAATAAAAGAGAAAGGTAAGAATTTTTTATTTTTAATTTTGGTGAACTGATACCATGTTATAAAATAATATAATAGAAATATTATCTTAATAAAAAAGAGATAGACAAAGACTATTTATACAAAATATTTACAACCAATTATTGATTAGCATACTAACTACAAAGAGATAAAAAAGGGAAGATAGTATCGCCCTAGCTTAAGTGATGTCGATATTGTTTGGTTGAACGTCTTATCTTAGATTCGAACTGAAATTTCTAGTTGTATAAATTAATTATAGTAAAATTTATCATTTATTTCAAAGATTAAAAAAAAAAGTAATAGCAGTTACAATAAAAAAGAAAACAAAAATCAAAATTGACTAAATTTAAAATCGAATATAAGTATGAATATCTTCATTACATTCAGTAATACAATCAAATCAAGAAATAAGTTAGATTAACATTAAACTATTTTAGGGACACATATATAGCCCATGGTTCAACTACTCTTTTCCAATTAGATCTTCATGAATAAACTAACTGGATCTTTATTTGCAAAAGAATGATTTTTAATATATATAATATATAGTTAACGACTCTATGATACTGATCTCCATCCTCCGCTGCAAACTCAAAAACTAGCATCTGCACACGAAAAAGTTGTATGAATGACAAATTATATACAAACCATATAAAGTCATCACAAAATTGCATGTCATAATAAATATAACACATCAATGATAAGATGTGTGTTTATATTGTAAATATTTATATAATAGAGAAAAGCTAAAAGTAATTTATGTATACTTACCTTTCAAGTGGATGGAGAATTGCAAGGAGGGAGGGATTGATCGTTTTGAAGTTTCACATTCTTCCTGTTAATTATATTAGGAACCAAATTTTTTATACAGTAAATATATAATTTAAAATAAAATTTAAAAATAAAATAAAAAAAAGTAAAAAAATATACGAGAGAGATGTCAAAGACGCTTCTACGCTTGTTTTTGCCACCTCCATCAATCCTGAGAAAATACTTTTGTGCATGACTAGCAACTTGGGTAGGAGTCTTGGTATTCACGTAATTCTTTGATATTTCCTTCCAACGACCTTTTCCACATTCGTTTAAACCTAACAAGAATGCTTTGTGCTCTTCCTCTGTCCATGATTTTACTGCGGTAAATTTTATATATATATATAAAAAATAATTAAAAAATTTTCAATTAATTATATCATGTTAATAATATATTGTGATTTAAAATTACATCTTTAATTATTTACTTATAATACTTAATCTTTTATTTTTTATCCGGTCGTTTATCTTAAAATATTTTCTAAATTAATATTTATTTGTTGAGAAGCAAAACTACACTAGCAATGTTAGTATTTTTTTATTTTATTTATTTTTTTATTAATTTTTTTTTCTTTAAAGAATTCATATCTATGTCTATATATATTTATCACTATTGTCATCGTATATTCGTATTAAACTGAAGAAAAAAAAAATTTCGAATTCAAATCTTGCAATAAAAAACAACAATAAAAAAAATCATAAATTCAATCATTCAAATAAAAAACAAAATTTTCCAATTAAACTATTTTGCTCAAGTGTACAAAAGACAAAATAGTGTACTTTCAACACAATTTGTGTTACTATATATGTAATCCACCGTGACACTAATTTAATTTTTCAGTTGAAATACCCTAAACAATAAAATAGAAAAATCAAAATCGAATTAAATGGTATGTTGATAACAATTTAAAATTATATCTTTTAGTTTTGAATTTTGAGTTCGTTTAATAAAAAAATATATTATAACTTTTTTAAAATAAAATTAATAAAAAAATACAAAACAACTGACTTGATAAGTAAAAAATTCAGATTATGGAGAGTTACAAACATACCTTTTCTTGTACCATCTTGAATACTTCTCTGAGACATATTTTCTCCGACTTCAGAATTTTTGCTCGTATCATTCTCATTGTCGTCACTTTGAACTTCAGAATCTTTGATCATATCATTATTATTGTCATCGTCGCTTTGAACTTCAGAATCTTTGCTCATGTCATTATCATTGTCATTGTCATCACTTCCAGTAATTATAAGAGATAAATTTTGAACAAAATCTTGTCTACAATCATTCATCTTATTTTCATCGCCTCCAACTTCGAAATTGTCTCTATAACAATTTTTATTGCTAACGACGTTACACAAATATTTATTCTCATTGTCTTCACTTTCAGTAACGACGTCAGACAAATATCGAATTTCATAATTATCTCGGTAACTATTATCATTAGACAAATATTTTGATTTAGAAATTTCAGAATTTTCTAAATTATCATCATCCTCATCATCGTGGCTATAATTAAATTCTATAAGACTCAAACTATTATTAACGTACTCAATAGGTTGGGTAGAAGGTTTTGACAGAAGGTTAACACCAAACAGCATCACACGCGCTTCACTATTATTCTCAGCTGTTTTCGAATTATCCATTAGTAGACTCCTTTTCTAACTAAAGCCTCGAACGATTAGTAAAAACTAAAATCCTAGTGCGATGTTACATGATAAACGATTTTGCTTCTGAATTTCTATTTATAACTTGCACGTTTTTTTTGTGTGACGGTTTTCGGACATATATTTATCAGATCCGTATATTTTCACATAATATCAAAATTTTGGTGTCAAACAAATCATATCTGAATTTTATTGAGTTAAGAAAGAAGAAAAGCGTATCTTTCTGTTAGTCATGAATAACAAATATTAAAAAAAATCAATTAAGGATTTTATTTTGTCAAAAATATAATTGTTTTATAAAAAATATGATTACTTATTAATTTATTTGAGGAATGTTCTTTTTTCTTTTAGAGAATATATATATTCCTCTTTTGAGTTTAGATTATATTCATATTTAAAATATAAGATTAATCTTATAAAAAAAATAAAAGATTAAAGTGACTAATAAACTTTTTAGATAAATTAGGTTAAAAGAAGTATTTTTCAAGATACCTTGGTTTTTTATATTATTGTTATCCCAAAAAGTTTGTAGGATCAATTTTGATTTAGTTACAATTTAATTTTTTTGATATTATCTACGTCGAATTTAGGATGCATATTTGTGTCTCAAACAAATCATTATCTTGAGTAAAAAAAAAACAAATCATTATCAAAATTACAAATAAAAAAGGAAATCAATTTCAAAATAAACCTAAATTATAATATCCACATCTATCCTATAAACTACGGTTTGCTGAGTCAGATGCAGTAATTAAGTTTCATTAAAGACCCGCCGAAAACTTATGTTACGGTTTGGTGTTACCAAACTAAAACAAACAAAAAAATACGCATACTAATTAAGCAAAGTCCATTTTTTCAATAGTAACAAATCACGCTTTCATGGTAATGTACAAGTCAATTTTTCTAGATGTTTCAACTTTTTAATGTTAGTTTTCAAAATGGACTTTGGTTTTTCAGTTTTTGTATGTCTTTGGTTTTTCTTGCTTGATCTGATAACACACCATGTATATGATATTTTGTCTTTGATGGATTCAGATTGTGAGAAGATTAGAAGCTACTTCTTGTTTTTCTGATGATTATAGTAATGTGTGATTGTCGAGAATACCTTGGTAAAATTGCGTTTTCTTTTATTATCTTCGTTTGAATGTGATATTATTAGAATTTAGACACTTGATCGTGGATGTTTTTGATGCAATTGGGTATACATTGAGAATGTGATAGACATTTTGAAGGGCAAAGGATTCTTGTTTTTCAGTCATGTTGTTTTGTCACTCTTTGACTATGATTACACAAGTTATTTGACTTAAATTGGTTTTAGTTGTTAAATTTGGATGATACCTCTTTTTATGCGTCTACAAACTTAATGGCTCACATATACTGTGTCATGGTTATGTTTTGTTGTGAATTAAATGAAATATGTTTTTTAGATGAAGCTTCATGTAATTTGTTTGAACTATTGATTTTTCAAACATAAATACTATTGATTTTATCCACAATGATTATTGCTATTAAAAGTCTTGTGAATCTTTTTACCTGCAATAGCTATAGTCACTAAATGGATAGTGTACAGTGCAAAAATTCAAATTAAGTGGCAATTAAAATTGCCACAAAAGGTTCGTTACTTTGCCGACAATAAAATAAGTTTTTACCGACATTCGTTATAATTGTCGCTAAAACTTTTAGCGATACAGGATACAACGGCTAATGATTAATTGCTGGTAAAACTTATAGTGGCTATTTTTTGTTGGGGTTGATTGCAAGTCCCACATCCTTTAGTGTGGGAGAATAAGGAGAAGGCCAAGGCTATATATTGGGTTTTAGTCATTTGTTTTCAAATGCACCCGTCAGCAATAGCACTTTAAGCTTGTATCTGACTTAGTTTAAATATTTGCTTTGTAAGAGTGTGGTTGTATCTCTGGTTACCGGTTTAGGCAGCGGCCGTGGTTTTTTACCTGGTGCACAGTTTACAGTCTGCGTGCAGCTGCTATGTCAAGGTACAAGTCAAGGATGTGCTTATACAATCAGGATTACACAAGGCGTTGAAAGGAAACACTTCTAACATGGAGGCCGACAAGTGGGAGGAACTAGATTTGAGAGCTGCAAGTGCAATTCGTCTGTGTTTGGCAAAGAATGTTCTTGCGAATGTGCAGAATCTGTCATCAGCCAAGCAACTCTGGGAGAGGCTTGAAGGGTTATATCAGGCTAAGGGCATCTCATATCGGTTGTTGTTGAAAGAGCAATTCCACAATCTGCGTATGGATGAGGGTACGAAAATCTCTGATCATCTTAGTACTTTGAATAATATTGTCTCTGAGTTGGAATCTATCAAAGTTGAGATTGATGATGAAAGATAAAGCGTTAAGGCTCATTTTGTCCCTTCCACCTTCCTATGTTCATCTTAAACCTGTTCTGATGTATGGGAAGGAAAGTTTGAGTTTTGAAGAAGTTGCAACTAAAATTATTTCTGAAGAAAGGAGAATGAAAAATGATGAAAGCACTTCATCAAGCTCAATGTTGCTGACTAGAAGTGGAGCTAATGGGAAGAAGATACATGCAAAGAATTTGGTGTGCTGGGAGTGTGGAAAGTTTGGGCATGTGAAGAGAAATTGTCCAGGTGGAGCAGTATCTGAAAAAGACTCTGAGACAAGTGCTGACAAGGTCTCCCTTGTTTTGGGAGATGATGGTGATCTCATCTAGAAGATAAAGTTTGTCCTTATGGTATTTCCGCTATACCATGAAAAAGGACAAGTTATTGCTAGCGGATTCAGAACAGCACGCGGGCATTGGTTGGCATTGATGCAAGGTGTGTGGTGATGTGTCGATGGCTGAAGAACTTCCTAGAAGCCAACATGGGAGTTGCACCATAAATTTCAGCTAGGTTTCGACATGAGAAAATTCTTGGAATGGTTTAGTTCCAAGTGGAGAAAATTCTTGGGATGGTTTAGTTCCAAGTGAAGTGTACTTTTGATGGTGGAGTATGATTGTCGGTAAGACAATGGAAGCGGAAGTTGTAACTCTTACAATCAAGGTGGAGATTGTTGGGGTTGATTGCAAGTCCCACATCCTTTATAGTGTGGGAGAATAAGGAGAAGGCCAAGGCTATATATTGAGTTTTGGTCCTTTGTTTTCAAATGCACCAGTCAGCAATAGCACTTTAAATATTTGCTTTGTAAGAGTGTGGTTGTACTGGGTTGTCTGGTGTGAGTGAGAGAAGTCTATGTGTTGTAACAATTTTCACATAGTGTTAATTCTCTGGTTGCCGGTTTAGGCAGCGACCGTGGTTTTTTATCCGGTTTTAGAGTTTCCACGTTATATTCTTGTGTTGTGATTGTGTCTTAATTCTTTTGAACTTATGCTATTTTTCCCAACATTTTTAAGCAATGTTTCTTGCCGTTAAAGATATTTTTTGAAGTAGTGAAAGTGATCATACGGTGTTCTCTAAGCAAACCAATTGTGGCAGTATTTTACTTGTAGTGTATGATGATGGTATTGTAATTATAGGAAGGGTTAGCAAAGAAATTGATGAATTAGATACTTTCTCTAAACGAAGTTTCAAACCAAAGATTTGAGAGTCTCGAAGAATTTATTGGAAGTGAAGTTATGTATTCTAAGAAGAGGATACTCCTTTCATAAAGGAAGTATGTTCTGGATATATTGACTGAAATAGGTCTCATGGGAGCAAAACCATGTGAGACTCCTATGGAGCTAGGAGTTAAGTTGAGAGTAGATGGAGCTTCTTTCTCGGACCCACAGAAGATTAGAAGATTGGTGGGGAAGTTGAATTTTTTAACGCTCACTAGATCTGATATTGCTTTTCTACTAAGTGTTGTAAGTCAATTTATGTCTTCCTCTGCTGATCTTATTGGGAATCACTAACTCGCATTGTTAAGTGTATGAAGCAAGCTCTGAGAAAGCGAATTTTGTACCAAGATCATGGGCATATGCAAGTGGAGGCTTTTTAAGATTGGGCAGGATCTCATATGAACATGAAGTCTACCACATGATATTGTATATTCCTCTGTGGTAGTTTGATATCTTGGAAAAATAAGAAACAAAATATGGTGGCAAGATCAAGTGTAGAAGCAGAATACAGGACTATGACTCAAATAATTTGTGAATTAATATAGGTAAGACAGATCTTGGATGAGATGGGATTTTGTAATACTTGTCCTATGAAAATGTGGTGTGATACACAGAATGGCATGCAAAGTATTTCTCATGTTTCCTCTATTTACTCAAGCAAACCAAATAAAGTATTAATTTTCATCTACTTCGTATGGCAAAATTTCCACTCCACACCATGCAGGTCTTTTAGAACAAGCTCTTCAGTAAATCTTAAAATAAACAGAAGTCATCACCACCTTCACTATTAATTAGACATGATTCGTCTAGCTCTATTGGAGAATAAATCTGATTACAGATTGATGCTAAAGGAATGAGGTGAAATTACCAGAATATAGAATCCTTTATCCTTGAGAACCCTATAATATCAGTGTGTCATCAACTGCTTCAATTACGGTGAATAGATCAAGAATAAAAGATCCAAAATACTTTAGTACGTTTGAGCAACATAATTGCCATTGATTGTCTACTCTCACAATTTTTGGGATCAGGAAATAACAGTTGCATTAAGATAAATCTCTGCATTTAATCAAGCCAAACGACTTAAATTAACCCTTATATACCTTTAGTTAGGTTTTCATAAGAATCTTTGACTGAAATCGAACAACACACAAATGTGCAATATGATATACACTTGCAAGATTTAATTTGACACATCATTAAAGGAACTAAACACATATTGAACCTATGGATGGATTAACTATAAACCATTCTCGTAGGCATTAAAAAAATCAGATTTAAGCCATCAGCTCAAGCATATTTGCTTCATTCTGTTATACACAAATTAAGTGAAAAAAACTACGTACCACAGGACTAAAATATTTGAAAATTCTTTTAATAACTAAATTAAATTAGCATTATATAACTAAAGTTTAAAGAATAAACTAGATAGTAGAAGGAGTAAAAGGTAACTACGGAATACTAATGTATAACTAACTGTTGTAACTGATTGTAGTTAGAGAGTTACGAGGGATAATAGTTAGTGTTTTGTTTTTGTATACAAGGGGGTCATAAGGTTAGTTGAAGTTATCACTTTAGATTAATATTGTTGAGAGTCTAGGCCTATCAAATACCTGATATTTTGTTATCATTCAGCTTACTAAAGAATTCATATTCATTCATTACTCATCTTTGTAGTTGAATATCAGAGCACTTCGGGACTTTGTGGGTATCAATAATTGGTTCAATTAAAAAAGGGAGGAGGCTTTGGAGAGATTGCTCGTAGAAAACAATCCATTTCTAAGAGAATTTGAAATCAAGATCGGAAGAGCGGCTAGCTCAGGCAGCGATGCAGCAAGAAGAATGGTCCATCATGTTTGAAGCGCGAATCTTGAGTTTACTAACTGCCACAAATGGCGGTCCATTGCTCAACGAACCAAGAAATACAATCCTCATAACATAGGAACACTTGAGGAATCACGCGGTGACAACCACGATTAAAGTGCAAAGACCAAGTAGTGCAATTTGGAAATTCCAATCTTTAAAGCAAAAGGCGGGTACGGTTGGATATTGAAGCTGGAATGGTACTTTCACATGCGAGTTGTTTTAGTAGAAGAGAAAATGACAACTGGTATTCTTACACTGGAAAGGGATGCTTTGGGATGGTTCCAATGGTGGGAATCTTGCAACCCTCACCCTACATGGCAAGGGTTCAAGAAAGTTGTTATTCAAATGTCCCAATCTACCATGATGAGAAACTCGTTTGAATTATTGTTAGCTCTAAAATAGACCCATTTTGTATATGAGTTCATCACTCTATTTGAGAAGCATGTTGATGCTATGAAAGGCATGTAAGAGGAGTATTTGATGGATGTTTTTTTTTAATGGGTTGAAGGAAGACCTCAATGATGAGTTGAAGTAGTATGAGCCCCAAACCCTTTCTGAAATGACGATTAAGGCGTGCAAGGTGGAGGAGAGGAATGTGGCAGTGGCAAGGTAGGAGGGAATCTTGGAGCAAAAACAAGTACACCTAAGTGAAACTTTACGAATAGAAAGCTAAAAAGAGTTGGACCACAAGAAGTACAAGAGGACCAGAGTTGAGCAGCACATCATCCTAAACATAATTTAACAACAAACACAACACTTGTTCAATGCAAACTAACATATTTCAGGAGATTAACGGAGGTTGAAATGCAAGAAAAGGTGCGAAAATGAGTTTTCTCGATGTGATGAGAAATTTGGGCTGGACATGTATGTAAAAACATAAAGTACCGCATCTTGGTCATGGAAGAGGGTGATAAGGAGCTCGAAAGCAAAGAAGAATTGAAAGTTACACCAGAAGCAGACAACTCGATCTAAGGTGAAACTATCACTTAATAGTATTATGCGATTAACAACAAGGCGTTATTTGAAGTATTGAGAACCGATGGTAGACTTGGTTGATTGTGGAGCCAGACACAACTTCAATTCAAAAGATTTGGTTGACAAAACATGTCTTTCAATAATCGATACATGCCCGTATTATGTAGAAATGGGAGATTGACACAAAATATGGTGTAGAGGGATATATGAAGGAGTACAGTTGTTTGTGGATGCAAGATGTTCCAATTCAGCAAAACTTTTTGCTCTTCAACCTAGGAAGATTAGATATGGTGTTGGGGTTGGATTGTCTAGCATGATTGGGGGAAATCAGGGCTAACTTTGATGATATAACATTGAAGTTTAATGTTGGCGAACAAACCAAGTTGCTGAAGGCAGATCCAGATCTCATCGAATCTACAGATCCATATCTCATCAAGGGTTCATTGCGGGCTACAATCAGATTGAAGATAACCAGCAGACTCTAGAGGAAGTTGGTGAAGCTATAGCAGAAGTGTTAGGAGCATTTCCTGATTTGTTTCAAAACCACAAGGAGTGCCATCCAACAGGAGGCATGACCACGCCATACTATTGATCATGGGGCAACCATTCCCAATATAAGACCATATAGGTACCCCTCAGTATCAAAAAAGTAAAATTGAAAGGTTAGTGGGATAAATGTTACAAGTTGGAATTATAAGGCCTAACATTTGTGCAGACTATAGCGCATTAAACAAGATCACCGTACTGGATAAATTTTTTATTCCGATTATAGAGGAATTATTGGATGAGTTAGGTGGTGCTGCAACATTTTCTAAACTTGATTTGAAGGTAGGATACCATCAAATCAAAATGAAAACGTAGGACACTGAGAAGATAGCCTTTCAACCTCAGGAGGGCCATTATGAGTTCCTGGTGATGCCATTCGACTTAACAAATGCTCCATCAACCCTCCAAGCTCTCAAGAATAAGGTACTACAACCATTTTTGAGAAAATTTGCCTTTTTCTTTGACAACATTTTGATGTGAAGTCCTTTTATGGACACGACCATGTACAACATTTTAGGATAATTCTAGAGGCCTTACATAAACACCCACTGAAGGTGAATAAGAAGAAATTCAATTTAGGGCAGTCTCAAATTGAATATTTGGGCCACATCATATCTGCAGAAGGGATGGAAATAAAAATATGGAGAACCTATATATTAGGAGGGCATTTCATCATACGCACTGACCAACTTAGTCTAAAGTTGTTA
This sequence comes from Cicer echinospermum, assembly GCA_002896215.2. Lineage (NCBI taxonomy): Eukaryota > Viridiplantae > Streptophyta > Magnoliopsida > Fabales > Fabaceae > Cicer > Cicer echinospermum. Next base: position 41,163,737 of record PGTU02000005.1, on the reverse strand, counting down.
ACATAGCAGAGGTTGATGAGTGAGGATCAATTCAAATGGGCTACCAAGTTGGTTGGATATGATTTTGAAATTCAATACAAATCAGGGCGACAGAACTCAATGGCAGATGCATTGTCTCGAAAGAGTACATTTGCTCCCATATCAATTGCAATATTGAGGATTAGGAAGATTGTACTATCGAATTACAAAAAGATGATCGCCTTAATAATGTTTTCCAAGCTTTGTTAACCGGAGGGACAACACCTACATGATATGCAGTGCATGGAGGAAGGTTGTATTACAAATAAATGATAGTGTTATCCAAACAGTTTACAAGAATTCCTTTGATATTAAAGGAATTCCATGATTCACCTAAAGGAGGGCATGTAGAATTTTTAGAACTTACAAACGAATTGCAGGTGTGGTGTATTTGGAAGGAATCTAGACAAATATAAAGGAGTATCTGGAAGCATGTGATACTTGTTAGAAAAATAAATACAGTACCCTTTCTCCAACAGGGTTGCTGCACCCATTGCCTATTACCAAGAAAATTTGGGTTCATATATCAATGGATTTCATTGGGGGACTGCCTCAAACTCAAGAAAAAGATACTATATTAGTGGTGGTTGATAGGTTGACCAAATTTGCCCACTTTATGGCTTTAGGTCATCCTTATACAACTAAGAAAGTGACAAAAGTATTTTTGCAGGAGGTAGTGCGATTGCATGGGTTTCCTTCTTCAAAAGTGTTTGACAGTGAACAAGTGTACATTAGTCAATTCTCGAAGGAGTTATTTCGTAGGCCAGGCACCAAACTTAAGTTCAGAATCGCCTATCAACCATAATCGGATGATCAAATTGAGGTTGCAAATCGTTGTCTAGAGACTTCCTCACTGTCTGACAGGGACCAAACTGAAGCAATGGCCTATGCACTTAGCTTGGGCTGAATTGGTTAAATACAAATTACAAGCAACCTTCAACTTTCAACCTTCGATGCCTAAAATTGGATTTGGATTTTGAAATTTGAATCCACCAAGATGGATTTGCCTAATATATATACCAAGGATGAATCTTACTAATTCAATTACTCATTATTCACATAATATGTTCATAATCAAACACAAAAATTTATATGAATAATTCAATTACTCATTATTGACATAATATATTAATGATCAAACACAAAAAAATTTATATAAATAAAAAATTTGTAGTTATGTTATTTATCCATCGATATTTACTTATATTTTTTTAAAATTAATTATACATTATTTTGAAATTATATAATGATTTAATGGTTAGATTGATAAAATTTATCGTTAATATTGAATGTTTTTATTATTTTCTTATAAAAGCAAAACTAAATTTAGGTAGTCATTTTTATGTTGACATAAATCTCTCATGAATAATGATTTAAGGCTGAAAATGTAACTCTTATAGTAAATTCAAAAATGCAATTTTATTTTTTTTATTTAATTTGATTATTATGGGGAAAATATGAGAAAATAGGAGTGTACGCCACATAGGCAAGGAGGGTTGAGAGTGCTTTTTGAGAGATCCGGTTATTAAATAAGAGCTATTTTTTATTCTTGGAATTGTTTATAGTAATAGACATTGAAAAAAAGTAAGTATACAATGAATTTAAGCAAAAAAGTATGAATTGAATTTAATGTCACAATGTTTTAAAACACTCTTTATGTATGTATTTAATTTGACTTTTCATTTTGTAAGCTGAATTAGTGATACTTATAAGAGATATATTTGAAAAAAAGTAAATGCACTTAATAACTTAAAAGAGGGCTTATGTCACAACATGAAATTAAACGTTGTGACTGGCATACAAATTATACTCATAGTCTGATAAGTCTATTAACTAACTTAACTATTAAACAATTAATTAGTCCTCAATAATCATTTCCAAATATATATTTTTCTCGAAATTTCAACAGAGAATCATTTGTAGCTTCAATATTTCCAAATTTATAAAATTCCTGTTAACTTTCAATTCAGACATAATCCAAATAGTATAATCTAATTGTTTAATATATTTCCCAAAAAACTTTCTAGACTAAAAATAGTTGCAAATTACATCAGACTCAAAAGATTTTACAAAAAATTGGTCATCGATCAAAGAGGTCTACCAAAAAGAAATATGGTCGAGACTTGAATCTACTAACAGTTTGCTACTCAGCTGCCTGTGAATTTGAAAAAAATAAACAACATTGAAGGGTAAGTCACAAAGACTTAGTGAGGAGACAACAATTACCATCAACTAGAAGGGAAACACAAAAAGACACGAATAATTATTTTACAATCTTTTAGCGATTATGTTATACACATAATAAAATCATTAAGCTTATAATTTAGTTGATCAGATAGAAATATTAAAAATTACATTTATAGCGAAGCGAAATCAAAATGAATCACCTTAAATTATCAAAAAAATCAAACAAGTAAAAATGCAAATTCTTGAGAACCAAGAGACAGTTTTGTCTCATTGATAGCCTTTTCCTCCTAAGGGTGGTCTTTCCCTTAGGGGTGGCTCCATCTAACGGATAACCCTCTCATCTCAATTCTGCAATGCATCATCACGAATCAATTAGGGAGCTTACATCTCGTTGATAGCCCTTTCCTCCTACGAATGATATTTCTCATTGAGGCGACTCCATCTAACGGGTAACTCTCCCTAATCAAAACAAGGTAACTAGTGTTGGTTGATACGACCTCGTAATAATCGGAATATATCAGAATGTATCAGTTCTTTAAGAAATTAAATCAATTTCATACACACAGCGGAATTTAAATTGTGGCATACAAGATTAGCAAGTTCTGTTAGATTGATATGAGATTAACCAAGATGCATACAAGTCAAATTATCAGATTAAACAATATTACTTATCACAGAATATGTTTAACATGCATCTAATATTAATCACATATACAGATATATCAAGATAGAAAATTAAAGGAGTTAAGGGTTAGAGAAGATTGCACCAAGAATTTATACTGGTTCAGTTGTCAACTTGACAACCTACATACAGTCCTGAAAATCCAAACGGATTTCAGATTTTCTTCTCCAATAGAAAGAATCAATTACAGATTGTCCAGTTTCCTCCCCGAAACCTATCTATCTTAATGATCTCTTTTCTATTGATCACCCTCTGATCCTTGTAGATACTCAGCAATCTAACACAGAATCAAAGTACGACTCTTTCTTGTTGAGCACTCTCACCCAAGAAAGTAGCCACCGGTTTCTAGCTGGCTTTTCTCGCTTTCGTTTTTGTTTCAAAGAATTATTACAAACAGAATTAAGGAAGAACAAAAAGTAGTCTTCAATCTTGGTCAATGTGGCTTCTCACAATTCTGGATATTCAAAGATTGTTTTTGAGAACCCTTGTCTTTCAAGATCACTTTTCCAGCTCTCTTATTGATTGTTGATAATCTCTTTGGTTATGATCTGAAAAAGCAATCTCAGTGTATTAACCAAGTGTTATTGAGAGTTCTTTTGTATATCAAGAATATTCAAAGTGTTTATTCGATTGTTATCATTGTTATTGAAAGAATGATTGAAGACAGTTTATATAGTTTCTGAAAAACATGTTAATCAATCGATTTACCAATCGATTTCGTAAAGTGATAAAACCAGTCTAATCGATTTGCCAATCGATTGTCGTGTGTCTTGTTTTTCTTGAATCTTGAAACTATATAAGCCAATCGATTTACCAATCGATTCTTTAAACAACATTTTTCAGTAATTATGTTAAGACTGATATGCATCGATTTCGTAATCGATTGCAGATGTTATGTTCAAACTGAAACACATATCAATCGATTTCGTAATCGATTTATTAAGTCTTCATAATCGATTAACAAATACTCAGAATCGATTTGGTCACAAGCTCAGAGTTCACTGGGTTTTCAAAAGGTCTGTCAATTGATTTGCCAATCGATTGTGTTTAAGTCAGTGACTCATCTATTTTGATGTTAATCGACGTGCCAATCGATTTGTATGTATTTGTCTGAAAACGTTCTTACCTGGGGTTTAGTTCAATCGATCTCCCAATCGATTGCAACCAAACTTAACTTGATTGAAATTTCACCCAATAGATTGTCCAATCGATTGTGTTTGTCACAGGGAAAGTTATTTTGCAAAGATATTCAAGCAATCGATTTGCCAATCGATTACCCTCAAAACTGGGGTGCCACTGTGACTTGTCCAATCGATTTCCCAATCGATGTATTTCAATCAGGTTTACTTTGTGAGATGTATAATCGATTTGTCAATCGATTACCCTCAAAATTGGGGTGCTACTGACTTGTGCAATTTTCATTTTTAATTTAGTCAGTCGATTGCCCAATCGATTATACCAACACAAACAATTGTGTTTCCTTACACCCTTGTTATGAAATCGATTTCCCAATCGATTTGCTTCAGTCAAAAATCAACTTTTGTTGATTTCTTGTGTTCCAAGCAATATATTCCAAGTGTGTAGGATTTGATTGTTGTTCCTGAAATCTTGCTCAATTCAAATATTAGATTTATCATGTAGTGTATGAACATTGTTGAATTGTTAATTATGTCAAAATTAGGAATCAAATGACTAAAGTCCAACAACTAGGTGCACCTGATGCCGTTAAGGGTTTAGTAGTAATAACAACGATTTCCCAAATCACGTAATTAAAATCATCTCTCATTTCACCGTAATTCATGAAAAATATATTCAATCGCATAACAATTTAATATTTAAATACTTTTAACTCATGCTTAAATCAAACTAACTACATATTATATAACAAAAACCACTAAAATAAATAAATGACGAAATCGAGATAAATTTCAAAGGTTGTGTTCTCCAAATTTTTAAATAAATACTTTAACATAGAAAATAACAAAAATAATAATTATAGCATTATAAAAATATATGACGATGACCGTCGTCAACTCACAACTATGGAGAATCGCATATGTTTGTTCTCCAACAACTCTCAGAGTAGCAAGTAGGACCTCAGCTGACAAATCTGAGTAAAAATAATATTCTCAAGACTTTAGAAAAATTATTCTAAAAGTTTAGCTAACTTTAGAAAACCATAAAAATCATTTAAATCTACTCTAAGCACAAAATAAGATTTTTAACCAAAACTACATTTTTCTAGATATTCATACTAGCATTAGAGTTGTGTATTTACCTCACTGAGTCTCAATAAATAACTCTCAAGAAATGGGTACCCTTCTCCTTCCTTAGAGCACAAACCCTAACCCAAAATCCTAACGAAGAGAATTTGTAGGAGTATGAGAAATTATACTCTTAGGAGTGTTAAATTCCTTCTAAGGGTTGAAGGTTTAAGAATTGTGGAGTGAGAAGAAGCAAAGAGAAGGAAAGAAGAAAAAAAAAATGGGGGAGAGATTGTCTTGGTCGATAGGGAGAGAAGAAAGAGGAGAAGAAGAGGGGAAAACGTGAGGTGAAAAAAAATGATGTGGATATGAGTGAGATAGAAAGAGTGGGTGTTGATAGTTATTTATTTATTTATTATTAATATATTATTATTATTATTATTATTTTTTTTTTAAATTGAGCGTTACAATCTCCCCCCTTATGAAAATTCGTCTTTGAATTTATTTGATTTTTTTTTCTTCTACTACTTACCTTGAGTTTCAAACAAGTGTGGATACTTTGCACGGATGACTTCTTCAGGTTTTCAAGTTGTTTTTTCACCGGATAGACCACGCCAAAGAACTTTTACTAAAATGATATCTTTTGAGCATAAATGTATAACTTGGCGATCTAATATAGCTACCGGATGCTCAATGTATGATAAATTATCATCTAATTACACATCTTAATGATTAATCACATGAGAATGGTCATGAAGATACTTCTGAAGCATCGAAATATGAAACCCCAGATGAACTCCTGAGAGATCTGGTGGAATTACCAAACAGTACGCTACTGGTCCGACTCTCTCTAAAATTTCAAATGGTCCAATGAACCTTGGACTTAGTTTCCCCTTTTTACCAAACCACATACCTCTTTTCATTGGTGAAGCTCGTAGGAGTACATGTTCTCCCAACTTCAAACCATCCTATCGGAGACCTACATTGTCTTCCGTACAAAGCCTCAAACGGAGCTATCTGAATACTAGATTGATAACTATTATTATATGCAAATTCCATCACGGACAAATGTTGATCCCAATTACCCCCAAGATCCAGAACACAAGTGTGAAGCATATCTTCCAATATTTGTATAGTCCTTTCAGACTAACCATTTTTTTGAGGATGAAAAGTCGTGCTAAGCTTCAAACGAGTTCCTAATAAAGTTTGGAACGACTTCCAAAATTGAGCAGTAAATTCGGCCCCACGGTCAGAAATAATAGACACTGGTACACCATGCAAAGAGACAATTTCAATCTAAATAAAGTTTAGCATATTGAGATACAATATAAGTAGTCTTCACAAGAAACAATTGTGCAGATTTGATCAACTGATCTATAATCACCCACGCCGAGTCATAACCCTTTTGGGTTTGTGGTAATCCAATGACAAAATCCATAGCAATATCTTCCCACTTCCATTCATGTATTTCAATAGGTTGAAGTAATCTTGTAGGCTTTTGGTGCTCAGCTTTTACTTGTTGACACATTAAGCACTTAGAGATAAAATATGCTACGTCTCTCTTCATCCCTTCCCACCAATACTATTCTCTCAAGTCTTGATACATCTTATTAGAACATGGGTGAATAGTATAAGCATAATGATGAGCCTCCTCTAAAATTTTTCTTCTTAAGCCACCAACAGAATCAACTGAAAAGTCTGAAATTTTACCATTCTGAACATTATTTACCATATTCACCAAGTATGTGTCTTGACTTTGAGCTTCCTTAATATCATCAACTATGGTTGAACGAATTTGTACGTCCGCTAAAAATAACCTCGAATGACCAAATTCAAATTGAATTCTACTTTCAACAACTTCTTGAAACTATTGGCCTCTTTACTTCTGCTATATGAGCGAAACTGCACATGGATTTCCTACTCAAGGCATTTGCAACAACATTTGTCTTCCCTAGGTGGTATAAGATTGTGCAATCATAATCTTTCAAGAGTTTAATCCATCTTCTTTGTCTTAAATTTAAATCTCGATGCTGAAAGATATACTTAAAACTTTTATGGTCGGTATAAATATCACAAGTTTCACCATATAGATAGTGTCTCCAAATCTTAAGAGCAAAAAAAAAACTGCAGCCATTTCCAAATCATGTGTGGGATAGTTCACCTCATGCCTCTTGAGTTATCTAGATGCATAGACAATAACCTTACCTTATTGCATAAGTACACAACCGAGACCAACTATAGAAGCATCACAATAAACTGCATAATTTTCACCACCTATATGTAATGCCAAAATAGGTGATGACGTCAAGTATTCCCTAAATTTTTGAAAGCTTTCCTCACGTGCATCAGTCCATCGGAACTCAACTTTCTTATAGGTCAACCTAGTCAATGAAGATGCAATTTTTTAGAAACCTTTCATAAAACGTCGATAATAACCAACTAAACCAAGAAAACTCTGAATCTCCTTAACTGTGGTAGGTATGAACCAATTCTGCACTGCTTCCACTTTACTTGGATCAACACTTATTCCATTCTTAGACATAACATTGTTGAGACAAACTCTATATTTAAAGTTTTGATGAAAATAAACAAAGGCTAATTAAGAAAATTAATTATGATTCTAAAATGTTATGTTAATTTAACATGTGTTTTTGAGTGGATTTAATTAAGAACAGAATCAAGCAAATCAAGAAAAGACAGCAACAAGATCATTCTGCATCATAACAGAGAATGATCTCCTACTTCAACAATTGTCCATCACAACATATTGGTCAAACTTTTTCTATCTCTTTGACAAAGAGTCTGCCCGGGAAATTATTCATATCTAATCAGTACATGGCAAGGAACAAGTAGGATTCATCCAAACTCATAAAGACTATTTGGTCTCAAAGGACTCAAAGACAGACAAAAGTCATGACAGTTTGCAAACTCCAAAAATCAAATGTCAAGAAAGTTCGATCAATCTTGACATATGACAAGACAATTACAAAGGAAATCCAGAACGTTTAAAACGGGAACTCCAGAATGATTATTGAAGCTCAAGAAAGTTCAAACTCACAAACCAAGAACGTTAATCATTCTCCGTTTTCTACACAATAACAACAACATTGTTTCTTCTCTGATTTGGTCTGTAATTCATCTCCAACATTCTCTAGCTACACTCAAGACTCAAGACAGATAATGTACCATCCAAGATCAATGAAGAAACGTCAAGAGTATTTTCTAAAAAGGACAGAATTGCTTTAAATGCTAAACCAATAAAGTCAAAAAGCTATTTCAAAGCAGGATTATTTTTATTTTGAAATAATGTTTCAGTTGAAAAGCAGAGCCTCTCCAACAGCTCTTGTACCTTCATTCAGTGCCTCTACAACCTATAAATAGAAGGCCAATATCCCGATTCAAGGCAAGAAATTCAAGTGCTTCGAAATCCACAAATCAATCACATACATACTTGAAATTTTGCAAAACAGAGGCAATCATACTCTCTGATTTCTGCGAAACAGCTGCTGATTCATACTCATCTATTAGTTTGCGCAATTATCATTATATCCTTTGTAAAGAATCAATTCTCAAACAAGAGTTGAGAAATTTCAGATTCTGTCAAAACAATCAAATTGTAAAAACTCAAACTATAAGAGTTTCTTTATAGTTTGTTTTAAGATTACTTCCTATCAAGGTTAGATAGGTGCTGGTATTGCTTTCTGGGTGGAAAGCAATAGATGTTGAAATAGATCAAGGTTGATCTAGACTAGGTGTTGTAAGATCAAGAAAGCTCTTTGTTTTAAACACTTAGTGAAAAATCTCACAGTGTGAGGACTGGACGTAACCCACATTGGGTGAACCAGGATAAAATCTTTGTGTGGTATTCTCTATCCTATCTCTTTATTTATCATACTGAATTAATTAAGTAAGATAAAACATAAACTGATTTTCTGTTTTCAACTAATCAAGGAACGTTCTCTGTTTTACTGCAAAAACCAAGAACGTTCTCCGTTTTCTGTTTTCATAACCAATATCAATCTTGAGTTATTTTCTTAAGTTTTAACAGGAATTTTTAAAAGGTGCATTTACAATTCAAACCCCCTTTCTTGTAAATTGACATTGTTACTTCAAACATGACCTAAAAATGGCACATTATCCAGCCAAAACTGACATTTAGAGAATTTGGCATATAATTGTTTATCTCTTAAGGTTTGCAAAGCCAACCTTAAATGTCGCTCGTGTTCTTCTTTACTCTTGGTATAAAGAAGGATATCATCAATAAACACAATCATGAATTGATCCAAGAATGGTTTAAAAACACGATTCATCAAATCCATAAAAGCTGCTCGGGCATTAGTAAGCCCAAAGGATATAACAAAAAATTCATAATGTCCATAACGCGTGCGGAAAGCTATCTTCGTTATATCATCCCTCTTAATCTTCAACTAGTGATACGCTGACCACAAATCAATCTTAGAAAAACATTGAGCTCCTTGAAGTTGATCAAACAACTCATCAATGGGTGGCAAATGGTATTTATTCTTTACAGTTACTTTATTCAGCTGCCTATAGTCTACACACAACCGCATGAATCCATCTTTCTTCTTTACAAATAATAATGGTGCTCCCCAAGGAGAAGAACTTGGACGAATAAAACCCTTATCATGAAGATCTTGAGGTTGCTCCCTTAACTCTTTAAGTTTTGTTGGGGCCATACGGTAAGGAGTTATGGATATAGGATGACTGTTTGGAACTAAGTCTATAGAGAACTCAATCTCCCTATCAGGTGGCAACCCAGGAAGTTCTTTAGGAAAAACATCTGGAAATTCACATGCTACTGGAATTTTTTCCAATTTCTCCTCAGTCATTTGTGTATCCCTTACCAAGGCTAAATACGCTTAACATCCTCTTCTCATTAACTTGCTAGCTCTCAAGGCTGAGATTTGGTTATGTGGTCCCAACAATGTTCTCCTTGAAGCAAGAAGATTGATTGCCCAGGTACCTCAAATTTCACCACTTTGTTATGACAATCCAAAGTGGCATGATGAAAAGCCAACCAATACATACCCAAAATCACATCAAAATCTATCAAGTCAATAACTACTAAATTTACTGGCAACACCTTGCCATCAATAGTTATATCACAAGAATAATACACCGACTTAGCAAGCAAATTTCCTCCAACAAGTGTAGCTACAACTAAAGCCTCTTCAAAAGAAGTTGAACATTTACTAAGCCAGGTAGCAAACCACGAGGATACAAAAGAATGAGTAGCTCCATGATCAAACAACACATGAGCATCTCTCGAAGAAATAGAAAGTATACATGTAACTACTGCATTGGATGTCTAAGCATCCTGACGAGTCAAAGCAAACACTCAAGCCTGACCTCTTCTTGTTAGTATCTGATCTCTACCACCAAGTCATCTACCTCCCTGCTAAGATGTTCCTGAACCTCTAGCATAAGAATTTCCACTTTGTCTCACAAATGCAGAATGAGCATGAAAAAATGCCAAAGCTGTTGGTGTTGATGCATAACTAGAGGATGGATGTGTCGTATCTACGACAATCCCTCCTAATGTGACCTACTGGGCCACATTGATAGCACACCTTACCATTACCATCTCTAGAACAATTGCCAAAGTGAAAACTACCACAAATAGAACATCGTGTAGCTGAAACGCCGGAATGTCTCTAAGAGAAAGTGAATTGTGATGCTGCTCCAGAATCTGATCTACGACTTTGCACTGTCCCAGAAGACTGCCCACTATGACCACCTCTTTGAGACATGAGTATTTGTTGCCCCTGATAACCAAACATAGATCCACCACCGCGATTCAAATAGTTACTATAAGATCCTTCAACCCTTTGTTTCTTTCGTGAATCTTGTCTATTGCCTCCTTTTTCCTTCTGTTGTTGCTAAATCTGAAAATCCAAACTCAAAACCTCAGCAAAAGTAGAACAATTCGACCCAACCACATATCTAAATAAGTAACCCCTCAATCCTCTGATAAACCTCTTAACACACATCTCCTCAGTGATAGGGTAAGGTGTGTGTCTAGAGAGCTGTGCAAAACGAGCACTATAGTCTGAAACTGTCATACCCTCTGTTTGCTCCAATCGCTCAAACTCATGAGTTAATCCATCTCTAACATTTTCCGCAAGAAAACAAGTCATGAACAACTGAGAGAACTCTCTGCATGCTAATGGAGGTGACCCCACTTGTCTACCACGTGACACTATATCCAACTAATCTCGTGTCGCACCTATTAGTTGAAAGGATGTCAATTCCAATGCTCTTACCTAAAAACAACCCAATGCTCTCCAAAGCCACTCTAGACTATCAATGAATTTTTGTGGGTCCTCAATCGCACTAGACCCAAAAAAAAAAGGGGGGGGGGGGAGGGGGTTTAAGCTTCATGAAGTCTGGTAAAGTAACCTTAATACCCCTCGTTGCAGTAGTCTTCTGATGCTCAACTTGTCTGACCTCTTGTTGACCATTGAGATTTTCATGTCTTTGATCACCCTCATGTTGTTGTCCAACGACAACCACAACAAGTTGTTGCACAACCTGTTGTAATCCCTACCGACCAACATCAAACTCTTCTATTGCTGAATTTCCGCGCCTCCTCCTGGGTACCTCAACATCGACATCCAAGCCACGTCCGCCAACATTAGCTCTACGCCTATTTTGGGCATGAACCGAAACACGACCTCGTTGACAAGCGCATTGGGCTTGGGCAATTGACTCGTCAACAATTTCCCTTATAGTAGGATTCATAGTCTTGGGTAGCATTCTCACCTAATCAAAGAACATTGATAAAAAATTGAACAAGACAACAAGAAAATGTGGAAAGATAGTGATGATGAATTTAAACACAGATTCAGACAACATATGTGACTCTCATAGAGTGCTAATAGCCCTTGCAAGTAAGTTGTGCCCGGGGACACAATTTACTAGCAAGAATCTATTATCACCCTATGTTTGCAATTATTTTTGGACCTACGACCGGGATCTGATACCAACTTTGTCACGACCCAAAAACTAAACGTTGTAACCGCACACAAACTATACTCATAGTCTGACAAGCCTACCAACTAACTTAACTATTAAGCAACTAATTAGTCCTCAATAATCATTTCTAAACAATATATATTTTTCTCCAAATTTCGACAGAATACCCTCTATAGCTTCAATATTCCCAAATTTATAAAATTTCTTTTAACTTTCAATTCAGTCATAATCCAAAGAACCTGATCTAATTGTTTAATACATTTCCCAAAAACTTTCTAGACTCAAAATAGCTTCAAATTACATCAAACTCGACAGATTTTACAAAAAAATGGTCCTCGATCAAAGAGGCCTACCAAAAAGAAATATGGTCGAAACTTGAATCTACTAACAACTTGCTACTCAACTGCTTGTGAATCTGGAATAAAAAATAAAAAACATGAGGGGTAAGTCACAAAGACTTAGTGAGGAGACAACAACCACCATCAACTAGAAGGAAAACACAAAAAGGCACGAATAACTATTTTACAATCTTGTAGCGATTATGTTATACACATAATAAAATCATTAAACTTATAATTTAGTTGATCAGATAGAAATATTAAAAATTACATTTATAGCGAAGTGAAATCAAAATGAATCACCTCAAAATAATCATAAAAATCAAACAAGTAAAAATGCAAATTTTTTAGAACTAAGAGACAGTTTCATCTCATTGATAGCCCTTTCCTCCAAAGGGTGGCTCCATCTAATGGATAGCCCTCTCCTCTCAATCCCACAACGTATCATCACGTATCAATTGGGGTGCTTACATCTCGTTGATAGCCCTTTCCTCCTATTGATGACATTTCTCATTGAGGCGGCCCCATCTAACAGGTAACTTTCCCTAATCAAAACGAGGTAACTAGGTGCACCTAACGTCGTTAACGATTTAGTAGTTATAACAACGATTTCTCAAAACACGTATTTAAAATCATATCTCATTTCATTGTAATTCATGGAAAACATATTCAATCGCATAACAATTTAATATTTAAATACTTTTAACTCATGCGTAAATCAAACTAATAACATATTATATAATAAAGACCATTAAAATAAATAAATAACGAAATCGAGATAAATTTCAAAGGTTGTGTTCCCCAAATTTTTAAAATAAATACTTTAACTTAGAAAACAAGAAAAATAATAATTATAGCATTATAAAAATATATGACGATGACCGTCGTCAACTCACAACTATGAATAATCGCTTATGTTTGTTCTCCAACAACTCTTAGAGTAGTAGACAAGACCTCAGGTGACAAATCTGAGTACAAAAATTATTCTCAAGACTTTAGAAAAATTATTCTAAAGTTTACCTAACTCTAGAAAAGCATAAAAATCAATTATATCTACTCTAAGCACAAAAAAAGATTTTTAACCGAAACTACATTTTTCTGGATATTCATACTAGTATTAGAGTTGTGTATTTACTTCAAAGAGTCTCAATAAACAACTCTCAAGAAATAGGTACCTATCTCCTCCTTAGAGCATAAACCCTAACCCAAAATTTTAACCAAGAAAATTTGTAGAAGTATGAGATTTTACATTCTTGGGGATGTTAAATTCCTTCTAAGGGTTGAAGGTTTAAGTAATGTGGAGTAAGAAGAAGCAAAGAGAAGGAAAGAAAAAAGAACAAATAAATGGGGGAGAGCTTGTCTTGGCCAAGAGGGAGAGAAAAAAGAGGAGAAAATGTGAGGTAAAAAATATAAAATGGATAACGGTGGGATAAAAAGAAGAATGAGTGTAGGTAGTTATTTGTTTATTTATTATTATTATTATTATTATTATTTATTATTATTATTATTATTATTATTATTATTATTATTATTATTATTTTAAACTGAGCGTTACAGCTTATACTTAGAGACATGTTATTTTCTAAATTGATGTTTATAATTTGGATGCGATGTTGTATTTTATATATATATATATGTTTGGAATTAAATAAATAATATAATAAATTTAGATTATGTTTTATATGAAATTAAAAATTAATTGTATTTAATTAATTCTTAATAATAGTAAGAATATTTATTTTTTGCTTATATTAATGATAAGAGAGGGATAACATAAGTATGTTTTAAATTCAATTTTAAAGAGAAACTCTTAGATGGTCACTCCACTAACAACTCAGCATTTGGGCACACAAAATTAAAACTTGACAACTAATTAAAGGTAAAACAGGTTGTCAAGTAAGTTAAAAAATTAAGAATAAATTAAAAGTAAATAATAAATAATTGATGGATCTGCTCCTCAATTTCTCCCCATCCCAAAATGTCTCCATCCCATGGTGTTTCCACATTCCTTCTGTAGGTTACGCCATCCACAATGCACATCAGTGCTGTTTTGAAGTAGAAAACCTGAAAGAGAAATTCTCTCTCGGGGAAAAACCCTTTCATCATTGCCGCATTTGTCTTTCTATTGCCGGCCGTAAGAGTTTCTCCTATTTCTCCATCGTCGTATATGTTTTCGTAAGTGTTATGCTTCTTTTTTTAATTTTAAGATACTAGTGTGCTTCTCTTCCTAAAAAAAAACAATGTTGTTTGTTCACTAATTTCATTAATTTCCCTTAGTCCTTGGAAGATCTAACTACGTGAGACTCATCGAGATTCTTATTTAATGATTTGAAGCAACAAAATAGAATATACAATCTAGATTTTTATTTGATTATTTTTTTCACATCATGATTCATGAGGCTATAATGTATGTGTAACTAACAAAAAGTTTGTATAGCTAACTTAGTTAGTTACATTATTAGTGCATAGGATGTATGAGATTATTTGCAAGATTGATAGAAACAATCCTAACAAATATCAAAAGGATATAAAGCATTGGAATGTTTGTATTTAATAGCATTGGTAATGAGATGTTTGTTTGAAGCCATTTGACATCCTATAATATGGTTTAGTATAATATTAGTTCCAAATGCAATGTCATAGACTACAATAGTTCTAGGTCCTTAACAAATGAAACATATAGAAAAATAAGATACAAACACAAGACACTTATTTGTTTTAAAAAAATTACTTAGAAGATCAAACATACTTAATTAAATGTTTAATTTAAGTGCAAACCTCCAACTTAATATTCACGCTACATAAATAATTATCAACATTTAATATTTATGTCACATAACACTCATAGTCATTCCAAATTGTTTAAGAGATGAGCTTAGTTTTTAAATATTTCAAAAATAAAATTAACAAGTATTTCTAACTATAATAACAATGGATTATTGCCGCCACTTTTATCGACGATGAGTCATCGAAGTAGCTAGTTCATCTTACTCGTGTAGTCAACTACTGTAAATGTAGTAATCAAATTCAAATTATGTTTAACGTGGTTCAAGAGTTCGAATGTGGCGCCACAACTCCTACTCATTTCTTCAAGTTAACAAATAGTAACAACAACACTTACATCAATATATAATCAATATTACGTTCATCTCATAATTCAAATGATGTAACCTATTCTCATAGAAGTCTAAGTGCTTGAAATTGATCGTCATCACACCAAATTGAATCAGGTAGTACATAAAACACTTTCAAGATTATACATCATTCTAAAAATTGATTTATAGATTTAAATTGTTATAAAAAGTAGCGATAAAAAAAATAGTTGAGAATTCAAAACTTGCCCTTAAATTACTTTTCAATAAATCATGTCTAAATAAAAACAATTAACATAAATCACATTTCTAAATACAATTAAAAATAAAATAAATCTCGCATATTTCTAAAATTTCACTCGTATTTTAATCATTAAAAACACATTTCTAAATAATTAATCACTATAAAGTTTTACAATAAATTAATAATTCCAAAATAGGTCCAATTTATTTTCTTATTTTCTCAACATGTCCACATATTAATCTACATGATGCACTCTACACATACCAATCTACATGTTAATCCATGTCACATTATGCTCATGTTAAACTCAAATATATATTTTGATAATGATAATACAACAACTACACTTCTATTCAAAAAACATTATACTCGTAAGTTAATTTTTTCTTAAACCTTGTTTTTTTTTATTCAGTTTTCTTTGTACACAGTTTATTATTTCACATTTTTATTAGTACTATTATGAATCATTTTTAAAATTTAAAACTCTAACCTAAGTTAAACTCTAATAAGTTCATAAAAAATAAATAAATCAATCATTTGAAACAAATATTCCAACATCATTGCGATTCAATATTCACATCCTCTTTTTTATTTTCTTAAAAAACAATATACACTAAGATATAGTGAATATTTCCAGCTATTTTAAACATTAAATAAAATTAATTATATATAATTATTGTTATTTTATAAATAAACAAATGTTCAAGTCAATTTAATTTCTTTAAAATATTTAAAAATAATTCAAACAAAAGTTCAGTTAACTTCTATCGACCTACTAATACAAATTTTATCCATCTACTAATACAAATTTTATCCATCGATAACTACACACTTTTATACTTTAAATAAAATTCTAAATGTTCTGAACAATGAAGAAATAAATTACATTACCTACACTGGAATCTATGTCGAATTCTACTATATTTCTCTACAAACTTTTTATGTTTACGATGATGTTATTATTTTTAATCTTGTACTCCTTAGGAGTGACAAAGCATTTTTATACAATTGGCAAAACTTCATAGGATTAGGAAATAAATTATGGTGGAAAATGATTCCATTGCATTTAATCAACTATAATTGAAAGAATTCTATAACAAAAGAAATCAATCAACAAACATGTAACTTTTTTTTATGCAATAGCTATAATAAGAGTATCTATACCTGTCTTAAACAATGATATGAGTTCATTGTAATATGTTATTAAATGCAATTGTTGGAGTATTCAAATTCCAACATGAAGGATGTTCTTACAAGAGAATATAAAATTATTATTAGTTAATATAAAATTGTAAACAAAATTAATAAACATATATATCATAAACATGTTGAGAGGCATTGAAAGAAGCATAAACAACTCCAATCATGTTTTTCCATGCATTTCATCAAGTTAGTTTGGTTATGGACAGAAGAATTAACCGCATAAAAGTTGTCTTCTTTTGGTTTCTAGGTGCACTTTGACTATTTTTTAATTCTTTCTCAGCCTCTAGTTGTTGCCACTTCTTCACCATCCTCTCAAATGCCTCTAAAATGTGTGAAACTTGTCGTTTTTCCGACAATTTCACCCAATACACTATTTGTACTCTCACTCCATTGAGATGATTTAATACCGACAGAAAACACATTATTGCTATAAAGCTGTGCTCCGCTTGTGTTATACATATTTCCTAACCATTAATGACCATGAAGTTTATACTCACCCATCATTTCGTTCCAATTGTTTTGAAATTTTTGTTTTGAATCACAACTTTTCATAATTTATTAAATAAACTCTGAAACTTGTGATTTTGATTCAGAGAACCCAAATATGAAGCTACATTTTTAGCTATATGCCATAAACATAATCTTTGGCATTTCCTCTCCAATTACCTTGGCCATAACTGCATCTTGACCTAGAAAGATTGTTTTTGGTTGTTAGTTTCCCATACTCTCCAAAACACTACAAGATTTGATGGAATTTGTGCCTCGCAAAGAAGGGAAAACAGCAACATCAGAGATATTTGTGGCGGCCTTAGGCAGCCACAAATAAGGCAGTCACAAACCTATGTCGCTGCCAAAACGGCCACAAAATTTGATTTTTTCGTTACCATTTCTGAGGGCTAAGGCCGCCACAAATTCCTCCTTTTGTGAGGGTTTAGGACGCCGCAAATTCCAGTTTTGGTGAGGGCTTAGGCCGCCTCAAATGTTAGGCATAAATCCATCTTCATATAAATGCACTCTTATTTCATCTTCATTCTTAAACTTTCTACATCGACATAAACAACATGGACATCTCATGCCCCTTCATCTTTGACAATTTTCTGCACTCTCGCAAAATTGAGAAAATCTTCAACCTTGTTAGCAAAACGTTGTTTAAGACTCTTCCTTCCAGGAAAATTCCTATCGTACATCCAACTTAAAAGGTTTCTAACTAGTGTGAATTGAAATGAAAAACTAGAACTTTATATGTAGTCTTCAATTCACTTTTCCTTTACAATTCCAAGCAATATGAGATTATTTTAACATTTAAAATTTAAATCAACTCTAATAATCTCTACCTTTGTTGAAAGTTATATATCTTCAGCTTCCATTGTCTATATCGAAAATTATAGTTTAAAGGAACTATCATATTCTACCATAAAAAAAAATTAAAAATACTTCACTTGAAGCTAAATTACTTCAAGAATTTATTCTCTATGTCAAAACATGCTGAAAAATATGATGCAACTTTCATGTTGGTTTTCTTAGGAAGTTCTATAGACCTGACCTAATTTTACAGTCACCTTGTATCAATGTCAACCAATTCTCATGTGCTAACCTGCTAGCAATAATTCATTATTTTCGATGGCAACATGAAAATGCCATAAGGATACACTGCTAATTTTTAGAAATAATCATCATTTTCCATCACGAGGGAGATATTGTTAGCATTCGACTTAGAGTCCTGATTTGACATGTCTCTATTAGGACGTTTATTTTTCACATACCTAGACTTTCCACATTTCTAGCATTTCAGAGTAGTTGCATGATTTTTCTTCATATAAGGTCTACCTCTAGCAACCAACATTGAGTTAGCTGAAATTTTTTCTCACTTTTCAACCTTATTTCTTTGTAAATAATTTTTGCTTGCAACTTCTTCAATGCTCAAAGTTTCCTTCCCATATATCAAAATAGGTTTGATATGCCCACAAAAATATGGAAGAGACCATATGAGTCTTAACACATTATCTTCATCTTCAATCTTCATTCCATTGGCTTCTAATTCAGAGACAATATTATTAAGATCACTTAGATAATAAAGTACCTTCGTCTTTCCATCTATGCGTAAGTTATGAAATTGATCCATCACCATAAATCGATTTGAGATGTCTGTTGCTTGATATAGCCATTCAAGTTTCTCCTAAAGTTCTTTGACTATTGATTGTCTAGCACATTAGCAAAAATATTCTTAGCCAAACACCATCAAATTGCACTTACAACTCTCAAATCTTATTTCTTCCATTTTTCTTTGTTCATGTCGGAAATGTTTCCTTTCAGTGTCTTGTGTAATCCTGATTGTATCAACACATCTTGGACTTGTATTTTCCACAAGCCATAATTTATTGCCCATCAAATTTTTTTAGGTCAAATTTAACAACACTTGAAAAATTTGACATTTATGAAAACTGTAAATTGTGCCACAAGAAAGTTATCAGGAAAGAGAGGTGAGTCACAAAGGACCACTTTATAACCATGTCTTTGCTTAGTAAGAACATTGCATAAACAACATTTATATGATATCAAAGTTATTTTATGATGTGGAAGATCAGAAAGTGATGCAACGACATAACATACTAAAAATTTAATAATCTACCAAACCAAAAGCTACTGATACCAAATGTTGTCCAAGGGAACACGAGAGCAACAATGGGTCAAATGCTTCAAGATCTATAAGAGACTTTGACACCACATATCCATCCAAAACCTGAAGGCATTAGACATATGGGTCACCACTCATATGAATCTAACATTTAACTTAACTTAGTAGATATGTGATTTAACCACTCACACTTGAACCCAACAATCACTCCCTTAAGTGTGAGTCTCTTTTACATCTTATACCCTAACACCCTTATTACCAACGAAATATACCTCGTGACTACACTGCTAGGAGGACTTTCCGTTAAAAAGATCCAACACCAAGATCCACTCTTGTTCACCGACCAAATCGAACCAAAACTTTGATACCAGATGTTGGAAAAATAAACAAATAGAGAGTTTTAAATAAAAATCAAAACACAAGAAAATAACGTAGAAATTGCAAACCAAAAAAAATCATGACTAGAGAATAACACTATGTGAAATTTTTTACAACACACAAACTTCTCTCAAATACTCCATACCCGCAATACAATCACGCTCTCCAAAGAGAATATCTAACTATCTCACAAAACTCTAAAACAAGAGAGAAAAAAATAATCAGATATTAACTTAAAATATTTCTGATTGATACAATTATAATGAACAATTAAAGTCCTATATATAGACTTGAACTTCCTCCTCCTTTAAAATTTCAAGTAATGTAAGACTATTTCAATATATAAGAGTGTTATCCTATATATAAATTTTAGATACCAGTGCTACTTAGAGTGCATGGCAATTCATCTTATAGAATCTTATCAGACACGAACCGGAATCCTTCCAATTATTATGTGCTAAAATTTAATTAATACATGTTCATTTTAAAATGCCAATAGCAAGAACATTCACACTAAAGCAAAAGGACATGTTTCCATATCTTATTTTTGAATTATTTTAATCAATATAGTTTTTTTATACATAAATTGTTATTTTTGAGTTTTAGAAAACTATTTAAAATCACAATTTATGCCACCGAAGATATTACTAGGTTGAGTTGCAGACTAGGTCGCTCTCTTTAAGACGTTTCGCAGGCACGTAGAAAACCGTTCTAGAATTACACCCTCAATATGGAAGTTAAAGTCACTCTCAATATGACAATTAAAGCCACTCTCAATATGGTACTATGACCATTCATAACTACGGCATAATAACCGCTCAAAAAGACAAAAAAAAAAAAACAAAGGGACTACGGCATAGCAACCGCTCTAAAAAACAAAAGGACTACAACATAATAACCGCTCTAAAAACCGAATGGACTATACTCTAAAAATCAAAGGGACTGCGGCATAAAAACTAAAAATCGAAAGGACTACGACATAACAACCACTTAAAAAACCGAAGGGACAAAAAAAAAGGGGAGAAGTGGCTCGAAAATTAAGCAAAAGAGGGAGAAAAGAGAAAGTTGGGAAAAACATCCAACTTTGGTGTATTTTTTCACAATAGCTTGAAACTTATTATATAGTGATGGAAGCAAAGTCACATATGTTTTCTAAACAATGTGGACTTTAATATGTATAGAGTTGAAACTACACAAAATATGATAGTTTTTCAATGTGGGATTTCAAAAAAATTCTTTCCAACGTGGGACTTGAATTTTAAAAAAACATGTTTTTTTCACTTGAATTTACAAAAAATATTTCTTTCCAATGTGGGACTTCAACACATTATTAAATTCACACTATAACATACTTATGTTCCATGATATAAATGCATACATTCCTAAAATATATATGACACTAATTAGATATTTGGACACTAAAATATATCAATAGTGATGTTGATTTATATAAAAAAAATGGAGAGTCTTTAAGTCCAAATTCAACTGACATATACCGATATTGTTAGATTAGACGTCTTATCTTAGGTTCGAACCCGAGACTTCAAAGTTGTGTGAGTTAATTAGGATATAATTTAATTACCTTCTCTTTTAAAAAGACTTCAGAGTGTGTGAATACAGATTTGCTGCATTGCCAACTAATTAAACACAGTAACGATTCTATAAAAAGAATATTACGTGGAAGAATATTGACCTTAAGATGAATCCCACGATGCGTTTTTTATGTATTAACCCGATTGCAGCCCTTTTTTCCTTGCCTACTTGTGAAGGGCTTATACTTTGAAAATTTAATTTCCTGGAGCATAAAGGTTATGTGCTTATTATTTTCTTCTAAGTAATACTACTGTATTGGCTGAAGGTACATCAAATGTGAAATATCAGTGGACAAAATTAGTGTTCTGACATACCAATACCTCGATATGTCAAGAAAGAAAGGAATCCATAGCTTCACTTTTAGGGGTTAGCTTAGCCAACATCATATGCTTGTAAGCTTGTGAGTCATAAGCTAGTAGCCAGTGAATATGAACTGATCAACTTGTCTTGTATGTAGCCTTTATAAGGTCCATGATTGATCAATGAAGGAGATGAGATTCATTTTAATTCACTATTGGTATCAGGGTCCTCATTGTTTCTCTAGAAAACACTGCAGTTTTTTGTTGAGAGTTGGTTGGAGTGTAAAAGAGTTAGTTGCGCGTGGTCTTTCTTTTCCGTTTTTTTTCCGTATTTCTTTTGTTTTATTCATCCACAGTAGTATACCAAGGAGATCTTGCAAAGGTTGGTATGGAACACTGCCACATAGTCTGTAATCCAATTGTTCCTGGATACAAACTTGTCAAAGATGAACATGGAATGGTTGTTGATGCAACTACATACAAGCAGATAGTGGGATGTCTAATGCACTGTTTGCAACAAGACCAGATTTGACATTGTTGTGTGTTTGATTGCTAGATACATGGAAAGACCTACTGAGGTGCATATGTCAGCTGCCAAAAGAGTGCCCAGGTACTTGAAGGGTACTATGAGCCTTGGTGTTTTATATGAGAAAGGAAAACGTGGATCAGGTGTCATTCCATAGTCATCAAAGAAACAACCAATTTTGACTCTCTCCACTACAAAGGCAGAGTTTATAGCTGCAGCATCATGTGGACGTTAGGGGTATTTGGTTTAGGAGAATACTGGCTCAACTTGGACAGGTTTAACAAGAACGCACTACTATTTTCTATGACAATAGCTCTTCAATCAAGCTATCAAAAAATCCTGTCATACATGGTAGAAGCAAACACATTGATGTGAGATACCATTTCCTTCGTGACCTCACCAAAGACGGAGTAATTCAACTGATACAATACACAAGACCAACTGTCTCATATTATGACTAAGCCTTTCAAAACTTGAGTCTTTTGGCAAGTTAAGAGACAAGTTAGGCATGTGCAGTCTGTCAACTATGTAAACTAATTGTTTGTTTTGTGTAATATTCAATTTAGGGGAGGATTTGTTAGGTGTTAGCTTAGCCAGCTTCATAAGCTTGTGTAGGTGTATGCTTGTAAACCTTATAAGCTTGTGTAGGTGTATGCTTGTAAACCTTATAAGCTTGTGAGTCATAATTAAGCTTGTGATCAGTGTGTATGATCATAATTAAGCTTGTGAGTCATAATTAAGCTCATGAGCTGATCAGCTTGTCTTGTATGTAGCCTATATAAGGCCCGTGATTGATCAATGAATGAGATGAGATTCATTTTACTTCACATCCACTTCACAAGGCACATTCACTTCAAACTATACTAATTTAACCTGCTATTTTATCTCTTCCATTAATAGAGGTCATTGTTCAAAAAAAGATAGGCCACTACATAAATGATAATGATATATCAATATATAGCAAAAAAATAATATTAGTGCGTACATCATATGGACATGTTAGTGAATTGTATAACAACCAATCCACTATCCATTTTGTTTACTACAACATCCTATCACATATACTTCTGCTTTCTCTTTGTAATAAAATGAAAGAGAGATCATATATGTTGCTTCGCTTGGTTACAGAGGTCGAGTCTAACATTTAGGTTTCCACATATACTAGTCATCATAATATATTAAAAGTTTCTAAAAAATATGCACTACCCTCCTTCTACCAGTTTTAATGTAATGAGCAATAAAATTCATGCTTCCAACATATATGCACAAACTAATAGGCATCTAATTCCATATAAGAGCAGTACAGTTCATTTGATTATTGATCATAATTGAAGCCAATGTAACTAATTTCAATTGACTTGAAAATTTCCCTTCGTCTCAATTATTGCTAAGAGTTTCTCACTGAAAATCTCGGATTCTAATCTCTGTTCTTTATCCACCTGCAAAAACCCCCCCCAAAAGGCATTTTTAATTAATTAGATCCCTAATAAAGTAATATCATAATCATATACTAGTATAATTTAATGCATATGCAAAGAAAATTTAATTTTTCACTACATATTCATTAAACTCCTTTTATAAATAAAATATCATCTTAATTTTATAAAGAAAAAAAAAAGACTAAGCACTGTCAGAGTAAATAACTTTTACATGGATAGTTAATAAGAACTATTAATTTTGTAATCTTACGAATTGATTGCAACATAAATTATAAAATGATTACACAATCAATAACTTATGTTATTTTAAAAAATCTTGACACCCAATATCTTAAGAAATATTGTGAAAATTAACACACCTGGAAATGAAAGTTATAAAAGACCATCCCTCCAAAGGTTTGAGAGGAAGAAATATTTAGCAGCAAAAGGCCATCATTTTCTAAACACATCAAGATATCAGATAATGGAATTTTGTGGATGGAGTAAGATGAAATCTGAATAGCAGCCTCACTATCATTGAGTCTACTTGTTGAAACTACAAAACCAGAGTTTTTACTATGTTTCTTCTTTTCAGATTCTTTACTCTTCACCTCATCTACTTGTGGAGATAGTCTCAATAAAATATCCTCCTTTCTCTTAAGTAGTCCTTCTACCTGCTTCTGTAACTCAGGTATGTACTTTAGGACTCGTGAAATTGTTGCTGGATTGCTCAACTTCTTCTGCAATGTACACATAAAAAGGAAATTAGTACTATAAGATTATTTTCATCTTTTAAATGTCTTAAAAGCACTCGTAAATAAACCAAATAAAAAAATAGTCTTGAAAATAATGTATTTAAGGCTTTGAAAATTTTAAAAGTGCCACTATATACTGTTACTGAGTTGTTAATGTACATAACCCAAATCCAAAATTTTGTAGGAGTTTTAGTACTCCTTAAAATTAACACAAAGGAATTAAGGTGATTTTGAAGAAGAAAAAGTTAACACACAAAGACAGAGAGAGGGGGTTAATTAAGTACCATCTGTTCTGCCACAGGAAGAAGTGAACGAAGTGAAGAATACAAAGTATTGATTTTCTTGCGGCGATCTCGTTCACTAGCATTGTGGATAAGTTTCTTGACCATGCTAAGGTCGCTGCTTGTGGCTTGTGACGGAGTTGAATTTTCTTCCTCAACTTGATGATGAAAATTAAATAATTGATCGGTTGCTTTGTAAAAGTAATCCTGCTGGTTAGGACTTATAGGCTCCTCAAAGGGCCATCCAATTGTTGAGAATAGAGGAGGTGATAACGCTAACATAATGTGGATATATGATGGAGTAGTTGAAAACAGTTGATTAAGAAGTTTTCTATTGCACATTATATATACAAAAATGCTGTGTACATCTTTGTTATATAACCATTATGCATCATCTATATAAGCATCACATATATTTTAATGTTTGAAAAATTAATGTGTAAATATGACAATAGGCCTTACAAATAATCTGTGTCCCACGTCATTTGACTATTTTAAATAAATTTTGAAAGAAAAAATACTATAATATATTATCATATTATATACTATCTAAAAAAAGTCTATTTATTAAAACTTTAAAATTTTATTTTCTTTTATTAATCGTAAGAGTATTAAAGTGTTAGTTCGATGTCATTTAAAATTGATGTGATATAAAGTTGTACATTTAATTTTCTTTTTTATTCTTATTATTTACTACTCTTTCATCCTTCATTAAATTTTATTTCTTTCTATTTACTACTCTTTCAATATTTTTCTCGCATTAAATTATTTTATTATTAATAACTAAATAAAGAGTAACTCAATAAAAAAAAATTATTTCTTAAAAAAAAGTTTTGTTTGGCTCAACAAGAAAAATTATGAAGAAAATAAAAAGATTATAATAATATGTCAAGTTAAAATTTATAAATTTCTTTTGTTCACAAAATATAAATGATTTTAAAAACGTCATACATAACTTTTTTCATTTTCATTTTTTTTTAAAATAGAGGAGTAAAATTATAAAAACAATGAAGAAAAAATAATAAATATATATTCATATTTTAGAGTAAATATAAATTCATATTTTTTTTCAAGTATTTTTTAAACAAAATTAGTTGTATATTGCTAAAAAATATAAAAAGACTCATCACAATAAAAATTATTTATTGCTAAAAAAATATGAATTTTTCGACTAAGAATTCTATTAAGTAAAAGTAATTTTAATATGAGAGGGTGAAATGATCAAATTTTAACCATACAACTATACATAGATAGTTATAATAAAAATTGTCACAAGATTTTTTATTTTAATTGTAAACATTCATGATTTAATCAATGACTATGATTTATTCCTCTCATACTTTCACTATAATAATACTCTTATGATAAGTTTCCTTATCAACTAATACAAAAAAATAATTTAAGGTTGCTTATTCTTCCCCACGTTTGCTCACCTGACCACAAAGTCATTACCAAAAGTTAGAACTCAATAGAAAGTCAAAAAAAAAAAAAAAAATAGCAAACATGGGAAGTTGGATGAACAATTAAAACATAATTTTTAAGTTATCACTAAATAATTATCCATTTGTAAACTAATAACATCAAAATAATCATCTTAAATTATAATAAATAATTTAATTTAAATTTTTGAAAATTACTCTATAACTTAAAAATTAAACTGCTAGAAAACTCACTTAAAATTTTGAAGGATGTTTAGAAGGCTCACTTAAAAAGTAATAGCCCTAAAGTCTTCAATTAGAAAGCTCAAAAAAAGAACAATACTATCAATTGGTCAAAAACGTATTTTAATTCAATTTTCTTTTTATAACTCTTCTATAGTTCCAATTTAATATACCTTTTTTGGTATACATAGTACAAAGTGAACTATCTATCATAAAATTAATGACATTAATATACTAATTATAATTTATTAACATTGATATACGCCAGATAAAATAAGTCAGAGTAATAAAATTAAAATAAACCACTGCAATAAAATTATAGACGTATTAAGCCATTTAATAAACAAAAACAATATTAATAAGCCAAAAAAACATTTTCAATGGTTTTTACTTTTATAGATGATTTTGAATCCAATTCTTAATAATTAATTGTATTTATTTATTTTATGTATTTTTCAAAAATAATATTATTTATTATTCGAAAATATGTTTTAATTCAATTTGACTTTAATTATTTTATATTTCTTATTTAAATATAGTTGAGTTGGTATAATCGAGACAAAGTAAATCACTGGTGGTAAAATTATTGACATTGATATTCATGGAAAAAAATGAGCAATTGATGATAAAATTAAAATTTGTATTCATAAAAACTAAGCCAGAGACGGGCATTATATTGAGATAACATTTATCAATAGTTTTTGCTTTATGGATGATTTTGAATCCAATTCTTAAAGGATAATTGTATCAATTAGTTTTTATTTTGTTGTTATTATAATATTATTATCAATTAGTCAAAATTATGTTTTAATTCGATTTTCTTTAATTTTTTATTTTTAATTTAATATAGACAAAAGTGTTTGGGACAAACGTGACAGATCCAAATACATGTCAAATATTTGTCAACGATAATTAAAATGAAAGATTTTAGAAGAAAACATTTGTATAGATCAAATATTTAAAAACACAATTTACAAAATTGGATCTTACATAAAATTTACTTGATCAAATATCGCAGTACTTCAAAATATGTAAAGACTGCACAACCCATGTGAATGCACATGTATTTTGTTAGTTGATAAAAAAATATTATTGATGTATTATCTACATCATAAATGTAAAGTAGAAAATAATATTGGGGTAATGCATATAATATTAAGAATAATGTTATCAATCCACTCTTTAAGATAATTTATAACACAATCTCTTTTATTAATTGAAATTCACATGAGTTTCACAAAATTTAAATGTGACCATATTTGATTTGATGAGACTTGTGTGTATTATTTCATGCAATATAAGAGAGTGTATTAGAGTGTGTGCATTAAAGAGTATATTATTAGTACTCTAATTTTAATTAGAGATTACATATAAAAAAAAAAACAATTAAAATCGCATTAGAAATTAAAAGTGACACTCTCTTTTAGAAACAATTTTATTTTATTTCATTTAAATATGTTTTTGATTTTTACAATTATAATTTTTATTTTATTTTAGTCCTTATATGTTTTTTGTTTAGTTCACATCACTGCAAATATAATTTCATTTTAAAATATATTTTCGTCCAACTTCTATTACAAAACTCTAACACCATTAATATGTCTTTGGTCCCACCAAGTATTAGTGATAATGCTTAACAGAAGCTACACCACCGTGAACTCACTAACCACCCCATCACCGAGACTCCTCCTCCTTCAACACAACAACAAAAACCCCATCACCCCCAAATCTAAATTCACAAAGACATCTTCAATTCAATCAAAAAACTCTACCGTTGGTGCTAGGAAATCACCCTAGTTAAACGACAAGGTTTTGTCGCTAAGACGATCTTCTAGACTCTCAAATCAAAAAGCTCCCCCTAATAATGAGAAGAAAATCGATGTTAAAATAAAGGAATTTCGTTCACGTAATTTGATGAGAATGAAGAGTGGTGATGGTAAAATAGAGGTGAATAGTGAGGTTGTTGAAGTTGGAATTGTGGTTGAAGATGGTGAAAAAGAAAAAAGGAAGCATGGTGAATGAAATAGTGGAACCGTTGAGGAAGGAAGAAGTTGAAGTTGGAGTGAAAGGGAAAAGAAAGTGCGGTGGTGAAATTGTGGAATGGTAGATGAAGGAACCAAAATTAGCTCTTCATACAACTTATTTTACTGCAAAACTTAATCTCTATTTTTAGAAGAATCTTTCAAGACGGTGTTAGCTTTTTTATAACTGAAGTTGGACTAAAAGATTATTTTAAAATGAAACCATATTTGCAATAATGCGAACCAAACAATAAAAACTTACGAATACCAAAATAAAATAAAAAATATATAATTACAAGAATCAAAGACATATTTAAATTTTTATTTTTATTTTTTTATATTATATGACACTTATTATGAGGGATGAAGTATTTTTTTTTTATTCTAAGTTTATAGTCCCTTTAAAATTGTACACTCTACCACTTTCTTTCTATATTAATACTTTTTATGATGATTATTTGTATCTTAATCTTCTAAATTTTAAAGAAAAATGATTTTGATAATTTAGAGTTTGTCCATG
The DNA here is from genome assembly GCA_002896215.2 of Cicer echinospermum. Taxonomy (NCBI): domain Eukaryota; kingdom Viridiplantae; phylum Streptophyta; class Magnoliopsida; order Fabales; family Fabaceae; genus Cicer; species Cicer echinospermum. Next base: position 41,134,686 of record PGTU02000005.1, on the reverse strand, counting down.
AGATAAAAGTTTATAAATTATTTAAATTAAAATTGGAATGACATGAAGTCCACGTATTAATTAATTGATTTAAATCAAAAATAAATTTGACTTAATCTTAAAAACTCATTAAAATATTCAATTAGCTATAAGATGGTCGTCGCATTATTTATAAATTTTATTTGGTCAATGCCACAATGGTACTGATATGGACTTCCTAATATTCGATCAGTAGAAAAACATATTAAAGATTAACTGTAATATGCTTAAATAAAAATTAAGAATGTAGATTAAATAAATTATTAAGAGAGATTTTTTATATAACCTATGAATTTCAAGAAAAAGAAATTATCTTCATTCGAAATACACTAAAAATGTAAATAAAATCTAATGATTATTTTTTTTCGAATTTAAACTCAAACTTTCCTAAATAATTTATCATTAACAATTATATTACTTATTTTATCATTTGAACAAATCATTTCATAGATACATTTTCAATTATATTTCTAATATAATGATAGTTGTTCGAGAAAGATATTATTATTATTATTATTATTATTATTATTATTATTATATATATATTATTATTATTATTATTATTATATTATTATTATTATTATTATTATTATTATTATTATTATTATTATTATTATTATTATTATTATTATTATCTTCCAATATAATGATAGTTGTTCGAGAAAGATATAGTTGTTCGAGAAACCCATTAAATTATTGAAAGTTGAGAATTAGTTAGGCGCGCATGCATTGCTCAAGAGGGAGAAAAAAAAAAAAAAAAAGGTGCGCATGCAAGCGTATGTCTTCAATGTGGTTTCAATGTTTTGTGTATAAGAGGGACGATGACATGGATAACGAACGTGTATAGAAAGTGAAATAAACTATCTCCTAATTGGAAAATTATGAAGATAAAGAAAACACGTTTCGTGTAGGTGAGAGAGTTCTTCGTAACCGGCCAAAAAAGTAAGTCTATTCAAGTAAGCCTCTTTAAAAAAACACAATTTTTTACTCTGGTTTTAAAAAAAAACTGTTAAAATTGATAAAAGTTTATATAAATTAATATTGTCTCAATAAAAATTAAATCAATTAATTTTATCATTAATTATAAAATAAATATTATACAGTATTAATTATATTAATTTAATAAATAGTCTAAAAATTTAAATGTCAGTTTAAAAATATGAATTAGACTATTCAAAATTACAACAAAAAAGAGTGAAATATTTTATTGAATCTCAAAATAGACTGTAGATAAATTTATCAAAACATCCAAATAAAATTAAAAATATTAGTTATAAATAAGAAATTATGAGACAAGTAGTGAGCACATTAGAAATATTAGTTATAAATTGAACAATATGAAACGCGTAATGAGCACATTGTTAACATGAGTTCTTGGAGTGATACAACGTATATACACACTATTTTCTTCTTCAACTAAAAGATGAAAAATTCTACATGAGTTCTTGATGTTGCGGAGAACAGTTGAAATGTCTTATTTGATATTTTTTTTAAATATAGAGAAAATAAATTTAAATTTGTCATGATTTCTGCCAAAGAAAATTTTTTATAATTATTAAATAAAACTGCCATGATTTCTGCCAACTCAGTTGTTAAGTTTCTCGATCGGAATTCTCGCCAAAGAAGACTTATATGTAAATACTTTAACGTTCAAATTAGAATAATGCCTTAGATGGATGAGAGGTAAAGATGAAACATATATCGAAAGTCACATAGTAAGATTTATATAGTCATAATAGAGTTGTATTGGGCTTGGACCAATCTTTTGGCCACTCCAGGACATACCTATAATCTAATTTTGTTATTTAAATTAATTTTATTTGCATCATTAATTATTTGTCTCATTTTCAACGACGATTAATGCAATTAAAAATATAATATCATTAGAAACTCTATCGAAAACTAAAACAATATATCATTCACCCTAAACTTTTAAGAAACATCCATCAAACCTTTTATAAATGACATACATTTATTGTTTTTCTCTACAATTATTTTGACATATGTATAGTTAAAAACTTGGTAACAAATATTTATTCATATAATTAATATCATTAACTTTATTCACTTTCATAATAATTTGGATATATAGTCAGCTCAATGTGATATTTTGATTAAATCATAATATTTCATAATAATAATTCGAAAAAATTGTCAAATTTAAGAGTATTGTATTCATACATAAATATACTTAATGTCTAATTGTGCAAATTAAATGTAATTTAAAGGATCAAATTAGTAAAAAAAAACTTAGAGAACTTAAGTAGATATTAAGCTAAACTTAAATGACTAAAGATCTATTTTTACCTTAATTTATTTATTGTTTTATTTTGATACAAATTTAAAAATAAATTTTGATAACAATGTGATGGTTTTCTGTTTGACTCAACCAAACTCAAGACATTAATAATAATGACAGAAATACAATAAAAAATGTAAAAAGAATTCTTGTGAGGAGCTTAATGATTGAGGCTCTAGCTAGAAATTGAGCACTACCATTTGTTGATTACCTAACAAAAACTACTTGATAGTTGTTGTACAAATCTAATAAAGCTCTACATCAATTCACTATAGATCTATATTATATAAAATTAGATTTAGAATGGAGTACATCATCAACCACTTGCCTACGGTCCATCTCAAAGATAACATGTGAAAAACCACAAGAATCTTTTCATAATTGGTCATTTTTATGTTCAATATTATCATTTTGAGTAAAAATTATGAATTGAGACCAAAAGTACAATAATTGTGATGATGGATGAACAAAAGAGTTCAACTTTTAATTTGAAAGACTATTTTCGTGAATGTGAAAAATAAGAGGAATCAAAGGTAGAATTGTTAAGCTCATATTTTTTTAGATGAACCACTTTCTATTTTTCATCTACAAACTTCCTTCAACAAAATTCGAGTAAATTAGATGATATGCAACACATAACTAGGATTATGTCCAATAGACGTTCCCAAAAAAATTGCACTCGGAATGTATTTATCTTTAAAAACTCTAGTTACCACGAATAAGGGTCATCTCCAAATAACAAATACAGAGCAAATATGCATGCATATATAGTTGTTATAACAAAAATATAAATAAATCATATATTTCATTTAACAGTTAAAAGTCACAACACACCAAAGATACAAATCAACCAAAATGCACAATCTATTTGTCAGACTATATGTCAATGCATGATTTCAGAATATCGCCTCCCCCGCAAGGGCTTCGTAGGTCCTTCCGAGCAACACCACTAACTCAAAATCCCCGCAAGAATATGTGGGCTCCAACCAATTACTCGCAAAGTGGTGATGAAGGATATAACTGGTACAAATCTTTCCATTTTCCAACTCGATCTGATCTTGTAACATCTTGCTTTTTCGGGACATTAACTAACATAAATTCTAAACGTAAAATTTCAAATTCATTTTTATTTATTTATGATTATTTTAAGTACTCATTTAATTTAAAATCATTTAATAACTATTTTAATTATATTTCAAAAATAATAAATAAGAGTATTTGCAATTACTAAAAGTAAATTTAATACATTAAACAAAAGAAACTCCTAGAGTCAAAACTCTCGACGTTTTACTACCCAAACATAAATTCTAGTTGGTCACAAACTTTGGACTTGTGGAAAACTCACCAAACAAGTCTAACACCAATACAGAAGTATCTCGGAACTTCCAACTGCATGCTATTGTACTTTCTTGCTTTTCTCCTATTAGGTTGATTGTGATATTATTCGCTCAAGTAACATTATATGTGACGTCCTGTCAAATGTAAGGGTCATCTCCAAATAACAAACACAGAGCAAATATGCATGCATACATAGAAAATACAGTACTTCATTTAATAGTTAAAAATCACAACGCACTAAAGTTACAATAACAATGAAAATATAACAGTACGGTATTTGCGTAATTAATAACCTTAATTCATCCATCCAACTACCCAGGTAGATATAGAAGTACTATATCACATATTTAACAACGTTAATTCACCAAAAACCAGAAGATACAATATCACATTTTTAATAACGTTAATTCACCCAAAACCAGGAGATACAATGTATTAGTTATCTTTATAAAACACTAGTCACACTTTAATTAATGCATATCCAACAGACCTTCTTACTTAATCTATATGCCAATGTAATGATTCCGGAATATCCCCGCAAGGGCTTTCGTGGGTCCTTCCAAGCAACACCACTAACTCGAGCTTCGTGGGTCCTTCCAAGCAACACCACTAGCTCAACATCCCCGCTAGGATCTGTGGGCTCCAACCAATTATGGACGCACCACCACACGACTATGAATGAATGCATGAATGTGGACACTTTAATAAAATATAATGCGATACTAACTTATAAACGACATATCACATAACATTTATTCTTCACACTTTGAATATGTTCAACACAACCGTTATAACACCATATCACATAACATTTATTTTCCACACTTTGAATATGTTCAACACAACCATTATAACAACATATCACATAACATTTATTCTTCACACTTTGAATATGCTTAGCACAACCATTATAACAATATATCACACAACATTTATTTTTCGCACTTTGAATATGCTCAACACAACAATTATTAATATTCATTTTGAAGATAACACACACAAAAAACCAATAAATAACATCAGTACATTTATATCACATATAATTCAAATAGGAAAGCGAATGGAGTGATGCCCTTACCATTACTAGACTTCAGACCCAAATATCAGACCTTGACATCAGAGGAAATCTACATAACCTTCAGAGATATGTTACTTTCAGAGGCATATGTTAGAGACAAATGCATATACTTTTGGTTCCTCTAGTCCCTTTCATCTGGTAGTTTCCTATGATTTTCTTCTTTCAATATTTGTATATTTAATAAAGACATTATGCTAAATTTATTGTTATTATAAAGTACTTTTGCTAACACAAAACTATAGTTGGAATACCAACTTAGTGAATATCGTGTAGTGTCATGTGTTTTAGCTTGTTTGATATTTAATAGTTAAAAGAAGGTTTGCCTAGGAGATAAACAAATATGACACAAGGATGAGTGAAGTTCAAATAAATGATTTACTACATGTAGTGAATAATTAATGAATATAGTAAACGTATCACAACTAATCTATTGCCGACCTTAAACAATTAACTTCAATTGTAAACATATATAGTTAATCACATTTTTTAGATGTGTATTTAACTATAAGTAGTGATTAATGGATATTGTGTATATTTTAACACCTAAAGCTCATATATATTTGAACATCATTCAAATGTTTAATGAATATCACGTATATTTGAATATTTGAAATTACTGGTTAATAAAATTCAAAATCATATTTTATTATGCTCAGTGAATGAATAATGAGTTGCAATACTTGATTATATTTTCTAATATCGACTAAACAATTAACTACATATTTGCACTATGTTAACCATCCAAATTATTGTAAAATTTGTGTTTCAAAACATTATTTGTATTTAGAGACCCAATTTAGTCTTTGTTAAAAATAAAATCAACTTTTAATTCATGAGAAAAATAAATCAGACAACATAATCCTTATATCTAACTAGTAAATTGTTTTTCTTTATATTTTATGTTGACTTTTTATGTTCACTTGTGAATTGACTCTCCAAAGTATAGTTTTGTGTGTAATATCAGTTCAAAAGAGACAATTAAGTCTTCAAAAATAATTTAAAAAACACAATTTAATCACTAAAATGAAAATTATTAATAGGGTAAATTGGTCCTTCAACCAAAAATTATTAGGGATTTAAGAATCAGGTGATGTTTTAGATTATAAAGGCCAAAGAATATAACTTCAAGTAGCTATTTATAATTTAATTAAAACAAAATTCAAATGCCCTTTTAGTGTGTGTGATATTGCACATAATCACATATATGAGTTACTAATTTTATATATCCAAAATTTAGTTCCAATTTAATCATTCAGACTTGAATCCAACAATCTTTCTCTCAAGTTTAAGTCTCCCACATCCTATACTTGCACCGTAATTACAAGTAACATAACATGTCCCCTTATTACACCGCTAATAAGATTTTGGATTTAAGGATCCACCACACAAGAATACACTCCCGTTCCCCATCAAGTCGAATCATACTCTTATATCACTTGTTAAGGAATTCAAACGATTACATGAGAATTTGACATCACTTTTATATATGCAACATTTATTCCATTCATAGTCAATTTAATACTTAAATTCTTACATTTAAACCTCAAAAATAATATTTAGTTTCATCCTTACGAAGGTCATCGATCACCCGTTAATCATATGTTAATCCGTTTATCATGGGAACATGTTTACTTAATGTTCTCCACGGATTTTCCGCTCTTTTACCTCATATATATTACTTATAAAGGACACTTCCTATTATCCACTTCTTCACATTCATGTTAATCTTATACTAAATTGAGTGTTAAAAGTGTTTTTAGAAACTCCATTCTACTTAAGACTTCGAGTTGTCGTGGTCTCCCATGCTTCCTCAATTTCAACTACTATCAAGGTCCACTTTGGATTAGTAATTAACTAGTTTGTCAAAGATTGATTAATAATCAACAAAACCATAAAATATTTGACACTTTAATATAGTAAATAAAATGCTATTAATAGTTCAACACATATACATATACAAACACACACTAGAAAGAAGAGTTGTCATAGCGAGAATAAAAAATGCAATAGACTTCAGACGTACAGCACGAGCCAATGCATGGCATACACGAGCTCTTAGTGTACTAACAATAAATCTACACGTTCCAAATATTTAAGGCTGGTTCATGGAGTACGTATGACGACGCATGCGTGACGTACAGTAACATTATATATTTGCATGATAATGATAAAATTTGTGGGTAAGCAATTAGTTTTTCTTTTGTTGCGAAGTTTGAAATCCAACAGTTCTTAACTTTTAATTATACATCTTATCTATCATTAAAAAAAGAAGTCCAATATAGTAATATAAGAGACAATCAGCTTTCAACGCATGATGACTTCCGATGAACAACATCCAAATTTTTAGAAGAGGGTTACACGATACATTTTTTAATAAATACTCTTTGATCAAAATTTTAGAAAGAGTGTTAAAAACACATTCATGTAAACTAAATTATGCGGGTCTTATATCAATTCCATGGAATTCTATTTAAATTTTAACTAATCGATTAAATTGTGTTCAAAAATATTTGTTATTAATGTTATTTAAATTTTAGATATATAGTAAATTAATATTTAAGAGTTGTTATTAATTTTTATTAAAAATGAAACCGCTATGACAAAGTTATATTGAATTATAGCGAAGAAAAATTTAAAGTAAATTTATTTAATATGCAATTTTCAGGCGTTTGGATTATCTATAAATTAAATTGAATAGTATAATAATCTAGACATATTAAATTACCCAATATATAAAAAAATAAATCACTATATATTAAAATCTATGAAATGAAAGTTCTATAAATATTTTGACAAAATTTAAATAAATATAGTATAAATTAACATGAATTAGAGTACAATAAATAAACATCTATACATAATAAAAATTAAATAATTGTCAACTATTTTACAAATAAAAAATTAATAAAGATGATGTTAATAGATTTGAAATACTAATTTTTAAAAACTTACACAAAGTAAATTTTGTGGAAATTTTTTACACCCACTACTAGAAATTAGCGTTTTTTCTGCGGATTTTCATACGGACATATATCTGGAGGTAATACATGAGGAGGTAACATTTTATTTTGCAGCGCATTTACATGTCCGCAACAAAACTAACCTTTTTCCTTAGGATTTATTTGCAGTACAATTCCGCAAGAAGCATCTGCACAAATTTTACTGTCCTTAGAATATTTCGCAGATAATTTTTCTGCAGAATTTCATCCCAATTTTTTATGTTTTTATTTTTATATAAAAAAGTAGAATTGTTTTTTAAGCAATTAAAAAAAGTAAGAAAAGTTTCATGGTTAGGGATAACAATATAATCTACACCCGTCTTGATTTTGCAGGGGGAAAATCCGCTTTGACTAGGTGCGGGTATGGATTTTCTCCTAAATTATAAAATATGAGCGGGGACGGAGTTGAGTGTTAATAACCACTCCGCAACTGAACCCGGCTAGTAATATCATTGTAATTTTTAAATTTTATATTATAGTATCTATAAATTCACTGAATTAAGAGTTTTTGATAAATTCATCTATTCAATTTCGAACTTGTAACTAAATAAATTGTATTTCATAATTAAAATTATGACAAAAAAATGTTAGTAAAAATATAGTCAAACTAATTATGGAAAGATAAAACTTAAAAATTTGACGATATTAAATTTAAAATATAGCCAAACTAATTGACATGTTATTTAATTATTAATGATTTAGTTTGCTAATATCAAAAATATTAATTTTTAGACTTAATTGTAAAAAAAACTTTTGGTCCCCCTATTATAGGTGAATCGCGAAAGTAGTCCCCCCATTTTGTTTGTCCCCAGTTTTGGTCCCCCAACCAGAACTTGAGTCCAAATCATGATGAGTTGTCATATTTTTAATGATGTGTCAAAAAAAGGGTGATGTGGCAGATGCCTATGTGGATTAAAGTCATTATTATATTATTTCAAATTAAAAAATACAATTTATATTTTTTTTAAACTATTATTGTATTATACCAAATTTTAAAATAATTGTCAAAATTAAAGTTAAAAAAAAAACACCTAAAATCATGAACCTAAACAGAAGCAAAATCAAAACCAAATGAAATCGTGAAAGGAGCTTGAATCACTAGTGTGAACCCTAAATCAGTTCGTGAACTCTTTTCCTCAAAATCGACCATTTCCCTTTTCTTCATCATCATCCTTCGATTTCATCTTCTTCTTCATTGTTGTTCATCTTCCCTTTTCATCTGGATTCTTCTTCTTCTTCTTCATCCTTTTAATTTGTTTCATTTGTGTTCATCCTTTGTTCTTCTGTTGTTTGTTCTTCTTCATTTGTTTCGCTTCTTCTTCCTTTGTTCCTTGTGTGTTTTGGGAAAAAATGTCTTCTCATTCGTATTCAGTTACAAGCAACAATTCTCATTTGAGAATTAGAAGGAGAGAATGTTTGTGTGGACTCGAATCTCCTTTGTGTACTTCTTGGACGACTGAAAATCTAGGTCGAAGATTTCATGGTTGTGGATTTTATCTGGTAAACTATTTGTCAAAATTCTGGAATTTATTTTTTGTTGTATTGTTTTGAGATTATAAAAATTTATTGAAAGAGGATTCAATTATTTTTTGTTATGTTGTTTCAATTACTGGGTAAAAAATCTTGCTATTTTTTTTATTGGTTTGATGAGCCAATGACAGAACGAGCAAAAGAAGTTATTATGTCTTTGATGAAAAGGATTGATGAATTCAAGAAGAAAGACAATGTGACAAAAAATTATGATGATGAACTGAAGTTCAAGTTGAAACTAATGAAGGGTTTTCTGGCACTTTCATGGTTGTTGATTATTGTTCTTTTGATTATTGTAATGTTGAAGTAATTAAAATGATTGGATTAAGGGTGTTTTGTAATGATGTAATTTAGGGTGTTTATGGTGTAAATTGTAATGTAATTGTGTAATATAATCAAATTTGAATGAATAAGGTTGTTATTATGAAATGAAATTGCTATTATTGTAATTCAATTGTCTATTTTTACATATAATTGAATGAATAAGGTTGCATTCATATAATTAAATGACCTATTAGAGCATAATAATGCATCTATTGAATGCATCTTTTACAACGCTTTATCAAAAAAGCATTGTAATATGTGCATAATAATGCATCTAATATTGAATGCACCTTTTACAGCGCTTTTTGGAAAAAACACTGTAATAGGTGCATTATAATGCATCTACTGAATGCACCTTTTACAACACTTTTTCAAAAAAGTGTTGTAATAGGTGCATAATAATGCATCTATTGAATGCATCTATTACAGCGCTTTTTTCAAAAAGCGTTGTAAATGGCTTCAAAAAAGCGTTGTAAAATAGGTTTTTTCGCGTAGTGTGTATTAATGTAATTTGGTTAAACAATTTTCTAGTAGTTTGAAATAATCAGAATAATCTGGGCAGAATAATCAGAATAATCAAAACAATTTTCCAATTTTTGGACCTCAATTTGGTATCATTGTATTAATGCAACGTGGTCAAAATAATTAGAATTTAGAATTTAGGTAATAATCAGTACATTATTCCATCAGTTCATCATTCCATCATTACATACTACTGCATTATAAAATAATCATTCCATAAGAACTTAGGTCCAAAAAGAGGTCATACTACTGCATTACAAAATAAAATTGTCAAGTATCATTACATATTCATAATAACCAAAATAAAATTCACAAGTTTAGTTCCTTCAATTGATTTGTGAATCTTGAGTTTGTGGAGCTTGTGAATCCTGAGATAAAATTATTGGTGTTCTCCCTTATCACCTCCAACCCTTGTCTTTGCTCTCTTTGTTCTTTTGACGTTATTTCCACCTTTTGGTATCTCTCTATCTACTGCACTTTTACCCTTGCATGTCCTCATGTTGTGGCCAAGCTTCCGACAATTTTTACATTTCACAGTTGCAAACCGTCTTGGTAGTATGTTAGAACCTTTTAGCTCGTCATTTGACTTGTTCCTATTTTTCTTTGTTCTACTCGGTGCTCTTTTCATGATTGGGGGATTTATAGGATCTCCATTTGATGCATGCCAAAGTTTTGATCCATTTGATGGCATTATAATGTAAGAGTAACATGTCAAGAAGTTTGTTTTCCTATTTAAAAAGCCAGAAACATGTCAAAAACATAACTGAATTTTAAAAACAACATGTTATAAAACAAAACTGAATGTTAAAACAACATGTTAAAAACCAGAAACATGTACATCACTGAATGCAGAACATCAATAATGCTGAATATCAATAATGCAGTTAAAATCAAGTTTTATACCTATAATAAGGTGAAACGTACGATTCTGGATCCACTTTGTTGTGCCATATACAAACATGAGCATGGAAACACGGAATACCGGTCAAATCCCACTTACGACAAGCACAAGTTTTTGTGTGTAGATTTACTGTATAAGTATCTATACCATTTGTGACACTAAACAAGTTAAAATCATCATCTCACTGCCAAGTTGGGAACCAACCCCCAACTGCTCTTTTTTCCTTTTCCAATATTTATTGAATCCCAAGACATATATTGCCTCTATATCGTAGCATGAGTTCTTTTTGTTTGACAATCCTTACTGTAATGTAATGTTTCAATCCTTCAAGTAAAGTTATGATAGGCTTATCTCTATACTCCAATACAGCCATGTTGAAAGCCTCACACATGTTGTTTACTTGAAGGTCACATTGCGTATCAGTGCGAAATGCGGACCTAGTCCACATAGATGGTGGGAGTTGCATCATGTCTTTCCAAGCATCTTCATTGACTGCCTTAATTTTTTGCATTGCTTTCTCCCAATCCTGGACTACAGTAGCTCTTGCTGCCAACCAAATAAGCTCTTTCATATGTCCTTCGTAATACTTTTTTTTTTTCCAATTTCCATATAAGTGTTTAACACATAATCGGTGTTCCACATGGGCCCCAATGTTGGCAATGGCGGGTACCAATTCCTGAAATCAATTCATATTGCATAAATAGATTGCATAATTCATAAACAGATTGCATATTTAATTCAGAAATAGATTGCATAAACGTATAGCTTATTTAATTCAGAAACATATTACATAATTCAGAAACAGATTGCATAAACAAATAGCTTATTGAGCACACATACCTTTTGTTGATCTGAAATGAATGCATATTGTCTATGCTGAACATTGTTGAGGTCATCCAATAAAAGATCCAGAAATCATTACCATAAGTCTCTTGTTTCTGCTTCAACAACTGCATATGCAATGGGAATCATTTGATTATTCCCATCTTTACCTACTGCGGCTATTAACTGATCGCCATATTCTCCCTTCAAGAAATAAGCAACCAACCCAATTAAAGGCCTGCATGTATTAGCAAATGCAGCCTTACAAGCCTCCAAACATACATACATTCTCTCAAAGACTGGTCGAATATCGGACATACCACACTTAATAATAACTGTAGAGTTTGGATTTGATCTCCTAAGTTCATTGGCATATTCTCTCAAGTGTGCATATTGCTCCCTTTGAGCACCTTGAATCATTTCTATGGCTCTTACTTTGGCTCTATATGCTTGGTATGTAGACAGCTTCACACCTCATTTATCAAGCGCCTCCACAATCAATCTTTTGGGTTTCATTTCAGGTGTATATCTCAACATAGGAACGGATTTTTTGGCAAGCCACTCAGTCTTAGCTTGTCTATTTTTTGCCCTCCTATGACATGTATGATCATTAGTGAAACTCACTAATTGCCAATATTCGTTTGAAGTCCTCTTACTGATCCTCATGTAAAATGGACATTCTGGCTCACACCTAACAATGATTCTCTTTCCATCATTCTTTTTGAAATACAAGTTTTTCTTAGTCTCCATTGAAAAATCTTTAATGGCATTCTTAACCAGCTCTTTTGTATTGAACTTTAGGCCCAACTCAAACCTTACTTCATCACCATTTTTCAGGCTGGTTAAATTTAGGAAATTTCCTAACATCCTCTTCATCAACTTCACTTCCTGGTGGAGTATCCAAATCATCAAAATTCACATCATTTTCTTCAAAATCAGTTGCAGAACTAGGCATTGGGTTTCCTCTTGGGTTTGCATGTCTTTCAGATGAATTTTCATCACCAACATTAACAAAGATCTCAGTTGGTATTTCAGAAATCCATTCCCAATCCTCATCCTCATAGAACTCACCCATATCGTCATCTTCATCATCTGAGGTAGCAATATAATCTTCATCTTCTTCACTCAGATAATCTTCACCATGGACTGCTTCAGATTCAGGTTGAACTGATTCAGAATCTGGTTCAGTTTGAATTGGTTCAGATTTTGATTTATCTTGTTCAGTTTGAACTGGTTCAAAATCTGGTTGATCTAGTTCAGTTTGAACTAGTTCAGTTTCTGGTTGATCTAGTTCTGTTTCTAGTTGATCTGGTTCAGTTTCTGGTTGATCTAGTTCAGTTTGAACTGCTTTAGCTTCACCTGATTCAGTTTTTGGTTGATCTATAGAGTGTTCCACAAAGACGTCAATTACGTTGAACCCTTTGACATCTTCAACAAACTTTAATACATCCTCATCATTGTTGAGAGATCTAAGTCCACGTGTAAATGAGTACTTGGGATGTTGGTAACACAAACATTTAATACTCATATATCCCAAACTTTTGACCAATTTAGTAATTTGCATGTGGGACATTAAGTCTACATCCCAAGACCAATTCATCTCATCCATTTCGGCACAAACCTACATCTTCAGTGGGTGGTTTACAAAACTACCCCCATGGTTAATTCTTAACCTAACTCTGTTGATTGATGCTGGCCTACACAAAACAAACCATTGAATAACTCAGTCAAACGAAGCCTAAAAGAAACTACACATGCACCACAAAATAATACAATAAAGCATATGGACCACATTATTAAAAAGGCATAAAGGCATAGAGTTCTGTTAACACTGTAGAGACAAATTTTTGGCCCTAAAATCAAAGTTGAATATAGAGTTTAATAATGTTAATAATAAAGCAAAGTGAAAACCCTAAAATGACATACCTAGCACAAAACTTTGTATCTTCTTTCGTTTGTGAAGATGGAGAGAACTCGAAATGACCTCCACTCGCCATTTGAACACGAATGAAAAAGGAAGATGAACAACAATGAAGAAGAAGAAGATGAAATCGAATGATGATGATGAAGAAAAGGGAAGTGGTCGATTTTGATGAAAATGGTTCACGAACTTCACGAACTGATTTAGGGTTCACACTGGTGGTTCAAGCTCCTTTCACGATTTCATTTGGTTTTGATTTTGCTTCTGTTTAGGTTCATGATTTTAGGTGTTTTTTTTTAACTTTAATTTTGACAATTATATTAAAATTGGTATAATATAATAATGGTTTAAAAAAATATAAATTGTATTTTTTAACTTGAAATAATATAATAATGACTTTAATCCGCATATGCATCTACCACATCACCCTTTTTTTTGACACATCATTAAAAATATGACAACTCATCATGATTTGGACTCAAATTCTGTTTGGGGGACCAAAACTAGACACAAATAAAATGGGGGGACTACTTTCGCGATTCACCTATAATAGGGGGACCAAAAGTGCAATTAAGCCTAATTTTTAAATTTACTATATAAGTCTCAAAAAATAAAGCTACTATATTTTTTTGTAAAAAAGTAAAGGAAAGTCGTGTATATTAAAATTCTTTAATTTTTTATCAGAAAAAAAAAATTGTATCACAAATATAATGCGAATGAACCTATTCCAGAAACCTATTTTCAAAACTCGTATTTCAGAAACCAAGAAACCTAACTATTCTTCTCGTCGTCACACCAATTCCAACAGTCACACCTCAATGTCACATTTTAACTGTACTCACCACTGCCACATCTCGCCGCCGCATCTCAACCATAACCACCACCGTCACACCTTGCCGCCATCAAATCTTAACCTCTTTACATTGCATCTCAAATTTGTTGTCATCGTAACCTCGTCGTCGTCATAAGTCTTACACGCCACTCTATTTTATTTTAGTCTCGTTTCTCGTCATTTTTAATTTTTCCCGTTTCATTATTCATTTTCGTAAACTATAATGAGTTAGGGTTTTGATTTTCTTTTGATTTAGGGTTTTTCTTCTGATTTAGTGTTTTTGTGTGTTGTTTCTTTGAACATTTTCAATTTGAAAATTGCTTAAGTTATAGATACTTTTCCATTCCTCTCTTCTTCTTTTTCCCTCGACGTGTAGATTCTTTTCCCTTCCTCATTTTGTCAGAACTAGCGATCAACAAGGCCTCCACCACCCTCCTCCGTCCACGTAGGCACAACAAGGCATGGTATTGCAAAATTACATTGTTTAGAGTTTATTGATTTGGTTGATTCATTATTCGATTGAGACTATTAATAATATATTTGTGTTCTGAAATCATTGCTAGCGTTTTTCATATGTTCAAAATCAGGGATTGTGTTATTCTTCAAAATTGTGGATTTTGTTATCATATTTTCATGTTCTCTCCCATAGATTCTTCACGCTTTCACTTCTCATTTACATTGATTTGCATTTTGTTAGAACCAAATTGGTTTTACATTTAGAGTTTTGATGTGAACAAAAGTATTTTATGAGAATAATATATTTGACTTCAAAGAGTATGAAAGAAGATTCATGTTTTTAAAGAAAATCTAAAATAAGAATTGATTCAAATTTATATTTGAAGAGGAATGGTAAAAGAGGAATATGATTTCAAGTAAAAGTAATTGAATCTAAGTGTATTCCCTCTGATGATTTATGTACCATTTTCTATAAGAAATGTCACCCTAAAATATCTTGTCCGATGCTAACCATATGAAAAGACAAGAAATCCTTAAGATCAAACAAACTAGGACCCAACAGATTTGGGTACCAAAGGATAAAATTGTTTATGTTGCATATTATCTAAGCATGCAAATTGAAACATTAGTCATGGTGTCTGGTCAAATGGATGCTTGCAATATATGAAGGAAAAAAGGTCTATGTTCCAAGACCTACTAAACATAAGCCAACTGACTATAGTGGAAGAAAGACTAGTCAACACAATACCAATTAGAACCAGAACCATATCATGAACCAGAAATATCAGAAAAATCTGGAGTATCAACAAAATTAAAACGGGTAGAGAAATCACACATATCAACAAAATCAAAACTGTTAGAGAAATCACACATATCAACAGAATGAAAACTACCAGGAGAATCAAAATTACCATCAGTTCTAAAATTACCAGAGGAACCTGATAAATCAGCAAAAATAGAAGTGTCAAATGAACAATCAAAATCAGGAGACTTCTTTGAATACTCCAATCAAATTCATCAAGACTACAAACCTGGATGGGAATTTAAATCCTTTCATTCAAACTCTCTAATTAGAGAATGTGCTTACTAAGAATATGAAAATTAGAAAAGAAGAACTACGAGGGTTTTCAGAGTGAAACTGAAACTATTAACATATAGGTGTTATCTTTCTTTAAATTTAATTATTGTCTGATATTATATTTACTGTGATAACAAGAAGCTTGATATTAAATATTAAAGCTAGATACCTATTTTGCAAGTTCTCCAAAATTTAGAGGAACAAGGAGATCCACATAATCTGAACACTTCAGCAGAAGTAGCACACAAGTTTGGTTTCATTCTTCAATTATCTGACTTATATTATGTTATATGAAAAACAACTTGACCTTAAAAATTCAAAGAAAGTTGAGGATATTGCAGGTTTACCATAACCAGAGGAAGCAAATGTAGACAAATTAGAAGATGACAAACCTTCTCATAATGAATCTGATCAAGTTATAATCAATGAAGATAAGTCTAAAGAAAGATATGGATGGGAGTACAAGACATCTCATCTCATTGGAAGTTCAAGTGATTTGAGGATCATATCATAATTAAAATATACCATTTTGTTTGGCTCACTCACGTCAATTGAGCCTACCACTGTTGATGAAGCATTGGTAGATGTTGGACGGATTCTTGCAATGTAAGAAGAGTTAAATGAATTTAAGAGGAATAATGTTTAGGATCTAGTACATAGACCATAGAAGAACATTATTGGAACCAAGTGGGTTTTTAGAAACCAGTTAAATGAAAAAGGTGAAGTGGTTAGAAGTAAGGCCAAACTTGTCGCACAAGGCTACAATCAGCAAAATGGCATTGATTACACTAAGATATTTGCTTCAGTGTCCAGGTTAGAAGCTATTCGTATCCTAATTTCTTTTGTTGTAAATAATAACAATACATTATTTGAAATGGATGTTAAAAGTGTTTTTTCAAATGGTTATATAAGTGAAGAAGTCTATGTTAAACAACCTCCATGATTTGAAAGTTTTTAATTTCCAAATCATATTTTTAAACTTAGGAAATCTCTATAAGGTCTAAAAAAAAAACACTGAAGCAGATAATAGACTTAGTAACTTCTTGATTAAAAATTACTTTGAAAGAGGACAAGTAGATAATACAATTTTTAGAAAACCGATAGGAGATGACATCATTATTATTGAAATTTATGTTGATGACATTATTTATGGATCTACTAATGGCACTCTTTGCCAAGAATTTTCTAAATGATTGCAGCTTGAATTTCAAATGAGTATGATGGAAGAACTTAAGTTCTTCTTAGTGATACAAATTCAGCAAAGTCAACAAGGTATGTACATTCATCAAACTAAATATTCAAAAGATCTTCTTAGGAAGTTTAAGATGAGTGATTGTCAACCTATGGCTACACCAATACACCCTACTTTTTCACTTGAAAAAGATGATTCAAGCGAAAATGTTGACAAAAAAAAAAAATACCTATACATTAATGATATGATCCTTACTTTACCTTACCGCTTCCAGACTTGACATCATATTTGGTGTATGTGTATGTGCAAGATTTCAAGCTAACCCTAGGGAATCACATTTAACTATTGTCAAGAGAATCCTTAGATACCTAAAAGACACTACCAACCTTACCTTGTTCTACAAGAAATCTCCTAAGTACAAATTTAGTGGATAATGTGATTCTAATTATGCTGGAGATAAACTTGAGAGAAAGAGCACTAGTAGCAACTGCATATTTTTAGGTGACAACTTAATATCTTGGTCAAGTAAGAGACAAAACATCATTGCGATGTCAACAGTAGAAGCTGAGTACATTTCAACAGTTGGCTGTAATTCTCAATTACTTTGGATGAAACATCAACTTGAAGACTACAAAATCCTAGAATTCAACATTCCCATCTATTGCGATAACACTTCTGCCATTTGTGTAACCAAAAATCATATCTTACATTCTAGAGCTAAACACATAGAGATCAAAAACCACTTCATCAGAGAATTTATTCAAAAAGGGGTAGTCAAAGAAATAAGACTTAGGGGGAGCCCTAAATTAGGGGGAGTCAAAGAAATATAAAGAAAATTTGTTATAAAAAAATACAAGTTTTGTCATCATCAAAAGGAGGGAGATTGTTGGAACCAAATTGGTTTTACAGTGAGAGTTTTGATGTTAACAAAAGTATGAAAGAAGATTCTTATTTTTGAAGAAAATCTAATATAAGATTTGATTCAAATTTATAATTGAAGAAACTCTAAAATAAGATTTGATTCAAAATTATAATTGATGAAAACCTAAAATAAGATTTGATTCAAATTTATAATTGAAGAAAATTGTTGACAAGTTGAAAAGAGAATATGGTCAAGATTTAAAGAAGATTTGATCAAAATTTGAAGAAGATTTAATCAAGATTTGAAGAAGATTTAATAAAAATTTGAAGAAGATTTGTAGAAAATTTGATCAAGATTTATATACAACAAAATATGAACATAATCAATTTAAAAAATTTACAAAGGCAATTTGAACAAAAATAAAACAGAATCAATCAAAAGAATTTATAAACTCAATCTAAAAAAATAGAAATTGAATCAATTTGAAGAATTTACAAACTCAATCTAAAGAAGATACAATTCAGAATTATACAAGGAATAAATTAAACCCCACATTTTCACAATAAATAGTCACTTAAGAATGAAGGAGAAAAACATCGAAAAATATAAAAGAGTAGAAGAACTCACAAACTCAAAATTACAAATTCATCATGGAGTTCAAAGAGAGAAAAACTTGTTCAAGTTAGAAATATTTTATGAGTGTTCTTTTTTTAGAGTTTGAGAGTTATTATTATTATCAGCTTTGTTATAAACAACTACTCAAGTTCCAATCTTTTGTATCCAACCCGATAGTGGTTTAGTTTCTTCTTCAATATGGGGTTGTCAGGTTGTTACGAGAAGACTTGGCTTGCAGGTTCAATGTGGTTAGTTCCTTCTTCAATCTGAGGTTGTTAGGTTGTTAGGAGAAGACTTGGCTTGTAGGCTCAAGGTGGCTAGTTCTTAAAAGTTTGGGGTTGTCATGTTGTTTGGGAAGACTAGTTTGGAGGGTTAGGTGCTTTGTAATTCAAGGTATATTTGAATTAGTGGATTAAAGCTTTCTAAATGAGGGACCTGGATGTAGCCAAGTTAGTGATGAAATAGGATAAATATATGTGTCAAATTATGTATGCTTTCATAGTTTGCTGCTTTTGAATCTGATTGCTTCTTGTCTAAGTAATTCATAAAAATCAGCCAACCTTCATCACATTTGAAAAAAGTTATCAACATTGGCAAACAAAATTCAACTCCCCTTCTTGTGTTTGCACCTTCCTGCTTCTCATTCCTCAAATCTTTCTTAATTTTTCAAGCCGATTTCAGTTTCAATTTATTGAGGTATTTGATTCTATCACTAATGCTACTTTCTCGTTAGTTTGAGAAATTAATCTTGGTACATTTCAATTCAATTTTCTGGTTCACTTGACTTTGTGTTTGTTTAGAGTAAGATATTTGAGTTGAAGCTGATTTTAACTTCGCTTAGGGTTTTGAATTCCCGATTTGTTGTTGTGTATGTTTAGGAAATGATGTTTCTAATTTGATCTCATCTTGTTTGTGTTTATCCTCATCGACCAATTCTTACATATCTTTGATAGTTGTTTCATCTTCAATCACTAATACTCGCACCTCGTACAACACTTCAACTCCTCAGTTATCAATTATCGTTACTGTAATTCAGTGAGTCCTAAAATTACATGTTTCTATGTAGAAATTCACAAGCAATCGTATCTCATTGTTTGGATCTTTAATTTTTCTATTTTTTTTTCTTCAGTATTCTTGTTAACTGAATAAGTATTATATTCCTAACTTGCATGTTGCAACATAAAAACCCTTAGAAGAGGTTATGTGGGATTTTTTTTTTTTTTGAAGACTCTAGTCCTTGTAAGATAATTTGATGCAGGTTTAATGTGAAAAGTTTAGTCAAACTGACTAGAAATTGTAAAAGCGGTGTCATGAGACAAATGAATTGTAAAAATAGGAGTGAGGCTGTGGCTGTGGGAATGAATGAAAGTATATGATAGTAATTTATAAGATGCTAATGCGTTGCAAAACGGGCTCGGAGGAAAAGAGATCTCAATAGACCCATTTTTGTTCATTGTGCTTATGGTAATTAATCATCACTTTAGCTCTAATTCGTACGAAAATCTGCAGGTAATAAGCTAATTTTTAATAATAACTAGTAAATAATTTTAATTAATTAATTAAAACAATAAGCTTATTGTAAATATAATTATTCAGATTATATATATATATATGATTAATAAAACTCTAATCATAAATTAGTTTTGGTGTGAAGTAATAATTTTTTTCTTTGACATTGTATATTGGTGTTTATTCTATATTATGCTTGATTTCTATATATGATACCTTTTTTTGCATAAATGTTCTTGGTTTGTACAATTGTCAACTCACCTATAGTGGGTACGTACAATTGTGTGAATCTTGTATGTAATTGCATATATCTACATTATTAACAATTTATTTATATTTATAATTATATCCTATTGATATATTATTAAATTCTAAATAAATTATAATCTATTAGTAATTATAATCTATATT
Organism: Cicer echinospermum; assembly: GCA_002896215.2. Classification (NCBI taxonomy): domain Eukaryota; kingdom Viridiplantae; phylum Streptophyta; class Magnoliopsida; order Fabales; family Fabaceae; genus Cicer; species Cicer echinospermum. Next base: position 41,113,979 of record PGTU02000005.1, on the reverse strand, counting down.
ATATTAGTAATAATTATATCCTATTGGTATAATATTATTAATGTAATTTTGAAAAATTATACCTATCGATATAATATTATTAGGGTAATTTTGTTATGGTACAATAACTTATTTATTTTGTATATTGATGTTATTATTTTTCAATATTCTCTCGATAATAGAATTATGGTAACAAAGGTTTTTCGTAATGAGTTAAGGTTTTATTATGGACAAAACAGGTTTAGTATTTGTGAAATTATTTCACTCTAATATTGAATAGCTGTTAATATAATGATTCCTTGTTCTATCTTGACAGCCCCTTTTTTTAACTCTCTCAAAACACATATTGGGACTAATTATGAGGACTAGAAAGTCTCTTGATCTCTACTTGGCGTGGCGACTGCCAACCTTGATTTGGCTTTGAGAACTGAAAAACCTGGTTCTATTACAGATGCATCTATTGAAGCCCAAAAGACATTTTATGAAAAATGGGAACACTTTAATACAGTGTGTCTCAAGGTGATATCTTTTACCATGAAATATCCAGCCGACAAAGTATTCCTGAAAGTGACAATGCCAAAGATTATCTCAAGTCTATTGGCAAAATGCTCACACTTGTGAAAGCTAAGAAATGTGAGCATCTTTCATTGTTTGACAAGACCAAGTATGTTGGTGTTAGCGGCGTGCGACAACACATTATGAAGTTGACCTTTTACTATAACAAGCTGAAGAATCTCAAAGTTGAGATTGGTGAGAGCACTTTGGTCTAGAGGGTCCTTGAGTCTTTGCCTCCTCAATATGATGTTAAGAGGATCTCTTACAATACCCAGAAAGCTGAGTGGACTGTGGATGAGATGATTGCTTGTAAACCAAGATAAGGAATCTATCAAAAAGGGTAAGTTGATTAAATACCCAAAAAGTGTTCAATTTGTTTGTTTTACTTGTGGCATGAAGGATGTTAAGAGAAATTTCTATCTCTAGCTTGTTTTGAATCAAATGAGGCTGATGTTCCTTCTAATACTTGGTGGTTAGAGTCAGGTGCAACTACTCATGTCGTGAATTATTTGCAGGGGTTCACAAGCTTGAGAAAACCAAGTGATACTGAGGCGAAGGGTATTACGAAAGACGAAGCTAGCGTACTTGAAATAGAAACATGAGTTTTTTCTTTGCTTATACCTTTTGAACACACTTTAATTTTGAAAGATGCAGTTTATGTAGCTTCATGAGAAGGAAAAAACACATATAAGGATTTACATATGAATTTAGAACCTGAATTACAACAACTGATCCTACAAGTCAGCCTTCTCATCTTCCATCCTGAAACTTATATAATGTTGAAACACTACAACACTTTGACCCTACAAATCACGTCTTCTCAACTTCCAACTTGAAAAACCTACTAGGTTGTTACGGCAAAATAAAAACTACCGAGCTTAGTAACAAAGAGGTGAAACTTGGTTATGTATTGCCTCTTCTAAGCAGAATGATTACAATGAATTACACACATAAAACAAACCATTCATCACTAAGTAATATAAATTGAATGAGTGTATTTGCTTTGAAACTGAAATCTCGAAACCAAATACTTAGAGATTTTTTGTGTTCGTAAGGTTTTATGATTTGTTGTGTTGTGCATTCTTCTTCAAAATTGACCCCTTTATATATCATAAACTAGGATTTCAATATTGTCTCAAACAAATTATGAGCATATTTTCCTTACGAGCCAACAAAGATTTTCAAAAAAAGTAAACCTTGATAGATACGATTTAGAAGTATGACCGTTGAATCTTGATTAATTCCAAAATGAATATTCAACCAAATCTTCTAGAATGATTATAAGCGAGAATGTCCATATATGGCTTGAAAATAATTCTCCTTGAAACTTTTGAGTGTATCTTCCTTGCACAAGGTTAATATAGATCTTCAAAAAAAATAAACCTTGATAGATACAGTTTGGAAATATGACTGTTGAAGCTTGATCAATTTCAAAACAAATTTTCAATCAAATTTTCTAAAAGGATTATATCTAAGAATGTCTAGATAGCGCTTAAAAATAAATCTCCTTTAATCTTCTGAAGGTGTCTTCCTGGCGTGAGGTCAAGAAAGTTTATCAAAAAAAAAAAAAAAAAACTTTGATAGACACAGTTTAAGAATATGATTGTTAAATCTTGATTAATTCCAAAATAAATCTTCAACAAAATCATCTAAAATGATTATTTGCAAAAATATTAAGATAGCACTTAAAAATAATTCTCATTGAATCTTCTAAATATAAGTTGAAGTTGGACCATATAGAACTAGTAAAATAAAAGAGATGAGGTAGGGAGAATGACATGACTATTTTTATACTACTTCACAATAAATTGTTGCTAGATCTAGTGTAACACCCCAAATTTCTTATTAATTATATTTTAATGATATAGTGATAGATTATATTATATGTGTGTTTGATGAGGTGCGATAATTTCCTACATGGTTGCCTTTGTGTACTTAGTAAATTATCTAAATTATTAATTTAGATATTTTATTTTGTTTTCCGTTATAATCAAAAAATAAAATAAGGCCGCAATGCGCTAGTTGCCTTCAGTGGTAGACCAGCCGAATGTTCACTAATGCATAATCATATATAGGTAAACAAGATATTCACAATTCTAGTAGCACTAGAAGCAACTTAGAATAAATCGATTGACACCATTTAGTTATTCTATAAGGTGAATATATTTTAGTACCTATATTAAATCTTCATGTTATGAAATTGACAGAAATTCTAAAAATTATGGTAGGATTATCGTTTCCCATACTAGTATTCATCATATACCTTTAATCCCCTATTTTCTTTTATTCCTTCCCTATAAACCAACAAATTATTTTCTTTTGGTATAAAACACTTGGTTATTTAAATTATTATTTTACTATATTTGAGAGGCTAGAATCTAAATGAGTATTAATTGCATATAGTTTCTTTTCATGTTTAGGGTTAATATGCAATTTAGAACCTGACTAATTTATATTAATCTTGAACATAATTTTTCTTTTGACGTTTTTAATTATGATATGTTCATGTATATTCTATTTATATGCTTTATAATTATAATCTTATGTTATATCAAACAGTCTAAAATTTGAGTTATGTCTAAAGGCTTTTGTTTATTTTAATTATAATTCAAAGTTTTATAGCGTGCACCAGAAAATAAGTAAACATTACTATTTACATTGATATACTATCATCTATTTTAACATCAAAAATCATATACCTATATTTGTTTAACGATATATAAACTCTAATTTTTATTTTATAATAATAATAATAATAATAATAATAATAATAATAATAATAATAATAATAATAATAAGACATTTTCCTATATTAATATAATCATAAATATGTATAATACTAAATATAATTGTGGATGATAGTACAAACAGTAAGCAATTTATTTATTTATTTTTAGCAAGTAATTATTTCTATTTTTTTTCTTTCTTTTGTTGTACTATTTTATTACTTTCTTGGATTAATAGAGACGGTGGTTAAGTGAAGACGTGACACATTAAATAAGTAGATCGACTTCGTTGGCAAAATTCTTCAAGGATAATAATAAAAATAGAACTCTATATATAATTAAGTTCATCAACATAGATGTATCACTCAAAAGAAACAATCAAAACATTATAGTTATAGTTTCTTTACAACGAAAATAAAATCAACCTTTTTCTTTTAAGACATCCATACATTATATCAATATCCTACGAACGACTCATTTAATATCTAGCCTAACTCTGCATGGGGAAAAACCCTTACCTTGGACGCTTTCCTTCCACGTAACACTATATAGCCTACAAAATTCTCATAAAGATGAAAGAACAAAAGCTTAGAACTTCCACAAGAAAGAGAGGGAATATGAGGGTGGTTGTTTGAGTAACTTAGAAAACATCTGAGATAAACAAAATATAATGTTGGGAATGACGTGTGAGGTATGGGTGATTAGGACTTCTTTCTACTCTATTGCAAGTTTTATCGTATTCTATGAGGAAGAGATGTGCGAGACTAATATGGAGACATGAAGCTGATTAGAGAAAGAGAATATTTTTTCTCATTGAGGTTAATTGCACACATCAATAAGGTATTCAATTGGAATACTATCATTAAATGACCAACCGCTATAAATTAATTGACATTCATTTACTTATTCTTGCTTGTTACACATTTGAGTGGAGGTAAAGTAGAAAACACATAGTTATATAACTAAATGCTATTAAAAATAAAATATAGCTATTAAGAGTAGTAGCGTGGGTGATTAAATTTTGACCAAAATTAACTTGGTCATTGTTCACTCTAAAAAAATACTCCGAGTTTTAATTAATTACTAACAAAATCTCAACAATTAATTAATTAATCAATATAAATATACTTCATCAAATAATTAAATATTAAAGGAACAATTATCTAAAAGTAAGGATTTTTCACTAACTCTACTATCTCTTAGGTCAAATACTTGTTTGATCTAAAATAAAAACTAATAAATGATATAACTTCTATAAATTATAATTTAATTAAATAATTCAACTAATGTTTTCATCAACTAAAATAAATCAAGTAAGACAAAAATATCACTGCAGGTCATGCATAACAAAATAAAGCCAATGTATTAACACATCAATTTCATGATTATCGAAACTAATTAATCAAATAAACAAAATACACAGTTGTCCATGTAGAAAATAATTATGCCATAAACCGTTCTAATGTAATTGTCACACAAAAACAATTAAATAAAAATAAAAGTTATAATTATTCAAATAAAAAAAGAGCGTGGTAACTTTTAATTTAATTTCTTTACATATAGATAAATTATTAATTAAATAATAAATTACGAAAACTATTAAAATACACATATATATACATGAAAATATTGAGGTGTTACATTAACAAGAATTTTCAAAATGACCAATTAATCCACATTTACCACAAATTAAATTCTCGGAATTTTTAAAAACTGAAATCTATCAAATGAATTTCATTTTTAGGATTGCCAACATGAATTCTAGATTTTATTGGTATCGAGATGTCAATGCTAACCTTTATATTTTATGATTTTGTGTTTGTTAGGATATTCATAACATTCAAATTACTCAACATTTCTAGGAAAAGTCTTTATTTCATTTCCCATCAACTTAGTTTACAATGATGACAGATGTCGCAAAGTTGAACTCCAACAGGTACATGTGTAAAAATCAACAGATTTTGGGTCCAACTCTCTTTTCCATTCTTTTACAATCAGCCATGAGTTCTATAATATCCAAGGATTTAATTGGAGGAATCCCTCTTGGTCGAATTTTTGTTCCAAAAGAAAATGGTATGTCTTTTCAGCGATTTCCAGAATTTTGAGTCCAATAGGGTTGCACCACCCATTTCCAAAGCACTCTGCATATACTGTAGATAGATAGGTTTGTCTGTCATGATTTTTTCGATCAAACTGTTTTGATAGGTCATGATTCCGTATTTGATCATAGAGTTAGTGTAGAAATTGTAGCTATCGTCGTTTTCTTGAAAATTGTTGTGATTGTTGTTGTCCAAGTTTTGTTTAGGTCTGGTTAAGAGCTGTTTATGCGTTCAGGTTGAAAGAGGGAATGTTTGTTGCAATGCTAGCGGTGGCAATTTTGAGGTGACTAAGGCGCAAGTTATGACAATCGTTTTGGGAGTCAATGGCATGTTGGATAACATGATTCATCTGGAGCAGCAAACGTGAAAACTTACGAGAATCAAATACCATCCCACAAGGGGAAAATAACAAGGCACTTGCCACTACGCGAAAAACTGCATTTTACAGCGCTTTTTTTAACCCATTTACAGCGCTTTTTCAAATAAACAAGTGCTGTGGAATCGAGCGCTGTAAATGATACAACAGCGCTTTTAAAAAAGCGCTATAACACATGTAAATATAACGCGCGCTTGTTATGCACATTTTACAGCGCTTTTTCAACAAAGCGCTGTAAAATGCACCCCATTATATGAGTTATGGGTCTGCTTTTAGAGCGCTTTTTAACAAAAGCGCTGTAAAATGTACACCCATTATATGAAATTATGGGTCTACATTTTACAGTGCTTTTTCAAAAAAGCGTTGTAAAATGCACCCCATTATATGAGTTACGGGTCTGCATTTTACAGCGCCTTTTAACAAAAGCGCTGTAAAATGCACACCCATAATATGAAATTATGGGTCTGCATTTTACCGCGCTTGTTTGACAAAGCGCTGTAAAATGCACACCTATATGAAAATTATGGGCTGCATTTTACAGCGCTTTTGTTGTACCTTTTACAACGCTTTCTCAAGAAAGCGCTGTAAACTGTACACCATTATAGCGCTTTACAACAACATTTTACAGCGCTTTTTAAAAAAAGCGCTGTAAAATGTGTTTTTTTTTTAAAAGCGCTTTTGAGCTTTTTATGGCATTTTTTTTAGAAAGCGCTGTCTTTTATCTTTGTATCCAAAATTATTTTGATCAAAAATCAGTTCACAATCAGTGCACACAACAATAAAACATATTCAAATACCATAAGCAGTTCACACAATCAGTAGAACAGAAATCAGAACTTTGTAACTTAATTAACATATATGTAACTCTGTAACTCTGTAATTTACAACCTAATTAACTACATTCAGATACATACATATATATATATATATAACCTAATTTACAACCTAAACTACATTCAGATCCATATGCATGTTCATATATTGTGTCTTATGATCATTTACATATAATAACTAACAGAATATACATAATATGCACTAGCTACCATATAATATTCAGATCCCTTGCCCAGCAGCAAGCTATTTCCCAGAAAATCAAATAATTTGCATGTCAAGCACATACTGACACCAGTCTTCCTTTAATTCCATCAGATCTTCCTCAGAATATGATGGACTGGAATTGTCAAAGTACTGCAATATAAAAATTGAACATATTATATTAAGTTAGTATCAAATATATAGATAATTTATATATGAAATCATATAATGAAAAATACCGTACCGTTACTGGGATAATAGTTTTATTCTTCTCAACAATCTCCTTCATGAATCTCAATATGTAGTACCCACATTCGATGTTATTTGTTTGACGAGGGCACTTTATTGGATCCATGTAATGTTATTAGACTTTTGCTTCGACACTTTAGCACCTCTTTGAGCTCAAAAAACTTTTAAGGCACTATCGAATGATATAATGTGATTATTATAGCATGAACAAACACATTATTTATATATATATATATATATGTAAGAAATAAATGAATATTACTTACGTGTCGAGCATAGTCTTTATTTCGGGGTGATTGCTGTAATTGCCGTGCACGGGATCCAAATAGTATATAACTTCATAGACCGCATTGATTGCAAATAGCACCCAATGTGCCCTACAACAACAAAAAATTGGTTAAGCAATTTTGTTTATACACAACTAATAAATTAAATTCTCATCAATTAAAAAAGATAAAATTACGTAGCCTGAATTATATGGTGCCAAGAAACAATTTATCATTTTCTATATTTCCTAAAAACATATCTACAATGTATTTCTTTACATTGTCTGGATCGAGTTTCCACATCGACATCTTATGCGGAGACAAGAATGAGTATTTATTTGACAATTTCCTCGTGCACACGACCTTCTCGTACAAAAACCTTCAATGAAAATTTTAAACTAGATTAATTACCAATACATTTAATTAATTACCAATAAATGCAATTAAAAGTATTTTTTTACCTTATGTACAAGCTGATTACAGTAGCACTCAGCTCCTTATATTCGAGAAGTTCGTACATGTGCTCCTTTTCGAGGTATTCAACATACTCATCTCCAAATATATCTTTATTCATGTGTACGATGGGCGAATCGTTGTTGCTGCCCATGTTCCTTTTTATTTGGATGTCAAGACACGCCCCGTATTTACCAAGGCGTAGCTGACTTTTATTAGGAGCAGCAGCAGCAGCGACCGATTTTCCCCGATCTAGATTTTTTGTTGCTGCAAGTTTGGCAGCTTTATTACCCTCGGGCCTTTGTGATTTGACAGCTCTATTAACCTCCAATTTTTTAGGTTTGCTGCCTTTTTTTGGCTGTAGGGGTGGTTTATTTTATTTGGACCTACAAAAATGAGGTAAATTGTTAGTTTATTGAATCTGAAAAAATGACAAACCTTAGGCAATAAATGTGACAAACCTTTTCGGGAGATGTAACTGATTTGTCTCTGGGAATCTTTTTTTTGAGGGCAACAAGGTTTGTGGGCCATGCCATCTGTCGCTTTTTAAAAAAAAAAAAACAATTTACAGCGCTTTTTTTAAAAAGCGCTGTTAAATGTGTGTTGTAAAGCGCTATAATGGTGTACAGTTTACAGCGCTTTCTTGAGAAAGCGTTGTAAAAGGTACAACAAAAGCGCTGTAAAATGCAGCCCATAATTTTCATATAGGTGTGCATTTTACAGCGCTTTGTCAAACAAGCGCGTAAAATGCAGACCCATAATTTCATATTATGGGTGTGCATTTTACAGCGCTTTTGTTAAAGGCGCTGTAAAATGCAGACCCGTAACTCATATAATGGGGTGCATTTTACAACGCTTTTTTTGAAAAAGCACTGTAAAATGTAGACCCATAATTTCATATAATGGGTGTACATTTTACAGCGCTTTTGTTAAAAAGCGCTCTAAAAGCAGACCCATAACTCATATAATGGGGTGCATTTTACAGCGCTTTGTTGAAAAAGCGCTGTAAAATGGCATAACAAGCGCGCGTTATATTACATGTGTTTATAGCGCTTTTTTAAAAGCGCGTTGTATCATTTACAGCGCTCGATTCCACAACGCTGTTTATTTGAAAAAAACGCTTGTAAATGTGCATAACAAGCGCGCTTATATTTACATGTGTTATACGCTTTTTTAAAAGCGCTGTTGTATCATTTACAGCGCTCGATTCCACAGCACTTGTTTTATTTGAAAAAGCGCTGTAAATGGGTTAAAAAAAGCGCTGTAAATGCAGTTTTTCGCGTAGTGGCAAGTGCTTGTTATTTTCCCCTTGTGGGATGGTATTTGATTCTCGTAAGTTTTCACGTTTGCTGCTCCAGATGAATCATGTTATCCAACATGCCATTGACTCCCAAAACGATTGTCATAACTTGCGCCTTAGTCACCTCAAAATTGCCACCGCTAGCATTGCAACAAACATTCCCTCTTTCAACCTGAACGCAATAAACAGCTCTTAAACAGACCTAAACAAACTTGGCAACAACAAATCACAACAATTTCAAGAAAACGACGATAGCTACAATTTCTACACTAACTCTATGATCAAATACGGAATCATGACCTACAAAACAGTTTGATCGAAAAAAACATGACAGACAAACCATCTATCTACAGTATATGCAGAGTGCTTTGGAAATGGGTGGTGCAACCCTATTGGATCAAAATTCTGGAAATCGCTGAAAAGACATACCATTTCTTTTGGAACAAAAATTCGACCAAGAGGGATTCCTCCAATAAATCCTTGGATATTATAGAACTCATGGCTGATTGTAAAAGAATGGAAAAGAGAGTTGGACCCAAAATCTGTTGATTTTTACACATGTACTGTTGGAGTTCAACTTTGCGACATCTGTCATCATTGTAAAAACTAAGTTGATGGGAAATGAAATAAAGACTTTTCCTAGAAATGTTGAGTAATTTGAATGTTATGAATATTCCTAACAAACACAAAATCATAAAATATAAAGGTTAGCATTGACATCTCGATACCAATAAATCTAGAATTCATGTTGGCAATCCTAAAAATGAAATTCATTTGATAGATTTCAGTTTTTAAAAATTCCGAGAATTTAATTGTGTGGTAAATGTGATTAATTGGTCATTTTGAAAATTCTTGTTAATGTAACACCTCAATATTTTCATGTATATATAGTGTATTTTATAGTTTTCGTAATTTATTATTTAATTAATAATTTATTCTCTATATGTAAAGAATTAAATTAAAAGTTACCACGCTCTTTTTTATTGAATAATTATAACTTTTATTTTTATTTAATTGTTTTTGTTGTGACAATTACATTAGAACGGTTTATGGCATAATTATTTTCTACATGGACAACTGTGTATTTTGTTTATTTGATTAATTAGTTTCGATAATCATGAAATTGATGTGTTAATACATTGGCTTTATTTTGTTATGATGACCTGCAGTGATATTTTTGTCTTACTTGATTTATTTTTAGTTGATGAAAACATTAGTTGAATTATTTAATTAATTATTAATTATAGAAGTTTATATCATTTTTAGTTTTATTTTAGATCAAACAAGTATTTGACCTAAGAGATAGTAGAGTTAGTGAAAATCCTACTTTTAGATAATTGTTCCTTTAATATTTAATTATTTGATGAAGTATATTTATATTGATTAATTAATTAATTTGTTGAGATTTTGTTAGTAATTAATTAAAACTCGGAGTATTTTTTTAGAGTGAACAATGACCAAGTTAATTTTGGTCAAAATTTAATCACCCACGCTACTACTCTTAATAGCTATATTTTATTTTAATAGCATTTAGTTATATAACTATGTGTTTTCTACTTTACCTCCACTCAAATGTGTAACAAGCAAGAATAAGTAAATGAATGTCAATTAATTTATAGCGGTTGTCATTTAATGATAGTATTCCAATTGAATACCTTATTGATGTGTGCAATTAACCTCAATGAGAAAAAATATTCTCTTTCTCTAATCAGCTTCATGTCTCCATATTAGTCTCGCACATCTCTTCCTCATAGAATACGATAAAACTTCGCAATAGAGTAGAAAGAAGTCCTAATCACCCATACCTCACACGTCATTCCCAACATTATATTTTGTTTATCTCAGATGTTTTCTAAGTTACTCAAACAACCACCCTCATATTCCCTCTCTTTCTTGTGGAAGTTCTAAGCTTTTGTTCTTTCATCTTTATGAGAATTTTGTAGGCTATATAGTTTACGTGGAAGGAAAGCGTCCAAGGTAAGGGTTTTTCCCCATGCAGATTAGGCTAGATATTAAATGAGTCGTTCGTAGGATATTGATATAATGTATGGATGTCTTAAAAGAAAAAGGTTGATTTTATTTTCGTTGTAAAGAAACTATAACTATAATGTTTTGATTGTTCTTTTGAGTGATACATCTATGTTGATGAACTTAATTATATATAGAGTTCTATTTTTATTATTATCCTTGAAGAATTTTGCCAACGAAGTCGATTCTACTTATTTAATGTGTCACGTCTTCACTTAACCACCGTCTCTATTATCCAAGAAAGTAATAAAATAGTACAACAAAAGAAAGAAAAAAATAGAAATTAATTACTTGCTAAAAAAAATAAATAAATTGCTTACTGTTGTACTATCATCCACAATTATATTTAGTATTATACATATTTATGATTATATTAATATAGGAAAATGTCTTATTATTATTATTATTATTATTATTATTATTATTATTATTATATATTATTATTATAAAATAAAAATAGAGTTATATATCGTTAAACAAATATAGGTATAATGATTTTTGTTTTAAAATAGATGATAGTATATCAATGTAAATAGTAATGTTTACTTATTCTGGTGCACGCTATAAAACTTTGAATTATAATTAAAATAAACAAAAGCCTTTAGACAAATCAAATTTTAGACTGTTTGATATAACATAGAATTATAATTATAAAGCATATAAATAGATATACAATGAACATATCATAATTAAAAAACGTCAAAAGAAAATTATGTTCAAGAATTAATATAATTAGTCAGGTTCTAAATTGATATTAACCCTAACATGAAAAGAAACTATTATGCAATTAATACTCATTTAGATTCTAGCCTTCTCAAATATAGTAAATAATAATTTAAATAACCAAGTTTTTACCAAAAGAAATAATTTGTTGGTTTATAGGAAGGAATAAAAGAAATAGGGGATTAAAGGTATATGATGAATACTAGTATGGAAACGATAATCCTACCATAATTTTTTAGAATTTCTGTGTCAATTTCATAACATGAAGATTTAATATAGTTACTAAAATATATTCACCTTATAGAATAACTAAATGGTGTCAATCGATTTATTCTAAGTTGCTTCTAGTGCTACTAGAATTGTGAATATCTTGTTTACCTATATATGATTATGCATTAGTGAACATTCGGCGTCTACCACTGAAGGCAACTAGGCGCATTGCGGCCTTATTTTATTTTTTGATTTATAACGGAAAACAAAATAAATATCTAAATTAATAATTTTAGATAAATCTTACTAAGTACACAAAGGCAACCATGTAGGAAATTATCGCACCTCATCAAACACACACATATAATATAATCTATCACTATTCATTAAAATATAATTAATAAGAAATTTGGGGTGTACACTAGATCTAGCAACAATTTATTGTGAAGTAGTATAAAAATAAGTCATTGTCATTCTCCCTACCTCATCTCTTTTATTTTACTAGTTCTATATGGTCCAACTTCAACTTATATTTAGAAGATCCAATGAGAATTATTTTTAAGTGCTATCTTAATATTTTTGCAAATAATCATTTAGATGATTTGTTGAAGATTTATTTTGGATTAATCAAGATTTAACACATCTATTCTTAACTGTGTCTATCAAAGTTTTTTTTTTTTTTTTTTTTGATAAACTTTCTTGACCTCACGCCAGTGAAAGACACCTTCAGAAGATTAAAGGAGATTTATTTTTAAGCGCTATCTAGACATTCTTAGAATATCCTTTAGAAAATTTGATTGAAAATTTGTTTTGAAATTGATCAAGCTTCCAACAGTCATTTCCTGTACAATAGTATCAAGTTTTATTTTTTGAGATCTATTATTAACCTTGTGCAAGGAAGATACACTCAAAAGTTTTCAAGGAGAATTATTTCAAGCCATAATATGACATTCTCGCTTATAATCATTCTAGAAGATTTGGTTGAATATTTCATTTGGAATTAATCAAGATTCAACGGTCATACTTCTAAATCGTATCTATCAAGGTTTACTTTTTTTGAAAATCTTTTGTGGCTCGTAAGGAAAATATGCTCATAATTTGTTTGAGACAATATTGAAATCCTAGTTTATGATATATAAAGGGTGTTCAATTTGAAGAAGAATGCCACAACACAACCAAATCATAAAACCTTACGAACACAAAAATCTCTAAGGTATTTGGTTCGAGATTTCAGTTTCAAAGCAAATACACTCATTCAATTTATATTACTTAGTGATGAATGGTTTGTTTTATGTGTGTAATTCATTGTAATCTTCTGCTTAGAAGAGGCAATACAATAACAAGTTTCACCTCTTTGTTACTAAGCTCGGTAGTTTTATTTTGCCGTAACAACCTAGTAGGTTTTCAAGGTTGGAGTTAGAAGACTTGGATTTGTAGGGTCAAGTGTGTAGTGTTTCAACATTATAATAAGTTTCAGAATGGAAGATGAGAAGGCTGACTTGTAGGATCAGTTGTTTGTCTAATTCAGGTTCTAAATTCATATGTAAATCCTTATATGTGTTTTTTCCTTCTCATGAAGCTACATAAACTGCATCTTTCAAAATTAAAGTGTGTTCAAAGGTATAAGCAAAGAAAAAAAACTCATGTTTCTATTTTCAAGTACGCTAGCTTCGTCTTTCGTAATACCCTTCGCTCAGTATCACTTGGTTTTCTCAAGCTTGTGAACCCCTGCAAATAAATTTCACGACATGAGTAGTTGCACCTGACTCTAACCACCAAGTATTAAGGAAACATCAGCCTCATTTGATTCAAAACAAGCTAGAGATAGAAAGTTCTCTTAACATTCCTTCATGCCACAACGTAAAACAAAACAAATTTGAACACTTTGTTTTGTT